>PVIH01000175.1:171649-448595 GCA_004025045.1 Sigmodon hispidus | reverse complement strand
CCAAGGACCCAGCAATACCACTTCTGGGTATATACCCTAAAGAGGCACATTCACACTCCAAGGGTATTAGCTCAACTATGTTCATAGCAGCATTATTTGTAATAGCAAGAACCTGGAAACAACCTAGATGTCCCTCAACTGAAGAATGGATTAACAAACTGTGGTACATCTACACAATGGAATACTACTCAGCAGTAAGAAAAAAATGATAACCTAAAATTCGCAGGCAAATGGTTGGATTTGGAGAATATCCTCCTGAGCGAGGTATCACAAACTCAGAGAGATTAGCAGGGGATGTACTCACTCACTAGTGGTCTCTAAACAAACAAACAAGAAAAAAAGCCAAACATGTCCAAGCTGCAAACCACAACCACTGAACAGCAAGGGATCAGAAACACCCTGGACTGACCCTTCAAACTCCACTCCAACTATAGGAACACCAGACTCACACGTGAGGGAAGGGGGAACAAAACTGGATTTGACCAGGAGTGGAGACTGATCCAAGCATTATTGGGTCAGTGGGACCATAGGACTGTCTGCTCCCTGCCCAGGAAGGGGATTGGGAGTTGTGTAGAAGAAAAAATGACCTCATGTGGAGGGAGAGGAAAGGGACCTTGAATAAGGATATACAGGGATGGAAAAAAAAATTCAGAGGGAAAGCTGAACACAAAGTAAATATATGTATAGCAATCTTATTTGCATTAAAAAAAAGAAAAAAAGAATTAAGAAGTAAACATTTTTATCAACTCCCTCAGCTTTCCCCTCTAGCCCGTTTACTTTTTTTTTTTTTTTAAACTTTATTTATTTGCCTTGAACTGGAACTACAGACAGTTGTTAGCTGCCATGTGGGTGCTGGGAATTGAACCCCGGTCCTCTGGAAGAGCAGACGGTGCTCTTAACCACTGAGCCATCTCTCCAGCCCCCGTTTACTTTTTTTTATTTCAGTTGCCCATCTATAGAATCGCATTCTATTAAGGACTTCTGAGTGACCACACCAGGCTGGGACTCAGTAGGTGATTTTCTACCCTTTCTGCCCTCTATTATGATATTTTATGACTTACTCTCAGTAAACTGTAGCAGCCTGTTTACAGGACATCCGTCTGCTATCCCACATTCATACCCAGATTATTTCACTCCTTTGTCCATTCTCATGATTCCTTTACCCCTTTCAGCCCTGTCTTTCCAGGCTTACTCATTGTACTATTACAGCCTGCTTGTAGAAACCCATCCTCCCACCAGATCTGCATTTCCCAGCAACTCAGACCCTGGTCTCCCTAGTTCTTTCTTACATCCCCTCTCAGCCTTTCATTATAGTCCATCTCTATTCTTTTATACTCACCACAAACCCATCCACCCATCCACAGAAGTGCTTTCTGCCAGGATATCTCCATCCACCACACTTGCCTAGGTTTCAAATAAGACAACTAAAGAATGAAGCACCCAGCCAAAAGACAATCAACACCAAGATATCAACACCAAGAAACACTTCAAATATAAATAGACACCAGTACAAAAGCACAAACATGAACAGACAAGAGGAAATATGAAAAGGGATCACTAGCTCTAAAGACCATTTAGTGTTATTTAGAAAAAAAATATATGGAACTCTACTACAGTAGAAGTTTTCTAATACATACATACATACACACACACACACACACACACACACACACACACACACACACACACACAAAAGTAACCTAAATGAAGTCAACAAAAAAAATAGGGGAGGAATGCCCCAAATAGCTGTCTTACATCACCAAACTAACCCTCCACTGCCAGGAAAAGATTATGTCTTATTGAGTCATTGGTCAAGGGACCCCATGGAAACCCCCAAATGTCACAAGCTATTATATTAGCAAGACTATTGGTTGAGCTCTACATCCTAATAGTAAGTCCCTATTGCTGAAACCAACATTTACTCATGAAACACCAAGAAGTCAAGCTGGTACATTCATGGTACTGGAAGGTACTCAGCACACTACAAAAAGAGAAAGGTAATTATTAATATCTTCCCTCTACAAACCCCATGACCTGCAACAGTGATTGGCCAGCAAGATATACTGATGCAGTAGTAGCACAAATATTATGAGAGAAACCAACCAAGTTTCTGAATTGATTTAAGGCATAATCTAAGCTCATATCTGAGACTATTAAAAAGACCATGTAGAGAAGTCATGGGCTGCAACAAGAGGTTTCTGGCTTGTCCAGTCAGAGGTCCAGATCTTCCTGCCATTGCATAGGCCCCCAAAATAATGCAGAAACTTATATCAATTTTATGCTGATTGGCCTATGGCTCAGGTATATTGTTAGCTAGCTCTTGAATCTAATTCAACCCATTTCCACTAATCTGTCTTGCCACATGGTTCATAGCTTACCTGTGTTACTTTACATGTTAATTTTGGGTGGCTGGATGGTGTCTCTAACTCTGCCCTCCTTCCCCTATCTATGCTCCAATTTCCCCACCTACTTCTTTTTTTTTTTTAAAAAAAGATTTTATTTATTTATTATGCATACAGTTTTACAGAAGAGGGCGCCAGATCTCATCATAGATGGTTGTGAGCCACCATGTGGTTTTGCTGGGAATTGAACTCAGGACCTCTGGAAGAACAGTCAGTGCTCTTAACCTCTGAGCCATCTCTCCAGCCCCTCCCCACCTACTTCTAAGATGACTGCCATAGGCCAAAACAGTCTTTTTATTAACTAATGATATTCACAGCATACAGACAGACATCCCACATCACTTGGGCCCAGTAGAAAACCTACTACTATTATTCTGCTAAAGAAAAAACTCAATAAATTGACACCTAATGACCTTAATAGATCATAGATCAGTGTCTCAGTCATCATATAAGCTTTTTCTTGCAGTAGATGGGAACAAACACAGAGTCCTACAATTGGAGAATGTGCAGAGTATGAAAGACTTTTGGAGCAGTCCTAAATGGAATGTCTTCAATACCCTTCTCTCAAGGCTTAGGAATCAATGAAGAAGAGGGGACAGAAATAAGAGCCAGAGGTGATATATGACTCCAAGAACACAGCATCATCCAGACACAACAGAACTGATGTACGTATGAACACAGAAACTTTGAGAACATGCACGAGGCCTGCACAAGTTCAAGCCAGATATTGTCACAGCACTTGTAGGGGGAAGTAGACACAGGCTTCTACTCTTAACCAAGAAGCTATCTGCAATTGATACCTAGCAGCAAAAGAAAAATCAATTTACTTTAACAGAATTTCACTGAGTACAATAACCATCTTTCATAAACAGCATAGGCTAGGAGTAGTGAAGTAACACAAAACTAATTCAATGATAATTTTGAAGACTTTCATCTCATTTTTTATTATTTGGGTAATATCTGTATTACTGATCTTTTGCTTCTATATTTTGATTTCCAATTTTGTATTTTTCTGTGTGTGTTATTCATATATGTGTATATATTTCCTTTTTAAAGTTGTTTTTGTATGGTAGTTTGAATGTAATTGGCTCCCATAATCTCATAGAAAGTGACACTATTAGGAGGTATGACTTTGTGGGAGTGGGTATAACTTTGTTTGAGGAAGTGTGTTACTATGTAGGCAGGCTTTAAGGTTTCCTATGCTCAGGATACCACCCACTGTCTCAGTCAACTTCCTGTTGACTTATGATCAAGATGTAGCCAACACCATGTTTGCCTACATGCCACCATGTTCCCTGTTGTCGGCCATGCTCCCTACCATGATGATAATGAACTTAACCGCTGAACTGTAAACTGCCACCTCATTTAGATGTTTTCCTTTATAAGAATTGCTTTGATCATGGTGTCCCTTCACAGCATTACAAACCCTAAGATATTTTATTTGATTTTGTTTGGAAACATTATTAGATTTATTCATTTATTTTAGATCTCTACTAAAGTTTTCTCATCTCCTCTTTTCTCATTCCCTCCCCCCACCACCCCTCAGCTCTGTCAATCCACATTTCTTCTGTTTTTCTTCAGAAAGGAACAGGCCTCCTATGGGTGTTAAAAGTATGGCATATCAAGTTGAGGTAGGACTGAGTTCCTCTTGTATTAAGTCTAGGCAAGGCAACCCAGTATGAGGGATAGTTTTATTTCCCAAAGCTATCCAAAGCTTTAGGGACAGGGCATACTCCCACTTCTAGGAGTCCCACAAATAGACCAAACTAAACAACTGTCGCACAAATGTGGAGGGACTTATTTAGTCCCATGCAGGATTTCTATGTCATAGGTCTGGATTCAATGAGTTCCTATGGGCCAGATTAGTTGTTTTGGTGAGCTCCTTTGTGATGACCTGGACACCTGGCCCCCACTCATAAAATCTTCTTATCCTTTCTTCAACAATATTCCAAGTTTGGCCCAGTGTTTGTCTGTGATTCTCTGCATCTGTTTCCAGTTACTAGATGGAGACTCTCTGATGACAATTGGGGTAGTTATCAATCTGATTACAGGACATGGCCAGTTCAGACTACCTATCCACTATTGTTAGGAGTCTTCGCTGTGGTCATCTTGTAGATTTGTGTGAGTTTCCTTTGAACCGGCTTTCTAACTGACCCCAAAGAACAGCCCAAATCAATACATCTCATTCTATACTCTCCTCCTCCACCCACTTCCCCAGCCTGATTTCTAATGTTCCCATTCCCACCTGCCCCCAGTATATGCAAGAGATATCTTCTATTTCCCTTTCTCAGGAAAATCCATGCTCTGCCTTTGGGCTTCCCTTGTCATTTTGATTTATAATTCCTAATTGCTAAGGATGCTGAACATTTCTTTAAGTGTATGTCAGCCATTTGAGATTCCTCCATTGAGAATTCACTGTTTAGATCTGCACCCCATCTTTAATTGTATTACTTTGTTTTTGATGTTTGGTCTCTTGAGTTCTTTACATATTTTGAAAATCAGCCCTCCAGCAGATGTGGGGTTCATGGAGATCATTACCCATTCTGTAGGTTACTATTTTTTCCTATTGACAGTAATTGCTGTGGCTTTTCCCAGGGGGCGGGGGGAAGAGGAGAATTGGGTGGAGAGGGTCTAGGTGGAATTGGCAAAGGAAAAAACATAATTAAAATATATTGTATGGAAAAATTAAGTGAAGCCATAAAAAGTTTATCAGATATATTATGTTCATGTTAAAAGCAGACGGTTACTAAAATTTTCCAGTAAATAAAGCTTTGTTTTAATATTAATTCAGATATTATAAGTTGATCAATATACATTGATAAATATACAGAACTATTTTTTGTAGAGAATAACAGGTTAATTATAGGAAATTATATATAATTACACCTTAAGCATAGAAGGAAACTTTAAACTTTCCATTTACAAGGTAGTTTACAAACATAGTGATCTCGAGTGGAGACAGATGCATCAACCTAACCTAAATATCTCAGTTTTCATACCATCCCCAAATCTTGAACTCAAAAGTTACAAAACAAACATTGTATTTCTGCAGAAACATAACAAAGACCTTTTTTTTCCCAACAACGGGTAAGCAATGAGCCATAAACATAAGAGAAAAATGCGATCAAGGATAAATACCAATACTGAGAAATAGATTTTTAGGTCCTACAACCTCCTGAAGAGAAAAATTAGCCAAAGATCTCATATGAATATTCTGGTACCAAATATAATAAATACTGAAGTACAAAGCGTTTTCTTCTACGTGTGAAATGTAAAATTTTAAGTGACTATATTCAAACCTATTTTATGTGAACTGAGAGTGATACATTGCTTTTATATTAAAATCTAGTTCAAATAGCTCAAAGTTCTCTAGTTTGTCAAATATGGACAATTTTTTCAAAAAATATTAAAACAACTCTATTTGAAAAGCAAAGCAAAAAAAATTAATCACACATAAACTTTGAAAGAAAGAGGGAATTATATATCATATGTAATACCAAGTAGCAATATTCAGACATTAGATTGGGCAAGAATTACTATGAAAAATTGCTTGGTTTAAATAGCAATTAAGAATTTAATGGGGGAAAGTAATCAGGAATATGGGTGATCTAGCCAGTAAAAGAGCATTAAACGGATAATACAGTACTCAAAATATTTCCAATGAATATTCATGAGTTGATCTTCTTTTGACTTATTGAATGGTGACATTTCCTAGTAGGAAAGCATTTGACTAAGAGAAAATGGTTCTTGAACTTCTCTGCATTATAAAATTCTATTATAAAGACAGCAAAATTAAGTGCTGTGAGTAAGGGATGGGCATTTTCATAAAGTGTTGGAGAACAGAACCCTGCTATCAAAGTGTTCATTTCCTGCTTCCAGAAAATCCATGCAGGTGTTTATGTACATACTGATAAATGAAAAGTACCTCAAAAAGGCTTGATTTAAAAGGCAGATCTGTCTTTCTGGTCCATCTTCTAACATTTCTTCATATACTTGTTCACTTGATTATGTTCATTAAATCTGGGCTTTGGAGGGAAGGTCTCATTTAAAAAGTTTCAAAGAAGAAGTTCATATTCAAATTAAGAAAAGTCAGTTCTTTAGGTCTTCTGATGCTTTCTGGAGAGAAGCTAGCAGCAATAATAGGGTAGGGTGGAGGAAGGTTATGGGAAGTTCTCAGGACCAAAAAGGACCATCTTAGAAAGTGAATTAAAAATCTGAAGTGTGTGTGTGTGTGTGTGTGTGTATGTGAGGAGGGTATGGATATGGGCTTTAATTTAGCAAAAGAACTTGTTGAGAAAATGCTTTGAGTTTGACCCTAATAATCCAGTCAAGCTGTCTAGGGTGCCCTGTTTGTCAACCAGTAGCATGAGAAAAACACATAAATACATCTGAAGCTTACTGTCAAAGAACTTCATTGTGAACACACTGTCAACAGCATTTTTCAATACATTTTGTTTCCAAACATCACAATCAACAAAACAGATGCTTCTTCCTTAGGGTGGGTGGCCAGTACTTTAGAAATATAGGAAGGTGAATCCTCACCCCAGTGCACACTAAAAAAGCATCATCTCAGCAGGAAGCCCCAAGCTACAGAGTCCCCAATGACCACTTCCAGTTGACTTCTGTCTTCCTCCCTTTATTGATTCAGCTTTGCTTCCTAACTGTGAATATTCTTAGCATCCAAGACTTAAAGAGAGGAATACTCCCACATCGTAACAAAACATCATGGTTATACCCCAGGAAAATTTCTCCCCCTCAACCACCAAATGGAAGTTCAATTCCTAATTCCTCCTACTCATATTTTGAATTTGGGGTTTACTGAAAGTTCTATGTAGCCCATTAAAAAAATGTATGCTCCTCAACCCTTTTTTATAGTGAAGTTTGAGGTCTGAGTCTCTCTAAAGTTAATGTGATGATGGATTTAACTTAAAGCTATTGAAACTTAACAAGAACTCCAAACATTCTTCATTTCTATCAAAAGTAAAATTCTTGGTTGGTTTGCTTCCTGGGGAGAAAAGCACATGATCACCAGGGAGATGGATACTTATAATTAATACAGGCTGTGAATGTCAGCTTCAGCATAACTTCTCCCTGCACACTTGTCATAGTGTCGCGTTCATCCTTGAGGGATCCATCAATTCACACAGAGGCATCAGGAGGCCAGGAAGAAAGTTTATCTTCATTTCTTCCTTCTTTCCAAGGTTAACTACCTTCAGATCACTTTCAGACTAAAATAAAGAACTGAGGTTTTTTTATTCTTAGAGTTTTAGTAGTTAAGTGTTAAAATAAAAGAAAAATTATACTTAAAATGAATGAGGTCCTACTCACAGACTAGAATGATGTTCCGATGAGGGTGATGTTAGTAACCTTGAGTTCTATTGGTTTATTGACTTTGATCAATAAAGGGCCTAAAGTAATAAATTTTAGACATACTGATACTCTCCAAATACAATGGAATATCCCTGTGTTTCTACAGATAGAAAAAGATACCTTCTATAAAATAATAGAGATGTTTATTATAAGACAGCAAGGACAGTGATTTTGTGTGCAGAAGTCATTGGTCTTCAGGATGGTGAGGGACTGCTGGAGAGAGAATGAGACAGCAAAGTAAAAGCAACACAAACGTAAACTGTCGCTCTTTTTCCATCATTTTTGCCCCCTCATCAGCTATTCTGTGTTTGTATAACATTAAAAATACCAGGTTTTCAAACACTGTTTACTGAGCCACAGTTTATATTGGATCCACTTTTTTAAAAAATCATTTTATTTAAATGTAACTTATGGAATTTTTTGCATTTGTTCTAATTAAGTTGTTTCCTCTAACTTTTTTTTTTTTTAATTTTAAGCTTCTTATTGTGAAACAAGGTGGCCATATTTTCTTTAAATGTCTCATCGGCATTCAGAATGTATAAAGCTGAGGCTTCACTTCTGGCACTGTCTCTTCTCTCAGGTCTGTCATTTCCTCACTGTGGTCTCATTGTACTAGTGTAGTTCTGAAGTGATTAGGTAGGCATCTTACTGCTTCCTTCTTAACCTTTATCTTGATACATTCTTCCCTATTTGCCATTTCTCCTGGTCTATGTACTCCACAAAGCCATAACAGCAACAATCTTCTTCCTCAATTTATGTTTGAACTTCCTTAACACTCTCCTCTTTAGAAATATTGCCCAATGTCATTTCTGACCCGATGCTCCAATAGCCACTAAAATCCTTGTATCCGTGGCTTAGTTAACCAATGTTCTAGAAAAAAATTTGTTCCCCTTCTATATGATCACATTTCTTGCTCTTATAAACAAAAGGGTTCAAAGCCTATTGATAGCATTTCCCCGAGCAGTTAACATCAGTCTATTAGTAGTGCTAAAGCTAATCAGGAATGAGGAAGCATCTTGGTCTATACCAACTTTATTTCTCCATGTTCTACAAACAGGACTTTGTCATCCAGTTCTGATAAGAAACCAAAAACAATAGCTTGTATTATTTTGAGTTTTCCAGGATATCCTAACCAACACCATGAGGCAATATTCCACATTTCAAACTGGGCTTTTTATTTTGCTGACCTCTGGACTTTAGACCCTGGATAGTTTATTCTCTGTATAAAGTAACTCTGATTAAATATATGGAGACAAACTAAAAGCTGAATCTCTCTAAGAAGAAGAAAATATTTGCTAATATGGATATAAAGAAAATGTCTCAGTCCTGATAATCTGTTTTCTACCCTGTAGATACACAGACACATACACACACATACACACATACACAGGTGGTGAGTCACTTAAGCATGAGAAATTGACCCATTGTATGGATAGTATCTGAAGTTTGTTGCTCCTACACACAGTACAATGGATCCCCCTTTTCCCCATATGTGTATGTGTATGTGTGCATGCACACTTACATGCACATGCAGAGATTTCTAATTTAGACATTCTGTGATTTGTGAAAAAAATGATTCCTATCAGCATGACTTTGTGTGCACACACTTTGTTTATTATAAATTTTCTACTTTCTCTTGTTTTACTTCAAATGTCTCTCATCCTACCTCTACTCCATTGTCTTAATTTTTCAGTTAGATTTTAAGCTATAAAATGTTTCTAAGTTATATAAATATTTAGCTATCTTTACAACAAATTACATTGTTTCATGCATGTATTTTACCTTGCTAAATCTCAGCAGAGACTTGGAAATTTTATTGTATATGTGCATTTAGTGCATTTAAATATCATCTTTCCCTTCCACCAAATGAAATTTATTTATTTTAAATTCCTCACATTGTCTCTAGTATACCTTTTCTCTTTCTTTATTAGTGACCCTAAATTAATGACTTTTTATCCTACTATAAGACAGAGAGGTAGTCTCGAGGTCTATTTAGTATTTTCTGTGGTAGAGCATGTAAATTCTCTTGTGGTAGATCAAACATGTCATAACCTTGGAGGGAGGCAGATGTCATAAATGCCTGCTTTTCAAACTTCTACAACAGTCCTTGTAGCTTCTGATATTTATTAGACTGTGAGATGAATTATGTAACCTTGTTATGTTCCTTGCCCCTATGAGTTCCCTGTAAATTCTCTTCTTCCTGGGATTTTGCTCTGCAGACCCTGAGGAACAGAAGGAGGAAGTTGCTGGATAGATACAATTTCTGGCTCCCTCTACTCCTTTAAAACTGAGATAACATGGTTTGCTCAGCTCTCCAAGCACAGTATTTAGTCAAAGTGTTTACTTCAAGTTGTCAGAGGCAAGAGGCTAAGGAAGAGATTCAATTTATAGCACAGGGACACATTTTGCATAATCTAACTCAAAATTCCTTGAAAGCAGACACAGGTTGTTGAAAATAACCACAACTAAAAATACTAAAAAGTAGAGTACTGAATTTCTTTTCAACTTCTTGCTCTTGTGTTTTCTCAAAATAGATCAAGACTATAGGCCACCACGTAATTAGCATCTGAGGTACATTATGTCAATACACTGAAGGACTATAAGCCAAAATTAAAGGTATGAAGAAACTTCAAGTCCTTAAAACAAAAACTATCTTGAATTTTATAGATCAACCCAATAAGAAACAGAAAACAACCACAAAGGAAGAGATTATTTTCATCCTAGAATAAGATTGATGTTCCCTCTGACAGCTGATGACTGTCATATATATATTTTATATATATGTATATATATATATATAAAATAATTGTGCCTACCACAGAATCATCAGCATGAAGAAAGGTACACACATAACAAGAGACCTGTGTGATCACACCCAAAACACTATAGTCATAATTGTATGGCATCACATATTTTGTTTAGACATTAGGAGAGTTATATACAGTTAAACAGATAGTAGGTATTGACACAGAAAAAAAATAACCCACAAGGGTCCATATGCTCAACTTCAACTGTGTTGTACATTCTCAATAGGATTAGAGTAATAAAGATTCTGAAAATACTACATCACTAGCCTGAATGTATGATCCTTCTCAGGAGAAGTATATTGAATAAATGAATAAGTGGATAGAACCCTTCAACATCCTCTTAGAACAGAACTCCATGGGTTTTTCACATCCTTTTAGGGGCATCAGTAGAATCATTTTTTTCACAAATCAAACAGATATTCATAATCAGCCCCAAATGAATACTAGACATTATACCTAAGGAACAAGGCTAAATGAATAGGGTAAGCTTCCTTGTCCACCTCTGCCAAGTGAATCATGTCAGTCACAGGACTATGTGAGGACAATATAGGATCCATATCATCATGTATTTAGTGTTATATCTGATATGCAGCAATTTCATCTGGAACATTAATTCATTATATTGGCAAAGCTATGTTCTAATAATCAACAAGAGAAAGAATAATTGTTAAATTCAAAAGGGAAATAGAAATGTGATCACTATTCCAGAGACAGAATGATCTAAGGGAGTCAGTTCAACTTTCCAAAAATTATTACAGACATTCAAAGACCACTCACTATAGACCTACAGAACTCAGTTGACCCATGTATTGTAATACAATATTTCTGCAAACTAAGAGATGTTGTATAATGCCTAAACCTAATTCCTCTCTATGGGAGTAGCAATTGAAAATGTAAAAAAAAAAAAAAATAGCATTTAAACAAAAAGAAAGTATAATGCTGGAATTGAAATCAAGAAAGATGGACTGGGGTGTACTACATACACTAGAATTTTCATACCACCATTTGAACAGTGACAAAGGGAAAAAGAAAGACATTTTATTCACTTGTTTCAACTAAATTAGGGTGTCTTTGATGTCTGTAAATCCTCAAAGTGGAGAAATTTCAAAATTCAGTTCAGTGTAACATCCCCTCTGTTTCTAACTACTTCTCACCTCCATACTTCTTCAAACTCTAATCTCTTACTATCTTTCCTATAGAATATAATCCTATTCTCTTTGATAGAATTTGTCTTCCATGAAAAGGTACTTGCTCAAACTTAGTGTTTGCCTTTCTACTGACTTCTTCTTTGTTTCATGTTTTTTGTTTTGTTTTGTTTTGTTTTGTTTTCCAGCTTTGAGAATACCAACTTGATAAATACTCATTATATATATTCAAGGTATGCAGTGTGGTTATTTGATACACACAAACACTGTTAACCATTACAAGTAAATTAATCTACCTGTCTGTCATCACATCTATGTATTCATGAACATATGTATGTATACATAGGTAAGTATGATTAATACAGTCATGAGGAGATGCTGGAAAAGGTAACAAAACTGTCTCATAAGTTAATTGCATTCCTCAGTATTACTGGTGCCCAATGAACATCAAAGGTATAGCAGAGTAATTAAATAAATTTACCTAAGATGTGAATGACGGATGTCTTCTTGATCTTACCATGATTATTACTTTCAGAAGGTAAGATCAAAACATATAGACTATTTTCAACTACAAATCATGTTTGAAGTCCAAACTGAACTCCAATCAATGGAAACCAAACTGTTTCAAACATTGGAAAAAAAAGAAAATTTTAGACAATATAGAAGAGTTATTGCATAGTTTTCTGGCAGTGTTAACAGGTCTCAGCTGAGCAACATCTGACCCAGGGTTTTCTAGTTATGTTGGAAAAATCCCTCTTGTCAAAGGCTGTTAATGTTACACATACTTAGAGCTATTATTTGTCAGTAGTTTTGAATTGTGTCTTCTGAAAAGATACTGATAATTCCTGTAGAATTTCTGTAATAGGGCAGCATGATGAACACTGACATTCAAGTTATTTAACGTAAAGATTACCAGGTGGCCAGAGACATTCTGACTTTTCATCTCAGCTAGGAACTTACTAACACCTGGTTGAAAAGATTCAAGTCACAGCATTGAGGACTACTGGACAAAGATGTTTTCCCCACATGTGGCATCAGTTAAAAAGCAAATAGACTTCCAGGATATAATAAAATGGCTGAAAGAACAGCTACACCAGGAACAATGAAGAGACACTGGAACCTTGCCATCTCCCCCACCTGGAAGCTACCACAGAGTTTGAAAGAAACCTGAGCAATGTGTCTCAGACAATCTAATCTATTCTGAACATCCAGAAGGTAAACCACTGACACTCAAATGGAAGGATCCACAGTTATCAAAACTATGGCCAGAGCTTATCAGATTCTCCATTCTACTGAGCTTCAGACTTTGAAACAACCAAAACCTCTTTGTGTTAAAGTGTTCATCACGGCCACATAGGGAGATAAAAGTCTGTCTGACAGCATTGTCTAAAAGGCACTATTAGGGATTCTGGCAGGGCTCTAGGGCTGCCTAACTTATATGGGGTTTTCACTCATACATCTATGTAGCATAGCTCGGGAAGCTGAAATACATTGCAAAGACATGTTAGATATATTTCTAGATTCACCGTCTGCTGCTGTGTGCTTCACAGAATGTGGTAAGCTGAGCATAAACTTGGACAACAGACTGTTGAGGCTACATTTACTTAAAAGCAGGTAAGAATGTTAAAAGGACTCTTAAAAAACATAAATTTCAAATTGTCAGGCCATCAAGTGTCTCAGACAAGTCCAAATGGCTTCATTTTCCTTCTCTACCATGGCCAGTCGGCTTCAGTCTCTCCCACTGGTGTTTTTGGGATACAGTCCAGGCCATTATGGGCAGATCTAGTACTATGTAGTAATCTTGAGGCTTGAAAAAAAGTTTGGACTACTTCAAATTACCCATCATTTATCTTCGCCAGGGCATACTGGGACTCTGGCAGAAGTGTATTTTGATCCACAGTACAGTGACTTGTACTAGCTCCACCATTGGAGAAAGACTGGATATAAACTTCATGGTAAATGCTCAAAATCCTCTATTTCCTTTTTGCTGAATCTTCTGTCGTATTTTGAGTATAACTTGTTTCTTTTCATAACTTATGGTTAGTCTCCCATTGGTTCTAGATAAAAACTTTTGGCCCTTTGGCAAACTTGACCTATACTGGAAAAATGGAAAGCTCTGTCCATACACAAACAAGTCATTTGTCAAACTTCTGATTGCCTAGAAACAGTTGACTCAATAACTCCCCCTCCCCATATTCTAACATGTAAGTTCTTCACCTTTCTTCTTTTGGCATTTAAGTAAAACAATGACTTTTGAAAACAGCTGGAGTTTGAAGAAATCAATAGTGACACGGTTTAGGGCTGGGAAACATATCAATTGGAAAATCTTGCCTTGCAAGCATGAGACCTGAATTTGATCATCAGAACTCATGCAAAACGAAGTTAGATGTGGTAACACAGTTGTAATCCCAACACTGGGGAGACAGAATTAATGAATTCCTAGTGCTTTCTGGACAGCCAGCCTAACATTGCTATAAAGTTCTAGGCAGGCCAGTTTGAGATCTTGTCTCAAAGAAGAAGACATATGCATTCTTAAAAAAATTTCATTTATGTTTCTGATCTCTGCATACATACACATATACAGACACACACACACACATACCGAGAGAGAGCAAGAGAACATGTGAGGTAACTGTGGATCTTAGAAAGCTCATTTGGCTCTACTTTAGTTTCTTTATTTGTGAGATGAAGATGGTGTTTGTCCCACCAATGATCTGAAAACTGCTTGGTTAAAGTGAGGCCCACTTCACGTAAGGCTGCTATGTCTTGGGGCATGCTGTGTCTCTTGTCCTTTGTTTTCCTTTTTCTCTCCTTTCCAAGCACCATCCAAATGTAGTTCTTCCTGTAAGACTCTTACTGAGTTTCACCTTTATAAACTCCTGTCTAATGAGGTCATCAAATCCTCAGCTATTTCTCCTTTCCAGCTTTTAATGTCTTCCCTGAAGCTTTCCCCAATAGTATGAGTTTTGTCTCAGGCAAATTTTAATCCCTCCATTGCAAATTTTCTGTGTTCCCTAGAATATCTATCCCATTTGTAGTCATTTTATATTTATAAAATATATGAAATGATAAATAGACTAAATACAGATCTAATTATTGGGTTTTAGTTCCAACTTTTTATTTTGAAATATTGCTTTATGTACCTATATGAGACAAATATTTCTTCAAGTCAAAGACCTATCATGGATATGTCACTAGTTTGAATACATTTCCAAAGCATCTTCTAAAACACTTTGGAATAAAATTCTAATATTGTGATCCTATGATACACTGATGAATATTTAATAATAATCTCTCTGTAGGTCAGGTAGAATCATTGACCCAAACCTGATTTGTGGGGTTTGTTAGGTTTTGCAATTTAAAGAGTCTCACTGTGGCTAATTAGACAACACAAAAACCAACTACTGCTCTACTGGGTCCTTCAGCTATGAAGCTATTTTTATAAATATGTGTTAAAAGATGGACATTTATTATTTTTCTTTGAATAGGCACTTGGTATATTATGAAAGCCTGTTACACTCATTTAAGCTAACATTGCCTTTTTCACTCTATACACTGGTCTTGATTATTCAGGTTCTTCTACTTAAGTAGATCTTAAACTTAAAACATGACATCCAACAGCTAACACAATTGATGAAAATGTATTAGTTGCATCTCATAAGCAGAAATTCCAAGGCAAAAAAAAAGCAGATTTAACACCTTTTCTAAAATATTTTTAGAATAACATAGCTCTAATGCTGAGTAGGCAAACTTCTGCACTGTTACTCATATTCCAGCTATGTCCATATTTTTAATGAGTGACCAACTAAGAGAGTTTATATGAATGATGCTCTAAGATCTAACATTCCCGCCTTTACCTTTCATAATTAGCTACAGGATGTGATACTTTATTCTATAACCTTCTTTGGGCATAGATGCTCCACCTGAGGAAGATGGACTGCAGTATACCTTAGATGCTTTCCCAGCTCCAACCTTTAGGATTTTAGTAGTCTAAGAATATGAAAGTAGGCATTGCAATGCAGGTAGACAACTAATACAGTAGTGTGAATGAGAATGTCCCTCCTATGGTAAAATACTTGAATACCAAATCTCATCTTGGAAAATGTAGGGGATACAGCATTGCTGGAGAGAATATTACTAAAGCTGGGTTCTGAGATTTAAAACAAAAACAAAAACAAAAAAATTCATTCACTTCCAAATTGCTCTCTCTGCTTCCTGCTTGCAGAGTGAAAATCTGTGCTGTTGGCTCACTGTTCCTCCCACAATTCCAGCTGCTTGCTGCCATGTTTCTCTACCATAATGGACTCTTATCCCTTCAGAACCATAGCCCAAATAAATTCTTATCTTACGTAAGATGATTGCTCTTGGTGTTTTTTCACAGCAACAGGAAAGTAACTAACCCCACTGCCTTTGGTTTTTGTATAGTTGTGCCCTCAAAGGATATTGGAAATTCCACAAAACACTCACAGTATAATCTTCACAGGAATTAGCTAACCAATGAGTTTTGTAGAATCTATCCATAAATGATAATCTACTCTCTTTCAGCTCACTCCTCCATTTCTGCTTTACTGCAAAGACTGGCGACATGAAACCTGAGAAATGGATTTAATCACTTGGCAAAATTTATGCCTCCCAAAAAATGACTTATAAAAATGTCAAAATAGGATCATTATCTGTGTCCTCAGTTGTTTGCAACTTGTAACTCTTACATACCCCATCTTCCTTGTTAGGACACTGAACTATCCAACCTATTATACACACACACACACACACACACACATATATGTATATAATTTGTATAACACAAGGTTGATATATTACCTGCCTGGAGATACTCTAGAAAGATAAAACATTTGTTGTGAGTACTGTTAGTGTTGCTTTGCATGACCTTTACTTGCTACTGAACAAAGAGTAACTCTGAGCTAGTGCAAATCAGGAATTCAGCCCTAGCTTCTAACCTCACACTGTTCACATGTCAAATGTGAGTAGAAACAGCAGGAAACTGGCCTGCTCTTTCTAATTACAATTATGATAAGAGTTTAGCAGAAGTCTACTTAAAATTATAAAAACCTTTCTGCATGAGATTGGTGTTTTATCTCATTGTATATTCATATGATTAGGCTCATTTGACTGCTCAGGGGAAAAATGCCTCATGTCCAACAAATTCTTACTTAGGGTGCTCTGAGGGGGAACCTATGTGCAATCATACATTGTCTCGTTTTCATGCAAATGACGCAAGCAGGGAAAACAAGATGACAAGAAAGGCCTTTCCTCTCTTCTTTTAAACTAATCTCCCCCTCACAGGGAGGCTACAAATTTTGGGTTCAAATAAAAATCCTCTAACTAGGTGAAATTTCAATGCAAAGACTCATGCAATTTAGACCAGTAGGCAAAGACAGTGCTCTATATCACCAGGAATCCATTTTTTTTTCCCAGTCAAGCTACGCCCTTCTTTCTTAGCACTGCCAAGGCAAAACATGCTCCAATTAGTGAGGTAGACTTTCTCCTTGTTATCTTTTTGTGTGCCACTATGGGGTAAGTGAGAGAATGCAAGGAAACTGATTCAAGTCATTGATGGAAGAATCATCTGATTGATTGATATTCTGCTGGAACTATCTGCATAGTCAAGCATTGGTTTGCCACTTATGGGGAAGCAGGGACATAGACAGGGAGCCAAGGCTGTCAAACATGCCACTGAGAGAGCAGCTTTTTACAGGATATATTGGAAGGCCAGATGTCAATCACTCATGGGACTTTGCTTCTCTGAAAGAATTTCAGATGTGGACATTAATTATAAAACAGCAAAGTATGGATGGCTGAGGCTGGTGAAACAGCTATATTTTCAGCAAACCCAACCCTCAGCATGAAAACCCCTTTTAATTCATTTCAAGGGCTTTTCATTGCTGTCTAGTGGCTTTCATCACTGCTATTAAGTAAGAGGCATCAGGTTGACAACATAGAAAAGCTGGCCCCATCACTCCAGGGAAACAGACATATGGTCCATCTTCTTACAAAGTGAAGCACTAATGTTCTAACACTGACCCTATTGAGGCATGTCTGAGACAGTCAGCAAGACTTCACTACTATTAAGAACAATCAGGTTGTATTCATGTTTGCCTCAGAATAGTTGAAGAAAAAACAGAAAGCTAGTCAGGCAGTGTACAACTGAATGAAAAAATTAAATACAAGTTGAAAATATGAGACTCTTCTATTAACACTCTCAGCTGCATATGAACTTTTCCATGGACTTGTTACTAAATCATCAGTTGCCATGGCAATCAGTAATGTGTTAACATTTGTTGAGCATGAACTTCATTTTTATTGAGCATAGACTTCATATTAAGTAGTAAAGGAAAAAAAGGCAATGGCCCATTCCAAGATTTTCACATCTGCAATTTAAGAACAACTTCTGATAAAGTGGAAGTATACAGCATATGTAACAAAAATCTAGTTTCATAGCTTTAAAGTTCTCAGAGAATCTGAGCTCAGAGAACTGAAAAGAAATATGAAGAGAATATTTAAGAATGTAGTTTCAAAAATCTGACTAAGACATACCCATCTTGCATCCTGTACTCATGTGCCCTATCAGTGGCTTTGATAAAAACTAACCTAAGGTCAACACTTCACCTTTTTGTTTTCCTGTTATGGAAGACTTCCCACTGTGTTACAAGGGATAGGTTATGGTACTAGAGCAATCATTTTATAATTTAAAAATAAAGTATGTAATTGAAACATGCAAAGTTAACTCAAAGCAGAATCTTCAGGTTATCTAACTCTAAATGTAGTTTACAGTTAGCTTTCAAAACATAAAGTCAAGAAATATTGAATATAGTCAAGATATAGTGACATATATACACACACACACATACACACACACATTGTGTCATGATTATCACAAGCAAATTAATTACCTACCACTGGTCATCATCCTGCCATGAATGAGATCACAGATATTGTTCAGCATCTCCCAACTTTCTCGCCTCTAATAAAGTCTGAAAGATCCATATGACAAGTCGGCATTGTTTAAAAGCAAAGATTTGATCATTTGAATTGGCAACAAGTTGGTAACAGACCTTGTCCCCTGCTCCTGAGCTCTGCAGAACCTTTTATCTGGCCTAATGTTTAAAGTACAGTGAACTTAAAAGGCACTCCTTCAGAAAAGGCTTTTACTGCTTCTTCATTGCATTCAATACGCCGCTATCCCTACACTATCT
The DNA here is from genome assembly GCA_004025045.1 of Sigmodon hispidus. Lineage (NCBI taxonomy): Eukaryota > Metazoa > Chordata > Mammalia > Rodentia > Cricetidae > Sigmodon > Sigmodon hispidus. Next base: position 429,657 of record PVIH01000175.1, on the reverse strand, counting down.
CTCTTTGTGAAAATCTATGATCACCATAGGCTGTGAATACCTACACTAAAAAGGTAGGGCTTAGATGACATTTCTTTGGAAATGAAGACAATTAAAGTGAAAGAGCCCCGAGGAGTTTACATCAAAGCAACAAGCAGAATTTATTTAGCAAACACTTCAAACCAAATGCAAAAATATTTATATAACTTGCTCCATATTTAATTTTGATTGTAGTTCAAAACTATATATTGAGGGGCTAGAGAGATGGATCATCTATTCAGAGTGCTTACTGCTCTTACAAAGGCTTGATTTCCACAAGGAGGCTCACCACAATCTGTCGTTCCAATTCAGGTTATATAACTTCCTTTTCTGGTTTCCAAGGGTATTGCATACACGAGGTATACTTACACTTAGCATAAAATAAGTAGATTTTAAAAATATATCCTGCTATAGTAGAATATATATGTCATATCACATATGAAGTTATAAATATGTATGTGTATTTGTATGTACAAATATGTAATATGAATATGTACATATGAACTTATGAATCTGAAAGTGAACAAAGATAGGTATATGAGAGGTTGTGAAGGATGGAAACGGACAGAAAAATGACATAATTATATTATCATTTCATTAAAGAAATAACTTAAAAAATATACCAAAGATGAAATTACATAATACTACAAAATAAGAAGTCTAAGTACTTTCGATTACATAAAATCATACCAGGAGATATGCGTACAGATGACCTCACGTGATTTGCATAGGTCTCAAAAACTCCATTATCCAGATAACAACAACATAATAGACATATTTGTCAATATAATTTGAGAAATAACAATCATTCTACTAATTAGGTAACTTTAAGTTTGTGGATATTTTGCCATATTATAATTAGAGGTCTTAGCACAGCTTCCTGTTTCGAATGTGCTACTTGATTTGAAGTAATGACAATATAAAGTCTGATTTACATTGACTTGCATGCTAACCACATGAGAGAGTACCCTTTTTATATTATGTCCATGTTAAACAAAAAAAAAATACCTCAGTCCAAAGCAATAGGAGAGAGCTCATAGCAGTGAGCTTTAGTAAACTGTCTTAACTGGATCATTGTAAAAATTCTCCTTAACATAAAATAGTCTTCCTGAGTCACATAAAAAACAAAGAAGATTTCAACTTCATCTTGCCCACCATGAGCTTCTAACACAGTAGGAAAGCGAGATTCACATGCATGAAACATAATTACTTGTAAATGGAGTAGAAGATAACAAAGGCCGAATGAATAAACAGAGAATGGTACATGCAAGCATACCATACACATGATAAGAAATTTCTGGGGTTGGGACTATTTGAAAGAAGCCACTCCCTTTGTCTAGCCATTTAAAACTTCAGGCACACCTTATCACCTTCCCTGCACAGGAATCTGACAAGGGCCAACAACAGACAGAAATCCATTTCCTGGTTATTGTGCAAGTTTGCTCTCAGAGTGCTTGCCTTCCTGGCCCTGTATGCTGGCTGTCACTATCCATTTCTAGTTTCTTCAGTTGGCAACATTTTTAGATTCTTTTCTCTGATTTAGTGAAATTGTATCCTTCTGGACTTTGTACTCTGAACCCTCCATGGAGTTTCATTGTGTGTGTGTGTGTGTGTGTGTGTGTGTGTGTGTGTATAATACATTATATATGTGTACATATATATAATGTATTCTGTGTGTGTATGTATTACAGCTTCAGATAGGGAGCTATCATTTTTGGTTAAAGGGAAACTAAAAGCCAGGTCAGCTCCTGAATGTCCCTTGCAAACAGAGGAATGGCAGAATGAGGAGCAAAGGACAATGACTGTGAGAATAACCTACAAAGATATCAAATGACGGACGTAAAATCAAGCCAAGGTGATCAAGAGCTCAGAGATAATGGTGTGAAAGACACTGATCCTCCAGGGTGATCATTTCTAGGACTAGGGGGAAAGCTCAAACACTTCCCCTGAGAGTATACTTAGTTGTGGTTGATAAATAAAGCGCTTCCTCTAACATTGCCTTAGAGCCACTTGGGGTGTAACCTAGGTGCTCAAAAGCCAAGTGGACCAAAGATTTAAGCAAGCAAATCGAGTGTGTATATATATATAAACAGCTATGATAGCTGGTCTATCTACAGGGTCTGCAGTTGGCCTAGTATTAAAGAGAACTGCAAAAGACTCAGCTTTTTGCAAATATAAATCTGTACGGAAAAATACATGAGCTAACATCACACAGTATCATCAAAATTTCAGTAAATTTTGAGATGCCTTTTGCCCTTAAAAATGATGCATTAAATGAGATAATATGCATGAAGAGTTCAGAGCAGGACCTTCAATGTGCACAAGAATATTATTACATTGTGCAGAGTACTTCTTAAGTCCTCTTGAAACACTGCTCAAGCAAATTATTCTTACATTATTGCTCAGAAACAAAGTCCCTGAATCCTTAGATAAAAATGCCCATGATGTCCTTGGGATCAGAAACACCCTGGACTGACCCTTCGGACCCCACTCCAACTATAGGAACACCTGACTCACTCTTGAGGGAGGGTGAACAAAACTGGATTTGCCAGGAGTAGAGACTGATCCAAGCATTATTGGGTCAGTGGGACCATAGGACTGTCTGCTCCCTGCCCAGGGAGGGGATGGGGAGTTGTTGAGAAGAAAAAATGACCTGATGTGGTGGGAAGGGGAAGGGACCTTGAATAAGGATATACAGGGATGGAAAAAAAAAATTCAGAGGGAAAGCTGAACACAAAGTAAATATATGTGTAGCAATCTTATTTGCATTATCACCCTTGATAAGTCATGCTTATGATTTTTATCTTCTTTATAGTTTATTGTTAACTTTTCAGCATTTTAAATTCATTTTACTGGGTTTTTTTTTTTGATAAATACAAAATAAATTAAAAGAAAGAAAAAAAAAGAAGTTGGCTGTAGCTCTAATTAGCCTAACTCATTTTTACTGGCTTCTTTTTTCTGCCAGCTTTCAATATTTTCCTTTTGTCCTGTATATTTTTCATTTAGACTATTGCGCATCTTGGCATCTCAGGACCATTTTCCTCCTATTGGTTGCCTTATCCGGTATTCATAAGAACCCTTGATATGAGGGTCTGTGCTTAGTTTTACTGCATTTTGTTATGCCTTGTTCAGCTGATATCTCCGGGAACCTGCTCTTTTCGTCAGGGAAGGCGAGGATCTGAGACAGAGGGAAGGTGAGCCTGAGTGACTGGGAGAAGCAAATGGAAACATAAAACTGCTAGTATGTTGAAATATATGAGAGAAAAATAAATAAAAACAAATCAAATTAAAAAAAAATGCCCATGATGTCAACAAACATTGTATGGGATCTGATTCTTACAAAGACATGAAAAAAGTAAACAAAAGTGGCCCCAAGCTGCTACAACAAAAGTAGTTGCTAATAGAGTTTCACTTGGGGGAGGTGCTGACCATACTCGAAATCTGTTAGTAGCATATACCCCAGTCTTTCACATGCTTTTCTATAAAGCATGAATACTTCCACAAGCACCCACAAACTATGCAAATATGAATCTGAGTAGAGAGCCTATGGTACTTAAGGATAGTAGAACAAAGGTGAATTATACAAAAATAGAGACCCACATGCTGGTGTCGCACATTTGTAGAGGAAAGAATTAAAATGTTTTGCCTGAAAAAAATTTTGACCATTTTTATCTGCATTTCAACTGATATCTTCTGACTATAAAACAATTGTCTTAATGTAAGAATGTAATTGTATAGAGAGCAAAAGCATAGAGAAGGGTCGAATGTGTTCTTGTTGGTGTTTGGATTTTGAGACAGGATTGAGCTCACAATATATAGCATGGCCACAAACTCATAATCCTCATACTTTATCCACCCAAGTACTGGGATCACAAGTGTGCCAGTCTACCTGGCATAATAATTAGCAGAATTTGAACATTAAAATATTTAAATAGGATCTAAATGGAAGAAATAGCGTTAATAATAGCAGGCTGAAGCTTGATATTTCCTTGTGATTTTCCTTGTGATATTTCCTAAAAATGAATGTCATATTCATACTGTATCCAAAGTTTACATCCCAGAATTTTATGAGATGCATAAATAATATGAGAGGTATATATCATAGAAAGTTAATGAAGAACTTCTCCAAAGGAAAGGATCTACCTGAAACTATAGAATGCTTCCTTGCGACTGTGTTCAATATAGATAAACTGAATAAGAAGCTATACCTACAGAAGATTCCATTCATGTGTGAGCCCAGAAGCTTCAGTACTCTCCCATCTGCTTTTTGTCTGATGTTCTTCCCTTCTATTTGCAGTACTAGTTATAGTAACATAAACTGAGTGTTGTAGTATGTTTTTCCCGGCCTGTTTGGGTCCGGAGATTTGTGACCTGGCACACGTGTGGTGCCGGCAGTGTGGAGCCTGATCTGTGCGCCCGCAGCTTTTGCCCCCCAAAAGAAATGAATCACACGCTTATATACTTTACACTGCTTGGCCCATATCTTAAGCACATTACTACCTAGCTCTTTCTTCTTAAATCAACCCATTTCCATGAATCTACCCACCACGTGGCTTGCAGCCCGTGGCTCACCTGAATTCCTACATGCTTCTTCTTCAGGGGACGGATGGCGACTAGTAAACTCCACCCCTCCTTCCTACCTGGCTGCCTCTGATTCTCCACCCACTTCTACGGTGCTCTGCATGGGTCCAAACAGTTTTTATTTATATCGTACAGAGAGCATTCCACCACAACTGAGTTCTCCACTTTTTCTGGGTGAGGTCAAAGATTCTCAATCCAGTAGTATCCTCCCATAGTCTCTCTCTCTCTCTCTCTCTCTCTCTCTCTCTCTCTCTCTCTCTCTCTCTCTCTGAGATGACATTTCCCCATTAATATGACTTCCTATCTCTGCATAGCATTTCCTCTGATTTCCCCAACCCAAGGTCTCCTCCCTAACCACTGGAAACAAAATAAACCACTGCTTTGACTTATCTTTTCCTTCTTCTCATCCAACCCTGCATAAAACACTTGTTAGGAGAATTCTACCCCTTTTAAATTCTGCTGTATGACATCCGTTGTCTTTGCAGGAAAAAAAAATTCAAATCACAGTCTCTGGAGATAAAGAGTACTATTTAAAGTTTCTTTTCTTTTCTTTTAATAATACTTCTGAGAGCAAGTGGACTCTCATTAGGTGAATTTGTTAATATTCCTACTAAAATGTTTGAGCCACAATAGAATGATTTAAAGGAAGTTACGCTGTCACAAAGATACTAAAATGTACCTATTCAGAAAGGAAATGTTAACCTGGGCCCAAACCTCTAAGTGTAAGATCTAAGATAATGCTCTAGAAGGGCAAATTATGGTACTTGCCTCACCCACACTCTTCTTAGAGAGATCCAGCCTCAGCTCCTGCCTGTGTTCTCTCTAGTGATTCACAGCTTCTCATTAACTCTAAAGTTATAAATAATCATCTATCCTTGGGAAGGAGGACCTGAACCACAGAGCCCTTTGTTGATGAGTAGCCCAGCAACCAATGGAGGAATCACTGAGTCGGGGCTTGTTTCACTTTGGCAGAGGCCATTGGAAAAACGCAGGGACAGATAAATTTAACATTATCCCAGGGAAACTTCTAAGGTAAAAGAGGGATTGATTAAAATCATGAGCATGTAGAGATTTTAAAGCAGAGAAACTGAAAAAGCAGATGCTATGAAAACAAACTCCAAACAAGGGGCAGAACTAACAGAGAAGGGAAGGACTCTCGTCACATCACAGGTAAAGTACTAAATCTCTCTGTAAACTACAAGCTCCTGCAACCAAACTCCTGTGACTGTGAGAGCCCTAAATCAGAGGAGAATCATCTTTTGTGGCTCTTCCCAGATGAGGGTGAGACTCATGACCGTTCAAGCCCTAAGTGGCTCCTTAGCGTGGCAAGTACATTTATTTCTAATCATGTTTGTCTACAATTTCAGAGAAGAAAACAACACAGTCCTCTTTGTGACTGGCTCTGATGTCTCCAAATGATTACCTGACTTTATCCATTGTCTTATATGACAACTGCTCCTATTCTCTTCATCTAAGAAGGTTCCCATAGAAAAAAATAAACAGGCTGAAACCCATTTACCCTAAATCACAGATGGCTAGAAAAACAACACTAAATGTTAGCATCTTAACAGAATACATGTCTTGGAGTAACATGGTTCATTGTCCATTGAAGAGAGACAGAGTCAGTCAAGCTCTCATGCTAGGCTGACTCAGCAAAGCAAGAGTGTCTCTAATAATTAGAAGAGTAACGGAAGAAGGCTTCACACCAGTTATTGATCAGTCACTGCTACAAGATCTGACAAGAGGAATTTGAAGAAGTCTCCAAAGAAGTTGATGATGGAAGTTTGCCTTACAACAATGTTCTCTCCACCTGACTCAGGTCAACAGTCCTCTACTCTTAAGAGAGCCAGAGCATTAAGTCAGAGTGTAAGCAAACAGTGTTTTGAGCATCAAGAGAGCCTGTCTGTGTAAAGCAGAACTGTGAGAGTGCCATTCACACAGCTTTAAATGCTACATCACGTTATTATAAAACCAGCTTTCTATCATTGCAGAGCTCAGATGAAATAGGCTTGCACAGAGAGAAATAGGAGAGGTATTAGGACCATCATGGAAAGGAAAAAACTTCTCCCTCTTGAGCAGGGCCAGCTCAACTTCAACTTCATGAACTTCATCAACAGTGATTGTACTGTCGTGTGTGTGTGTGTGTGTGTGTGTGTGTGTGTGTGTGTGTGCATGAGTGTGAGAGTATGAGTGCATAAGTGTGTATGTGTGTATGAGTGTGAGTGCATAAATATGCATGTATGTGTATGAGTGTGAGAGTGTGAGTGTGTAAGTGTGCATGTGTGCATGTGTGTGTGTCAGTCCTTGTCTTTATTTTTCTCTAAATGAGTACATTTAAATGAACAAATGAGTAACATAACTAATCTTTTCGGAAGGACCCTCAGAAAAGCATCTGTATTAAGGAATAGATTGTTAGTTGACTTCTTTGAGGTCTAGACTCTGGATATCTTGAACTTGTACAAACTCAACTGCCATGCAGTTGAGGAACAGAGGGCTTGGCTATTTCCAGATAGCATTTACTCACCCCATAAAATCGGTTTGGTGATTCCAAAGAACAAATGGATTTTGCTGGGCTCTTCAATGATATGATTTGCATGCGTAAAGTGAGATCCCCACCGTAATTGTAGGATATTGCTTGCCATTACTGTCATTAGAAGCAGGCAGATGTAGGAGCACTCCCAGGGAAAATCTTCCCGCTGGGTTTTCATGGAGATAAGTGCATGAAATCCACTTTTGAAAAGATGTTGAATGGAATGAATCTGCCATTCTCTGCCTGCCTGATGATGATTTGCTTGTTAATTGGAAGTTTAGGCTTTAGAGAAGCCTTAACAAATTTGATTGCTAAATTCAGGAGGTTTACTCTCTCTTTGTAAGCCACGTTCAAAGGCATAAATCCTCCTCTGTGCGTATTTGTCTACGTGCTGATTTAGAATCTCTGTGAAAAGAAACCAGTCTCTAGCCCCTCTGTCAGCAGTGCGTTCTGGATAGCTTTACCCACAAACAAGAACAAAGCTCTATGTCTCTTTGTCAGAGTCTCTGGGGCTGGAAGGGAGAGGACCAACTGAGCTAAGCTGAGATCAAGGTTGTCTATGCATATGTTTGGTGAGCATCCTGTCCTGTGTCCTCTGCTGCCATCAACTGCCTGACTGGGCCCCACTTGTGAGCATTGCTTCCATTCCATTCCAAATCAGCTTTCCTGCTGCTAATAAGCTCAAGACAAACTCAGAATCAAAACAAAACAAACAATGAAAAAGTAAATAAAGCCACATTTGTTTGAAAATCCTGCTGATTTTTTTTCCCTCTGACAGTGCTGGCATGTTCAGCTCTAAACAATGCCGCTACCTGGCAAGGTTCCCACCTTCCCAGAAAAGCCTTCTTTTACGTTTAATGGCTGTATTTGCAAAACTACAAAATGGCTTCACTCATCTCTCCAGATTAGTTTCCTCTAAACTACAATAAGTTTATTGTCAGCCAATGAGTGATAACTTCCCTGTGGAGCTGTGGAAGCAACTGTGCACATATCACACAGAAGGGCTACTGCAGGGTGCCAGGAAGCATTTCTCAAACAGGAGTTCAAAGAGAAAGGAATGAGAGCCTTTCTTCACCATTTCCAGTAATTCTGCCCTATGTTCATCAGCTAACAAACCTTTGTTCGACCTTACTTACATAGCACATGAAACCACCAGCATGAAGTTAGTTACAGCATAAACACACATGGGATCAATCCAGGCAAAGGCAGTGTTTTCAGCCACTGGTCAACTAAATGCATCTGCATGCTCCACAGACCTCTGAGTCTTTTTGTTATTTCAAACAACACATCCAGACACACCTTAGCTGTCAGGCAAATACTAAGTCTATCCTTCTTGGATTTTAGAACTTCAGCCTGAAGCCTTTCTTCAGCTGATGAAAGAGACCATGGAGGTTTCTTTTGCTTATTTATGGATGTCTTCTATATGCCAGGGTCTTGGTAGATGGTGGGTGTACAATAATGCCCAGGGCCTTTGCTTTGTGAAATCATCAAGATGGAAGGTAGCTGAGCAGCAGTAGCAACAAGCCCAAACAAGAGCATCCAACTTAGTCTAAAATGTGTAGCTGAGGTTTTTCTAGGTCGTGCATCCTTTACTAGTGCATTCTTTACTAAAGAAGCAGGTCTGTGCTGAGAGGGGAGGAAGGACAAGGCCATTTGGACAGAGAAGCACTGTGAGGAAGTGCATATGCAAGAAATCCCAGAAGGCATTCAAGGCTGGAGGACTCTGGTGTAGCTCTGGTGTGGCATGAATTTGAAGAGATAACCATACTGGCAAGAGGGAATGAAGTTGTATTTGAAATAGTGACAGGCAAATTCAGGTGTGATAATGTATCATTAGCTCTTGGCTCAAAATGGATGCTAAATAAATTTGGATTGAATTAACACATGGATAGAAGAAAAATGAGGGAAAAGGAAAGAAGGAAAGAGAGACAGGAGGAATAAAGGGAGGGAGGGAGGGAAGAAAACTAGAAGTCTTAGGGTGCATCAAATATTAGTGATGTTCCATAAACCAAGAAGGAATTTCTACTTTGAAATAAAAACTTTTCTTCTGACTTGTCCTCAGCACATCTCAGTGTTTGGTTCATTCAGCAACCAGGCTAAGTACTCCAGGATAACTGAGTCCATACTTTCTGCTCATCCTGTGAGAAGCTGTAATGAGTACACAGTAATTATTTGTAGGAATAAAGTGGCATTTTAACAGTACCTTTCAAAGACAATCTCATTTTCCAGGGGCACATAGAAAATAAGCTTGGATGAAAACAGGATAAGAGTGAAAATGAACTGATCTACTTACCACTGCAAGCTCATTCTCTTTGTGCCTCTGAACAGCCTCCACTGGCACAGTGCAGCCCTGCACAGGAACACCACAGCCTCCACTGGCCCAGTGCAGCCCTCCACTGGCCCAGTGCAGCCCTGCACAGGAACACCACAGCCTCCACTGGCCCAGTGCAGCCCTCCACTGGCCCAGTGCAGCCCTCCACTGGCACACTGCAGCCCTCCACTGGCACAGTGCAGCCCTCCACTGGCCCAGTGCAGCCCTCCACTGGCACAGTGCAGCCCTCCACTGGCCCAGTGCAGCCCTCCACTGGCACAGTGCAGCCCTCCACTGGCACACTGCAGCCCTCCACTGGCAAAGTGCAGCCCTCCACTGGCACAGTGCAGCCCTCCACTGGAATACCAGAGCCCTCCACTGGCACAATGTAGCCCTTTGATTCAAGGTGTTTATAGAACAGGGGACATCTCAGAGTGTATGAGTTCTTTTTGTCACAGCAAAGATTATTGCTTGACTGAGTATAGAACAATGAACCAACAGAGTGATCAGATAGAATGCATAACAAGAGGCATGGTAGGTTCCAGGGAATAAGTGTTTGGAGAACAGGTCTCTAGTCATTTGAAAACACAGCTCAGCTCAGCTTTAGTCCAGTAATTTAGTCTCATCACAATATTTAACTTATTTTGGATTTTAAGTGTGGAAACATAAGATTTTCAAGTTCACAGAAGAGAAGCATTCAATCTCACAAAGCCTAAGTAACACATAAGCCACTGAACACCCTGGTTTTGCCTGGCTTTATTTTCATGGAGGATTTTAGGGCAGATATAGGTAACTTCCACAAACATACGCTGCACCATAATATCATTTATTTAAGTATTTGCGCATATGATGCTAAGACGCATTAGTCTGTTTCCTTTCGTTCTACATGAGAATTGTTCTCCTCTATCCTATGGACCTAGGGTAAAAGACAAAGTGTTTCCTTTCCACCCTCGAGGGGAATTAAATAGAGCAAGAAAAGCCAGCAAAGAGTTACAAAGTTGTCTCCAAGGTCAGCTTCCCTTGTTAGCTGGAGAACTGGAAATAAAAACCCAGCATTCCTTTCCCTTTCCTGTCCTGTGCCCATTGGACCAAATTGTTCTCAATCAATAGGCAGCCAGTTATGACAGATTCACATTTCACCTAGTGTCAATAAAAACAAAAATCAAGTTTTAATCAAAACACATAACCAAGATCTACATTTCTCTTGGTCTCAATAAATCTTCTCCAAAGGAAGTAGGCTAAAATTCTTTACATTTAAAAATGAGCTCTGCTGGGACTCCAAATTCTAGTTCGATTTTTGAGCTGAGGCATTTTTTTTCTTTATCAGACACTTGGTGCTGTGCTGTGATAAGAGCCCCATGCAGACCATAAAACTAATTTATCATCTGTAAGGTGTACAAAGAAAATGGTAGCTGCCTACTTGTCTGCTTGACATATTAGGTCATTTTTGCCGCTAGCTTTCTAATACTGAGCAATTTTATCAGCTATTTATATATATTAATTGTGGATACCCATATGCTCAATGCTGTATTTAATAATGCATTGCATTGAATATGCATTCCTTAAGTCGTAGCATGCAGTGAGAATCTTGCGTTTGGCTATTTGGTTTGCCTATTAAAGGCCATTATTCAGCTATGCCGTGTTACCCTCTCTTTCAACTAAATTTATGCTTCTTTAAATCTAGCTCACCCTTCTGAAACCCACTGAAGTGGACAAGGCCACCTCACATGTCCCAAGGGCTCCAAGCAAAAACTAACAGGGAAAATGCCATGGTCCACTTAATAATACTCAAGCCGAAGGATTATTTGATAGATTTTTCCCCCAAAGGACAGCAGCATATTCACGCTTCACAGTGTAAATATAAATACAGTTCCCAGGCAACAGAGACACGGGATGCTAGATAAAGTGTGAAAAACACAACCTCAAATAGCTATACCACAGTAATTTCTTAACTAGCAGAGGAGAATCAGTGCAAACATTCAAAGAATTCCCAACCTCGATCCTACATGCCCTCTTTTCTGTGGTCCCCAAGAAAAGAAAATAAATCCAATAGAATCCTTGTCAGCCAGTAACTCTCCATATCCCCTATGATGAAAATATCCATCTCAGGAGACACCCCTCCCACAGGCCACAAGTGTTAACATTTGCATCATAAAATTAACTGCTGTACAACACGGTTTTAAATGGCCCTGATCAAAGACCAACAGTTTCTGTGGGTATAACAATCTATAACCTATTATCTCTTGAATTTCTTGGCTCAGAACACAATTTCAGAGGTGCTTTTTTGCACAACAGTACAAAAGGAAGGTACAGTTTTGATCCTAGGGAGAAAAATATCAAGAAAGCCAGAACCAAGTTAAATGTAGGAAACATGGAACCAAAGCTGAGACAGCCAGCCTGGGCACAGAGAGTGAGCCAGCCTGGGGACAGAGAGTGAGCCAGCCTGGGGACAGAGAGTGAGCCAGCCTGGGGGCAGAGAGTGAGCCAGCCTGGGGGCAGAGAGTGAGCCAGCCTGGGGACAGAGAGTGAGCCAGCCTGGGGACAGAGAGTGAACCAGCCTGGGGACAGAGAGTGAGCCAGCCTGGGGACATAAAGTGAGCCAGCCTGGGGACAGAAAAAATGGAAGGTGCTGACCTGGAGTCCATATGGGAGATGGGCTATTTCTTATTCAAGTGCACATTGTGTAATCCCATACTGAAATGTACTCCAAGGCTCTTTTAAGTGTAGGTAATGAAAAGATAAGTAAAACTTGGTTTCCCCCCAAGCCCTTCCTAAAACTCTAGTTCTAGTACACATTCTGTTCTTGCAATGAATCTAGGAAAGGAGTAGAATATTCTACATTTAATTTTTAAACTCCCTTTATCTTCTTGGATTTTTCACCTACAGTGTTTGTGTAAGTAAACAAAATATAGAGAGAATAGGCCACAGAGAACATGCTAAAGTAGCTTTTTAATACCAGCTAATATCCTAATATCATCATTACTAAATATTATCTTAACATCAGCAGTTCAAGTTCTTTTCTGTGTGTGCTTGTCCCACAAAAGGGTCAAAAAAGAATCAATGTCATTGCATCTGTTTCCCAGAGTATGCCTCTTCATATCTCTGAGCCCTCATTATACGGTTATCCACATATACATCTTCCCTGTGCTGAATGACAAGGCTCAGTAATATCTTTCCAGTGTTTGGTCTGTCATTTTTCTGGCTCTCTGCAGTGGCTGTTCTCCATGCTAGTCAAATGTCCCTCAAATCTTGGATGCACCTGGATTCAGAAAGTAGATATGAAGTCCACTATCAATATCTAGAATTGAGACTTAGTCATCTCCTATCAAGAAGTTTCACCTCTTCCAGCAGTCTAGCATGCCCTATACACAGTAAACAACTGTCACCAAAGTTGTGTGTAGTCTGAGTCATCTCTCCAGCATATTAGCACCATTACCAAGCTTATCAAAAGTTTTCATGTCAGCTGCTCAGTTTACATGCTTGCGAGCAAGAGTAGGCTATTCTGTAGCCTACAGCTGATGCTCTGCTAACCTTCTTCATGTTATGCTGTCTAGCATTCCAGCCCAAAAACCGTGTGTTTGCAGTCACAGTTAAGATGGGTAGACCTTACCATGCCAATCAATCTCATTGAGAATATCCCTCACAGACATTCTAAAAGGCTAACCTTAATTTAGATATTCTGTCCCCTTTGTGCCCAGATACTTGAATGGACAAACAAGATAAACCTTCACAGAAACTTACATATCTTGGGAAATAAACAAAGCTATATGTGGAACTGAAGATTCAGTAAACCACAGAGTTCAAAACATCCCTCCTTAAGGTTATATGAGAAGTAGCAATTGCTGGGATCAGAGACTCTTCACCTGGTTAAAATACACAAGGAGCTTTCATGGGTGATGCCCCATGTTGGCCTGCATGTGTGGGAGAGGAGGGAATTACCCATGCTCCCCTAAGTGACATCCTCACTCATGTTTCTATGATCATCACAATGATTTCACTGCTTCACTAAATTAGACCTGGATGCAATTGTTTCTTTGGTGTGCCATTGGTGCCTATCTGGGGTCAATAACACATTTCATGTCTCTTTATGAAAAGTCACACAATAACCACTTGACAAAATGGCACATGCTTCTAATCCTAACATTCAAGAGAGAATGCCATGATTCTGAGGCAACATGAGCTATACAACAAAATTTTGTCTCAAAAACCAAAAAACAAACACAACCAAATGAAAGAGAAATAAAAGATAATGTGAGATCATGAAGTACCCTGAATTAATAGGGAAAACTTAAAAATAACGAAGTTGAAGATTTCTTGCCTCCTGATTTCAGAACCTCATGTGCAGCTGCCAACAATGAAAACACTACACAGAGACTAGAAATTGACCAAAGAGCCGAGAATCACAACCTTTCAGACACAGTCAAATGATCTTCAACAAGATTTCAGGATGACTTAGAGTCAAAAGGACAGTCTATGCATAAACACTGTCAGAAAAACTAAATGTTTATGTGCAAAAGAAAGAAATAGGGTGGTCCTTACATTATATCCAAAAAATTTTCTTCATCTGGACCACGATCTACATACAAGAATCAGAACTACAAAGTTAATGGATGGAACTGGAAGGTTCTTCATGACACTAAACTTGGTAATTATTGAGTAAGGACATCACCAAAAACAAAGAAAAACAGAGATGCAAAAGGCTTCCTCAAAATTAAAACAGTTTATCTTTCAAAACTCAATCCGTGAAGTTAAAAAAAATTAATCATGATATGAAAAATAATAACTTGTACATTATATATCTGATAGGAAAAATAATATCTAGAATATGTGAAGAACTGCTAAATGTAAGAAAAACTAACCACCAATTAACAGTACACAGACAATTTCAGTACACATTTCTCCAAAGAGGGTATACACAGGTAAACACTTAAAATGATTGTCAGCATCACTAATCATGAAAACAAATAAAACTCACAATGAGATAACAATTTACATCCATTGGGATGATCACTCTAAGGAGAAGAAAAACAATAAAAAGGTTACAAAAACTTGAGTGTAAACAAGAATGAGGAAAAAGTGAAACTTTGGGTCACTGTACAGTTAATGAGAATGTGAAATGTGTGCCCATTATGGAAAATATGCTGGCAGCCCTGTACCTCCAATTAACTATAGAATTTCCATATGATACTACAGTTCTACTTCTGTGTATACATCTGCACGCATATTACATGCATGTACATATTAGGCATGTACATGCACTCATACATGGGGTCTTAGAGATTCAAAAGTGGGGAATTCAAGGGGACACTTGTTCATTCACACATGCAATGACACTGTTCCCAATAGCCAATAGGTAAACACAGGGTAAGCATCTGTCCAGAGGTGGATGGACAAGGAAGAGCAAGGTGCATAAGGGCAACTCCACAGAGTATTGTGAGCCTCGAGGATGGAAAATTCTGACATGTGGGGCAACATGACATCCTGGAAGATGTCATGATTGGAGAAACAAGTCAGTAATAAAGTGATACAATCTGTATGACTCTACTCATATGCAATCTAGTCAAGAAATCCACAGACAGGTTGTGGTACATGTTACTGGAAAAAGGAAGCTGTATAATAAGTACAGTGTTTCAGGTAAAAATTTCTAGCTCAAAATGTTCTATTGATGGGTACTAATTACTATTGCTGTTTTATTATGTGTAAGTCTATCTATGCATTGTGTGTGTGCATGCACATATGCGCACATGAATGTGTGTGTCAACTTGTCTACCTATAGATGTGCAAATGCTACAGTGTATGTGTGGAGGTCAGAGGATAACCTTTGGTTTCAATCCTTACCATTCTCATTGATTGACACAACGTCTCCTATTTTTCAGCACTGTGTATGCCAGCTAAGTTGCAACAGGCTTCTGGCGATACTCTCTTCTCTGACTATCTTGCCATAGGAGCAGTGGTCACCAATCCACACACAGATCTTCATTGTTGCACAGCAAGCAATTTACCCACTGTCATAGTTAGGGTTGTTATTGTTGTGACAAAATACCAAGCAACTTGGGGAGGAAATGGTTTATTTGGGCCACATATCCTGAATCACATCCATTAAGGGAAGGATGTGAACTCAAAATTGGCAAAAACCTAGAGGTAGGAGCTGATGTAGAAGTCCTAGAGGTTTGTTTCTTGTTCTTTATGGCTTATTTGGGCTGCTTCTCTATATAAAAAAAGGATCACAAGCCTATGCATGACACCACCCATAATGAAATAGACCCACTCATATCAATCATTGCTTAAGACAATGTCCAAAGGTCTTGCCTACATTTCCACCTTTCTGATAACTCTTGGTTTTCTCCAGTGACATAAAAACTAGCCACACTCACTAAGCCATCCCTCCTTCAGCCAGGTAGTGACTATGGCACAATCACATGAATAAACTCAGTGCCACAGGTGGTACACTTTGAAAACAAGGGTAAAAGGTGCATTTTATAATGATGAAAAATAATTTAGGAAGAATATAGCCCTCAGCTATGAATCCATTTACATATCTGAGACTGGAGCATGAAGATTAAAAATAATACTTATTTATTATATAAACATTTCAATTTGTCTTGTGATTAGATGTTTGTGTGAAAACACAAGTCTGTACCCATGTTCCTGCAATAGAAGGTTGACACTGATCCTGGTCCAACTCCTCCCCTTCCTTCCCTTCCTTCTCTTATAGCTAGTAGATTCCCTGAGATGGGCAACCATGTATCTCATTGGGTAGCTTTTACCCATATTTCTTTTTAGAACTACAACATACTTTATGTGTATGTACTATATGTGGTCATAATGTCTGTGATAAAGAAAACTTACTACAGCCCCTAACATTGATCTGTGAATTTCTTGTCCAATCTCTTCCTGGCTGAAATGAAATACATGTTTTGATGCTCCAGAAATGCCACTCTTTACACTGCTGATTGTCATTGATAGCCATTCCACTCTGTGAGAATCATACCAGTACCCATACCAAGAAGTAAAATTAGGAATACTGATTCTGTCTCATTTTGAATTTTTGATATCTTTTTCTTATGGAGTTTTACACTGATTTTGAGTATTGTAAATATTGTGTTAAAAAATAATACTTACCTTGATTACTAGTACTTTTGGGGTTTTGATTTGGTTTGTTTCTTGTTGCTTTTCTGAGTGCCTAAAATGGGCTTTGAACAAGAGCTCCACAAACACCTCATTTAAGCTCTAGCCTTAACCTCATCAAAAATTTTGAAGATGGGGTGGGAGATAGAATAGCCATTTCTGCATGCTATTCAACTGTTCAGGAGAAGTGAAGTCACATGCCAGTCAAGAATTCTGTGTAGCAAAGATCTGAGAAGATTCACCTGTGCCCCTAAGTAGAAAAGAACTGAGTGTGGATGACTTTTATATACCTTTAGAAAAGATCATTTCAACTAAGAATCAAAAGCTTATATCTAAGTATCATAAATTGCATATCTACAAAAAATGAAGTTCCTGCAGGCTAACTTTCTGCAATTTGTTCTCTTTAAAGAAGTTAATAGAGAAGTTTGGCCTTCTTAATATATTTTTATTGTTTCTTGATAGGTAGCAAGAAACTGTCAACAGAATATACAGCAAACGGGTCAGAAAGAAAGCAATGTGTCCAGATTACTAAGCCTACCAGTCACTTCTGTCTTCAAATGACCAGACAGATTGTGTGTATGTGTGTGTGAGAGAGAGGGGGGAGAGGGAGGGAGGGAGAGAGAGAGAGAAAGAGACAGAGAGAGAGAGACAGAGAGAGATCTACATGTCGCTCACCCCAGGCTTTGCTTATTAGCTCTCAAACAAGCATATATAACTTGGTCTTTTCCACATCACAGACATTCCCCTGCTTGACTAGGAAATGGTGCAACATCCTCCTGGTAGATGGCACTGGCCCAGACAGTCTGCTATCCTATTCCCAGGGACTGCATTAGAAATCAGCTTGACAACATCCTGGTTAGATCTCTGCACAGGACTGTTGAGAGGGAAAACCTGTCTGTTCTTTCCACAGGCGAGGCAGATGCCGTCACACCGAGGGCTCAGTGGGAGAGCCAGGATAATGAGGCATTTTGAAACTACAGACATTGTCAGAAAGACAGAAACCGGGAAAAGGGCTAAGGTGGTGAGTGATTATTTCTCAAAGGAGCAATGCAACACAAAATGAATCTCAGTTTGGGTGGGTCAGTGAGATGAGGAAAGGAGGTGTGCTTAGGATTGTTTACCACTGGACACAGTTTAGCTTTGATGCCTGGTCTCATTGTGATGTAGTCTTGGTGCCTGCGAATTGAAATGAAAAAGATTTGCCAACTTTGCTACCATGCATTCATATGAACACTCACACACGATGGTGTTTCTTAAAGGTTGTACAAAAGTCAGGCTTGAATTCCCTTATAATTCACAAAGTACTTAGAATGTGGTCAACTACTAGCTATATCCTGCATTCTAGACTAAACTATATAAAATTCTATTGCTGCAGATTTATCAGTTTGAGTCTTTTCTCTTAGACTTTTTATTGATAAGTAAAATATGCTAGAAGCACACAGTGTTTACTAAGCCCACAATGAAGTGTGTCTAAATGTCTATAAGATGTCTTTGTATCTTTGTTGACTGTATAGCCTGACTGACCCAAGTCATCTTTGGGTTACGTCAATTGTCTTGTTATTAGTAGAAATTCTTTTTATTCTTAGTAGTTATATTAAGAAATAAATTATATGTATATAATTTAATATATAATATATTGTATAAATTATAACTATATAAATCATATAAATATATAATTATATTTATATAAATTTCCATTTGAAACTGGCTTATGAACATGAAATGGTCAGATCTCTTTGTGCAGGACTGTAGAGAGAGAAGATCTACAAAATCCATATTTCTAGTTAATCTGTTGAATTACTATCTTCAGTAACAGGACAGAGGCTTGATACTGGGTCTTGGCTACCATGAAGGGCTCCACAAGGATGAGTAATACGCACTGAAGACAAATGTTACCCTTTTTGTGATAATACATCAGCTCTGGTCCCATCTGTTGGGAGCTTCCATTCTTTCACTATCACCAGTGAGGTCTGAGGTGGCACTTCTCACATAAGTGAAAGCTACCCCAGCAACCAAGTGTCTTGTTAAATTAGTCACAGACATATGACGCAACTCAAGAACACCTTATCAAAACACTGTGTTATCAATGTCACAGAGACAGAGAATTCAGAGGGAAGTAGAAAAAGTCCAGACCACCTCCTATATAAGGCATGATAATGTCCCACTTGGAATGAGATTTCCCTTGTACTCACTTGGTACATCAACTGAGCATGGCTCACAGTAATCAGGATTGCTCCCTGACCCTTATTTCACACAGAGATCTACACAGGGTTCTTCAACCAAACCTCGCATGTCCTTTCTGAAGAGCTTGTTCTTAAGTTATCCATTTTTTAGGTAGAATATAAACTGTGTAATCATGAGACTAATTAACATGTATTATGTGATCAAAGTACACTGTATTAATTCAATTAATCCTCAAGAGTTCCTTATCAACCCTTCTTTTTCCTGGTTGAAAACACAAACAAGACTGAGGTAGTACCCTCAAGGTTATGAATATTCTAAGAGTTGTCACTAATGTTCAACTGACTGGCTTTGACTTTGTATTCTCTAAGTTGGATGGCAACAAACAGACTGTCCAATCCTTTATCACTGTTACCCCAGAGCCTTACATACTGCAGGCACCATAATTAAGGCTCAAAAATATTTATCAAATGAATAAATACATAAATACATTTTGTATGCTAGCCATGAGCTATGATTTCCAAAGAGGTAAATAAGTCATAGCTTCTGCCTTTGAGTACCTCACACTATATCAAATTCCAATGAAACCAGCAAAACCTAGTCAAGCTGAAGACTTTTGATGAGGCTGCAGATATTAATCTTATATCACATGTATTAAGGTAAACAGAATTTCTGATAACTTTAAATATAATTTAAAATGATTACACTTAAATGTGCTGCAGTGTTTTTCAAAAGGGCATATGAGAAGAAAGCACAGGAGAGTAAGAAATGTACTGGACTCAAAATCTTGGCATAATTTTATTACTGCCACAACATAAATGTTGAGGGAGAAAAATCAATTGTTGAGCTGTTTTTCATCCCTTCTGAACATTTCAGGTTGTCTTTCCGGAGTAAGTAAGTGGTAAGCAAAATGTATTGTGGACAAGAATAATCAGGACAATCTAGAAAGATCATGAAGTACAGATTCTTAGAAAGCACTGTATGTTTGAAATAGAGCTTGTCTGTGCTTTTAGAATGGTACATTCAGAGTTTTAAAACCATAAGTTGTAATGAGTAACCAGAATGATGAATACAAACATTTCAAAAATAGAAGAAGCCACGTGTAAAAGGATAATAATCATGTCTTTGGGGAACTTTAAGATAAAAAACAAAAGCATATATCTATAGCCAATAGTTAAAAGTCATGAAAGGGTGAGACACTAGTGCTGGGCTTAAATGAATTAGAAATAAGAAGCCTCCAATTATAGCCTGTCTGAAAGAGGCATTCAATATTACAGCAGATGGTTACTCTTCCATTGTTAGTGTAGGAACTTTCCAGTCATAAACGTGCCCAGAATGATGCACACTGCCTTCAATCCTCCCGCTTGCCAATACTCTGGAAGACGAATTCTCAACATTTAAAGAGACCTTTCATTTCTCCAGTCTCCAGCTACATGTCAACCCCATCTCCACCACACTGACACCATGATGACTGACGTTGGTTTTGATTTGACATTTCAGCTGTTGAAATACACAGGCACCCTCACACTCACACACGCAGAGCCTTCAACTTGAGATTTGATTGGCATCAGTCATTTCATAACCTGTCTCCTGGGGATCAGACCAATGGACCTTTTTAAAGCTTGCCTTACTGAACTGACCCTTCTGATCTCGACATATAAGTCATACTTGCTAATCTTCCTGGGAGCCTTTCCCACTCTTAACAAGCCTGTCATTTTTCCCTTCTTAGACATTTTTTTTCTGAAGTATGAGATGATTTAAAATGTTATTTTTGTATCTGCTCTTAACTTTTGTGAGAAAAAAAATTGCAAGAAAGCTTTTAAGTAACTATTCAAATTGATTAGAGAATTTCCATAAAAGAATGTAGACATCATCATGTTTGTAGATGATATTTAAAGATACACAAGGCTCTGATTCGATTCAGCAAATATAACATCATAAAACATTAGATATCCAAAGGTCTTTGAAATTTAATACAACTTTCCACCAGACAAAGAAGCTATGCCATCCGCCTCAGATAATTAGTCTCTATTTGAACACTTTCTGCTAATTGAAGTTATTTTGAAAGCCAATCTCATTTCAAGTTCTTCTGTCTCTGGAAAGCGCATCCTCACTTAATAATATGACTCTTTAGCTGTAACCTCCCAAGAGCTAACTGCTTTTTATTGTATCTGCTTATTTGTTCTTTTTAATATGAAACCACACAAAATGTGTCCAGCCTTTCTTCTCTTGATAGTTTTCTACTGACCTAATGTAAATTACTCCAGTTCCACCAATTTATTATTTTCTCAACCAAGAATGGGTCTTCTACAGGCTTTCATGACCCCCATTTTTTTCTATGAGTGCATATGACAAACACTCCTGAGAAGACCAATGACCACAATTGTAGAGCCCATAAAGAATCCTAAAAATGACTCATGTCTTGCCATTATTCTCATTTTTATAGAATTTTAACATCCTCTTAAATATAAAATGGACATATATTTATATCTTCAATAGTATTATGTATGTCAAAAATGTATGAGTAGAAAGAAGAATTGTAATTTATTGAGGTCATATATCAGACACTATTCTAAATAAGCATATAAAAATTTATAAATGTATAAACATAAAGATTATACTGTATTAGAACAATATAAACATCCTTAATGCATATATGAGTGGTGATTCTGGTCTGATATGTTGTAGTTTTTCAAATGATTTAAATCACTGAAGTTGACTATGTGATTTCTTTCTTTGTTTTGTTTTGTATTGTTTATCTTTTATTATGTATAAAGTCTCATTTTTACACATGTATCCCCTTGTTCAAACTCCCTTCCCCCTCCTGCCCCTCTCAGCCACTCTCTCTTCTCACCATCTCCTTATCTCCTCCCCTGAAAGGGAAGGAGATCCCAAGGTCCCAAGGTGGCTTAGTTCAGCATCTACTCTAGGCAAATCTGCTTTCCTCATCCCAACATCAAGACTGGGTCAGGTGTTCCTTGGCAGAGAATGGGCTCCAAGATGCCATTCCAAGATGCTTCAGATCCTAAGCTGTTCATTCAGTGGTTGTGGATTGCAGCTTGGACATGCTTTGCCTTTTGTTTTAAAGTCCACTAATAAGTGAGTACACCCCTGCTTATCTTTCTGGGTTTTTGATACCTCGCTCAGGAGGATATTCTCCAAATCCATCCATTTGTCTGCAAATTTTACAATATCATTTTTTCTTTCTGCTGAGTAGTACTCCATTGTGTACATGCACCACAGCTTGCTAATCTATTCTTCAGTTGAGGGGCATCTAGGTTGTTTCCAGGTTCTTGCTATTACAAATAATGCTGTTATGAACATAGTTGAGCTAATGCCATTGGAATGTGAATATGCATCTTTAGGGTACATGCCTAAAAGTAGTATTGCTGGATCCTTGGGGAGATGGATTCCCAGTTTTCTGAGAAACCACCATACTGCATTCCAGAGTGGCTGAACGAGTTAACACTCCAACCAACAATGGAGGAGTGTTCTCCTTGCTCGGCATCTTCTCCAGCATAGACTGTCATCTGTGTTTTCAATCTTAGCCATTCTGACAGGTGTAAGGTGGTATCACAAAGTTGTTGTGATTTGCATTTCTCTGATGGCTAAAGATGTTAAACACTTTTTCAAATACCTTTCAGCCATTTGTAATTCTTCTGTGGAGAATTCCCTTTTTAGTTCTGAACCCCATTTTTTAATTGGGTTACTCAGGGTTTTGAGCTCTAGTTTCTTGAGTTCTCTATATATTTTAGAGATCAGTTTTCTGTCACTTGTAGGGTTGGTGAAAATCTTTTCCCATTCTGTAGGCTGTCATTTTGTCTTATTGACTGTGCCCTTGGCTGTACAGAAGCTTCTCAGTTTCAGAGGTCCCACTTATTGATTGTTCTTCTTAGTGTCCGTGCTACCAGTGTTATATTTATGAAGTGGTCACCTGTGGCAATTCGTTGGAGGGTATTTTCCACTTTTTTTTCTATCAGGTTCAGTGTGGCTGGGTTTATGTTGAAGTCTTTGATCCACTTGGATTTGAGTTTTGTGCAGGGTAACAGGCTTGAATCTATTTTCATTTTTCTACACACTACCATCCAGCTATGCCAACACCATTTGTTAAAGGTGCTATCTTTTTTCCGTTGAATATTTTGGGCCTCTTTGTCAAAAGTCAGGTGTTCACAGAATTTTGGGTTAATATCAGGATCTTCAATTGGATTCCATTGACCCACAATTCTGTTTTTATGCCAGTACCAGGCTGTTTTTAATACTGTAGCTCTATAGTATAACTTGAAGTCAGGGAATTTTTTCAAGAGAGGGGAGAAAGAAAAGAGGGTAATCTGATTCACAGAAGTTAGGGGAACCTACAAATGTCACGTCATAAAAAGACTAAATCTTTTTTGTTATTATTATGAATAAAGTCACATTTTTTTATCCATGTTTATCCTTGTTCAAGGTCCCATTCCCCCTCCCACCCTGTCCAGTCATTTTCTCGTCTCCACATCTCCCCATCTCCTTCCCAACAAGGGCAGTAGGTCCCAAGGTCCCAAGGTGGCTTAGTTCATCATCCACTCCTGGCAGATCCAGTTTCCTAACCCCAACATCAAGACTGAGTCAGGTGTTTCTCTAGGGGGAGTGGCATCCAAGGTGCTAGTCCAAGGTGTTTCAGATCCCAAGCTGTTCAGTGGTTGTGGTTTGCAGCTTGGACATGCTTTGCTTTTTGTTGTTGTTGTTTAGAGTCCACTAATGAGTGAGCACATCCCCTGCTTATCTTTCTGGGTTTGTGATACCTTGCCCAGGAGGATATTCTCCAAATCCATCCGTTTGCCTGCAAATTTTACAATATCCTTTTTTTCTTTCTGTTGAGTAGTACTCCATTGTGTACATGTACCACAGCTTGCTAATCTATTCTTCAGTTGAGGGGCATCTAGGTTGTTTCCAGGTTCTTGCTATTATGAATAATGCTGCTATGAACGTAGTTGAGCTAATGACAGAAAGACTAAATCTTTTCTTGATTTTATTTAAATTTTTCTTATACTCACTACTGCTCTCCCTCCCTCCCCTCTTTCCAGTTATCTCTAAGCTTCTCCCCGCTCATCCACCATTTACTTCTTATAGAAAGTAAGGACTCCCATGTAGCATCAATGCAATCTGGGATATCCAGCTGAGGTAGGACCAAGCCCCTCTCCACACTATCAAGGCTGAGCCAGGTGTTCCTCTGAAGGAAATGTGCTCCAAGAAGCCAGTTCATGAAACAGGAATAAATTCTGGTTTGACTACAAGAGGCTCTACAGACTGCCCATGCCTTTGGACTGTCATGCATATTCTGAGGGCTTAGTTCTGTTCCATAAAGATTTCTCAGCTGTTACTTCACAGTCAGTGAGCTCCCAAAGCTTGGCCAGCTGTCTCTTTGGGTCTCCTCATCATGATCCTGATTCCTTTGCTCAGTTAATTTCTCCCTCCTCTCTTCAACTGGACTGAGAGCTGGACCTAGTGCTTAGCTATGGATCGCTACTTCTGCTTCTATCAATTGCTAGATGAAGGTTATATAATAGCAATTAGGGTAGTCATTCATCAGATTATAGGGGAAGGTCAGTTTAGGCACTCTCTCCATTATTGCTTGGAGTCTTAACTGGGGGTCATATTGTGAGTTATTGGATGGTTCCCTTGCACCAGGTTTTTCCCTAACCTCTCAATGGCTCCCTCTATCAAGATATCTATTTTCTTATTCTCCCTCTCTGGCGCTTCCCCCATTCAACTATCCCATTCTCTCATGTTTTCTTCTCACCTACCAGTGTTCCCTCCCCAATTATAATCCCAATTTACTCAGGAGATCTTCTCTATTTTCCCTTCCAAGGGGGATCCATGGATGTCTCTCTCTTGAGTTCCTCCTTGTTACTTAGATGCTCTGGGATTATGGATTGTAGCATAGCTAACCTTTGCTTTACAAAAAAAGGCTAAATCTTATGTGAAATGATAGCTATAATTTTTATAGGCCATAATAACTACATTGTTCATACAAGGTCTGAGGTCATAATTAGCTCCTCTCTAAGATTTCAAGTCATCCTCTTATACCCAAGCTGTAATTTATCCCATAAAGCCTTTTTAGGATTTTTCTAGTGCTTATGCTACAGAGCCAATAATATAAACTTGTAAACCACATTCATATTTAGCTGACTCTCTTTCCTTGCTATGCCCTTATTCCAATGCTTTGAGTTACAATTTCAAAATTCTCAGTTTTAGATTTCATACTTTTTAACATGTAATAACTTTACATATTCATGAAGCAAAGGGTGAGAATTTGACACCTTTTTATAAGGTGTAATAGTTAACGTTTGTTAACATCAATTTCATTATCAGGTATCATTTCTTAATGTTGGGCTTTCATTCTTTTACTCCTTCAAATTGCTCTCTGTCCTAATGCATGAACTTCTCAGAGAAAGTCTTTTCACCTTTAGAATCTAGAATCAGGGTAAATACACATGTCAGGTTGATATGAAGCTCCAAGCTAAGTAGCTAGATTCTTCAAGATAATAAGATATTGAGATCTCAAATTCAGCATCACCAAGTAAGACAGGAGGACAGTACAGAATAAAATTAAAGGAGTAGGCAAGCTATGAATTGTAGTAGAACCCAACCAAGACAAAGAGTAAAAATGGATCAGGCAGGCAAAGGGCATATAAGTCAGAAATCAAACGATCCCACTAAGACACAAGCAATGTTTCTCTTCACATCATCCTCTTCCAATCCTCCCTTCATGTGCTCAAGAGGGATGGACTTCAACAGCCTTAGCAGCTACAGTACTAGCAGCCATGTCCTTACAGTGAACTGCGTTTGACTTTGGTTTCCTGTACTAAAACAAGACTTGACAGAGAAATGCCTGAGGACTCTATCATAATTGTCATAGATTTAAACTTGCTTTAATTCACTCTGGACTAGCACAGCTTCCAAAATGGTGTGCAGAAAAAAATTAATTTGGGTGCAATAAAACAAGTGTCAATACACCAATTTTTATAACTTTTATACATGGATGGATAGGAGAGTGAATGTTATTTTCTAAACCTAATAGGGATAGAAGTGTCAAAAACAATGGAACACTTAGCTGAAATGATTTATATCATTTATTATTTAAAGATATGTTTTTACAAAGCAAGAAATTGGTGTGGTGTGTGTGTGTGTGTGTGTGTGTGTGTGTGTGTGTGTGTGTTCCTATGTGTGCAAGTACTTGTAGAGATCAGTATCCAAATTAAGTTTGCATGTGGAGGCCATCAATCAACATCAGGGGTCTTCCACAATTGCTCATTAAACCTGGAGTTCACTGATTCACCAGCTAGTCAAAAAGCCTGAGGCCCTGTCCTGTCTTCACCTACCCTTAGGTGGGATTACATTGTGTACCACTAACCCTAGCTTTACCTGAGAGCTTCAGACAGAACTCAATTCCTCATACTTACATAGCAAATACGTTACTGACCAAGCCATTATCTCAGTTCCATGTCCATTTTGATAGAAGATAAACTGATGTCAGATGAGCCTGACTGCAGACAAAAATGTCATGTGCTCCTTAGCTGGCTTCAGTGATAACTAATCCAAACGGATAGTACAGCCACTATGGGTGGATTTTTCTTTCTTAGTACCAACACTAGTTTCTACAGCAGACATCTCATTAAAGTGCCAAGTAGAAAGAGCAGTCACCATGGATTAGAAGACAGGTCATGAGAAGAACAGCATGCAAAACACAAGAGTATTTTCCATCAGCAAATACAGACTTATTAGAGTCTCATGACAATTTGTTCAAATTTTTATCTTTCCAATATTAAAAATACAGAGTACCAACAAACACTCATCAGAAAAAAATATTCTAATAAAACATAGACAGAAGTAAATGTGAATCAGCATTCTAGGAGATAGCCATATTACCCCATCTGTAAAATATTGAGAAAGACCTGTACAGCCTCTACATACAGCTTGGAATGAAAATCAAATGTGAATGGGAAGGGATTTTGCAAACTGAAAGCAGGCTTCATGAATGCAAGATGCTAAATGCTAGTTGCATACATTTTCGAAAACCTACAAAGAATATAAATAAGATAAAGTGTTTCTCTTCTACCTCCTCCCCATTGCATTTAAAAGTTTGAAAAGTAGTTATTTAAACTTCAGGTGAATCCAAAGTTTACTCATCCATATTGCCTTTTTTTCTTTGTTTGTTTCCTAGCTCTTTGAATGTCAATGAGTGTATTTCTCAAAATTACGGCTGTCAATTATCAAGGTCCTTATCTTAGCATTGATTTTTACATGTGCAAATCAATAGCAGGATATAGCCCAATAATTAATATTGGGAAAGTGAATTGCTTCTTTTCCCAGGCATTTAGCTTTAGGCACGGAAGTATTCCTCCTTTACTAACAGTTTGTTTTTATGTTTATCTCATTTTGTTTCTGACTCTGAAACAAATTCTCCCACACAGCATTATGTATTTCAAATTTATATGAATTTAGCACCTACAATATTTTTGTAAACAAAAAACAAAGTATTTCATACAAAATATATCTTAAATATAATTAAACTCTCATTTCTCACAACTTTATCATGTATTCTGTGACAGGAGTGAGACACTGCCCAAAGGATTTGGTTTTCCACAGATATTGCTTTGCACAAACATTGTATAGGATGCCCAAGGAACAAAGCTTAAAGTTCCTTTAGTGATGTCACCAGCCCATGGCCCATGATGTATAAACAAAGAGCCATGTCAAACATAGCATGTTCGGTAAGATAGAATAAAGAAGCATGGTATGCCCTTGGGTAGGTGGACATTACATTCTGTGTCTGCAACTGCTACCTCACACTGCCTGACATGGTTATATGCCCATTTCTCTTTCTAGCTACATTTAGTGGCAATGAGAACTTGAAGCTGACTAGAACAGAAATGTTTACCTCAAGGAATTGGGTTAATGCTACAAGCCCAAGCCCAACTCATCACTTGTCTAGACAACCAATGACTGAGTTTCACTCAGAATACTCTCCAAGCCATACCTAGGACATTAGAAAATGGTGTTGGCTAAACACTGATGCTGGCCATTCCATCCTCCTGGGCACTGGACACCCTGACTAAAATTCACAAAGGCTTTGACAACACTCTGTGTGTGCATGTATAATCCTCAGGATTGGAGGATGGGGCAGATTGTTGAATAAAAATGTCTGTGTGAATCTTTAATTCATTATATCATACTGATTATACTTGCTCATGCTGACCAAGCAATTGAGATGGCCTCCAGAGTAGTTGGTTAAGTATTATTTTAAAATTATACTTGTTAATGTTTATCTTGGGACTGCCAAAAGATGGGAATGCTACCTACTGCTATTTTCCTTATTTACTATTATGGAACATGTGGGAAATTGCCATGGGAAACTCTGTAATATTATTTGGTTATTGAGTAGCTATGGTTAGATATCTAAATAACTCAAATTCTTATAAAGTTGCTATAAATAAAAAATCAAATACAGATCAATGGATGATAGACTTCCCCATCTGCCATAGGTCAGTAGTCACAAATTAGCTGTTCAAAGCAACAGAGGGCAGAATAAAAGCAGTGGCCCTGAGGACCAGTCCCTTCCTCTCAGAACTACAGCTTCAGACCTTACCAATGCCAAGACACTGGTTTTAGTTTAAAACCAATTTCAGCTATTATAGAACATAGGACTAGTACAGAAAACCTCAGAAAGATACTTCTAAGGAAGCCAATTAATTAGAAATATAAATCTACCATGCCAAATACTGCACTTTCATTCATATCTTTGTGTTCTTTACGTGCCTGTATATGTCAAATTTTATAAAGATCACAGAGTAGGTTTAAATTTAAAACCACTTTTGTGATGTGTGCATCTTTCTGTATTACATCTCGTGATCATTGCATGACTTAAGTGCTAGCAGAGTGTTTCTAGTAATTGTTCTGTATTATCTAGTTAATCATTTACTAGCCACGGACATGAAAGATATTTCCAATATTTTCTATAAGGAGTAATTATAGGTAACTTGACCCTCAAGAATTGGTCCAGAATTAGTATTTTACAACTAATTCTTGAAAAAGGTAGTTTTATGCTAAATAATTGTAAGTTCCTACACATCCTAATAAATACTGCCAAACCATTTTCCACCAGTGTGCCAGTTTCCATCTTTACCAGGGCTGGAAATTACCATTTCCTGATATCTTCCAAAACTGCAGTTTATTTGTAATTTTTTTCTTTATAATGATTGACACTTACTTTCTCATTTATATTCTTTTGATCACAAATTAGGTAAATGCATTTATTAGACTTAAAATTTGAGGTTTGTCAGTAAGTCAAAACTACTTTGTTCATGCTGCTTTGACATTGTGGGGAATAAAACCTTCTGTGTGGTGCCCCACTTCACTCTCTGCTGTGATGAGCACCATGACCAAAACCAACTTAGGGGGAAAAAGCTTAATTGGCTTACTCTCCAGTCACAGGCAATTACTGAGGAAAGCCAAGGCAAGGGTACAATCAGGAACTGAAGCAGAAGCCTGGAAGAAATGCTGCTCACTGGATCCTCTCTCTGGCTCATGCTCAGTTGGCTTTCTTTTGAGTCCAGGACCACCTGCCCAGCAGTGGCACAGTCTGCAGTGGGTTGAGCCCTCACACATCAATCAATAATCAACACAATTGTCCACAGACACAGGCACAGGCCAGTTTGATCTGGACCATCCCTCACTTAAAGATCCTTCATCTTAGGAAAATCTTGATTGTGTCAAGTTGAAAATAAAAACTAACCAGGGCATACAGCAAGTGAAAGAATTGTTTTTTCTTCCCTCAGGGCTAGAAAGATGGGTTACTGGTTAAGAGTATTTGCTGCTCTAGTGGAGGACCCAGGTAAATTTCCTAGAATTCACAAGGGAGCTCACAAATATCTGTAACTCCATTTCTAAAGCATCCTGCATTTTATTCTGGCCTCTGCAGTCACTGTATGTAAGTAGCACATATATATATATATATATATATATATATATATATATATATATATATGACAGACTCATACAAATAAAAATAAAATAAAATTCTTTTTTTTCTAAATAGAATTGTTTTCTATATTCTGTTTTCTCAGTGTGGCATTCTAACCCACTTCAGGTTATTTCTCCTGTGTTCTTTTCCTCAGCACTCTTCCTTATTCCCAACAAATCCACCATCATTTGTCACTTATATATTGAAATCAACTCCTATGCTTACACATGTTATTAATGTTCATAGTAGTGACTATTTATGTGTTTGCTTATATTTATATAATACTTGGAGCTGGAGGTGTATTTGTAGAGTGCTTATGAGTACAGAGCCCTATGTTAATATTGGCCCTGATGTGCCTTTCTCTGTATTATAGAAGTTACAGTAAGCTGAATGGGTTTTTGTAAATAAGAATGAATGGTTAACTCATAACAGTATTATTTTATTAAAGGTGAGTAAGTTGAGATACAGAAAAGCTATAAATTTGCTCAATTCCACAAGAGGGGATTAAAAATAATTTCTTGTAATTCTAAACACATTATTTTTCTACTATTTTCTCCTAAGAAAAGACATTTCATCATCTGGTCCCAATCTGTATCCAAACATTATTTCTAGTTTTTTCAATAAGCAAGTCTAGTCTACCCACTAGTATGACTAATATACCTATGTCATTCTAATTTCCAGCAAGTAGAAAGTAGGCAGTGACCACCTGTCTGGCTGTGTCTGCTCACTTCCTCTCCCATAGACAACTACCATCATTTTCATAAGGTGGTCTCAACTTTAAAACTTTTCATAAAATTTCCTTCTCTGTTTTAGAACCAGAACAGCTTAAAATTTACTTTCATTGATTTTGCATATAATTAATAATGATATAATGACATCAGCCATTTTGTTTTTTTCTCTCAACCTTTTTATGTTGGTTGACTGATGGATTAATTAGAAAGAGATGGGCAAGTCAGAGCCTGTTATCTGGAGGTCAGAGGAAAGCTTTTAGGAGTCAGCTTTCCCCTTCACTATGCAGATTCTGAGGATCAAACTCAGGTTGCTGGGCTCTCTCGAATGGACCCTGTACCTACTGAGCCATCTCCCTGGCCAGTATTAGTGATTTTCAAATGAAAAAATGGAAGCATGATATATATTAAATGATTACTCTGAACTCGTCGGCATGATGATTGAGTATACTTTACGTTACAATAACATTGCATACAACCTCATATAGCTCAGATTGACCTTTAAGTTGCTATGTAACTGAGAATTAACTTCTATTTCTGATTCTCCAGCCACCACCCACTAGTGCTTTTGTTTTAAGCTTGAGCATCCACATTTGATTTATAAATTGCTGGGGAAGAAATCAAGAGCTTTGTGCACGCTAGGGGAGCATTCTACAAACTGGGCTGCTTCTCCAGCCCTATGGGAGCATATCTTAATTATATTTCTCATAGAGCAAGTACAGTTTGTATATATCCCAGACACCTTATTCAGCCCTAATGAGCAAACAGTGCCTATTCTCTGTTATCAGATTATTATTTAACAGATTTTTCTTCAACATAAATAGTGAATATATATATGTTAACCAGTCAATGACTACAATTAGGAAATGAACATTACTTTAAAAATCTGTTACTATAATCTTGATATAAAAGAAGAACTACCATTCAGGTTCACATAAATAGAATGTTATCATAAGATGGTACAAATTTTGTCTCCCTTTTCCTGTTAGAACTGCTTTTGGAAATAGGATCCCTGTAAGCACCTGAATTTTCCCATGTATTTTTCTTAACCATCATCATCACTTCCCTGACCGTTTAAGTTCCCACAGAGGACCTGCTAAACACACAGATAAATTACAAGCAGGTACAAGAAATTGCACTAGGGAAAATGGAACAAATTGAATTTAAAAGAAGAAAACATAATTGCATAATTTTAAGAAGGAATAAATGTTGACCAAAAAGTACATTTTTGCAAGTAATGTTATCTCTGATCAGACAGAAACATGTTCTCGATCAATATATGCAGTTTGATTCATTTCCTAACACACAGAACTTGATGGACTTGTCAATATATTCAAATGTTTGAGAGAGACAGAGGGTGAGAGGAAAAAAGAGCAAAAGAATGTGAGGATGGAGAAAAAAATTGTACAGAGGCTTTAATTAATGCTCCTGTTTTGCCTTTAATAAGTTTTTTAGCTGTCTACATCAACAGGGAATCTGTACTCCCCTGAAGGGAAGAATCTCCTTAAGATTAGATTAAGAAAGAAAACAAGAGCATTCACCCTTAGGTAAGAAAGATAGCAACATGGAGAGTCTGGGTTGAGTAGAGCCAGAAAAAGATTGGTAGGTTTTCAGTAGAAATAAAAAGACAAATTGGAAATAATTTACCATTAAATGAATAATGACAAAGTCTCAAATCCTAGTATTTTTGATACTTCATATTTTCCTTGATATTTCAGGTCATCAATGTCATCAGATCTTTAGCATTCTGAATGAGGAAAAGGAAATGTTATTCAGTGGGTCTCCCAGAAGTCATAATGTAAACTAGGTTTTGCCTTTGTCTACAAGAGTTTGTGGCTTCAATAAGAAGATAGGTATGTGGACATCTAATGGTGCTGGTTATGTAAATGACATAAATTGCCAACCTAGGACATCAAAACCAAAGAACAGGAAGATTCTTTGTGAGGCTGGACTCCAAAAAGGATTCCCTGACAGCAAAGAAAAACTCCAAGATATCAAATAAGAAAGGCTTCTAAGCTTTTGAATTTGGAAAATAATATTTTGGGCTCAAGCAGAAACATGCAATTATGCCTGGTAAGTCACTCATCTTGTTATGAAACTGTGAATAGTTTATAGATGTGAGGTTGAGAAAGTGTAAGACAGAAGGGACAATTATGTGGGACTGGATGTTTTGAGATTTTTTTTTTTTTACTATAATTCATTGAAGATGAGACCTATGTTTTATTAAACAAGAAAACATAAAGTGAGAATAGGATCTTCAACATTACAATGATCATAAATCCACAGGCTATTTTGATTGACAAATGTTAGAAATACAATATAGAGAATCATTAGACACAAGGTTAGCAAATGAATAAATCTTCTAGACCTGTGTCCCATTGTCTTCCCCAAGTATCATATTACTAGTGATTTTGCAGAGTCCAGACTTTCCAAATCACAGATGAAATTGATGGCAAAAAGCAAACCTGATTACAAAGCAATGTCTTCCAGAAGATGTAATCAGACAGTGACCCCGACATCTACTGGGTTCCCATAATCTCATCTGAGTCAAAACCTGAGACTAGAGCAATTCCTTCATTGATATGATGCCTTTCCAGAATTCAGAATGGGGCCAACTAACAGGGACCCAGGACAAAGGCAGCCACTCTGGCCATCTGCATACTGATGGAGGCTTCTGGACCTCACAGGCAGAGTCAGTTCTGCTGAGAGTGAGAAGTGGGAGATGAGCAATTTAAAAACAAAATTCCTATTAGCTCCTACAGAAATATAAAAGTTAATATCAGCAGAGTCTATATAAAAAAAAGAAAACAGAATTAACGTAGAAATACTTTCAGGCCCTTGTGCTGTGGACCCAAGTGTGAGGATCTCGGTGATTTGGTGTCTAAGCCTAAAGGTGAATAGGTCAATAGGCAAGAGCCCATGTAGAAATACTTTCAGGCCCTTGTGCTGTGGACCCAAGTGTGAGGATCTCGGTGATTTGGTGTCTAAGCCTAAAGGTGAATAGGTCAATAGGCAAGAGCCCATGGGAGAATCCTTTTTGGTTGAATTTGATAAGGAATCAAACCTGATATAACAGCTGAAGCACTTCCTGTAGAAAACAGAACTACTTCCTGAAACAAACTATCTCTAACACTAGCTCCACTGCAAACAGACCAGGCTCAATGAGACAGTTGGAATACCTGGATGTGAGACTGAGGAGCCAGGGAAATAAAATAACTGGACCATTCCACAGAAATAGCTTTCTTTTCACTTGGCACTTCTTTGTATTTAGGAATGAATGTCCTTTTCACTAGGGTGTGCTGCCTTTTTAGATTTAAAGGCAATTGTACTCATTATTTTCTAAAAGTTACGAAATGCCTGAAAAACCATGGAAATGGT
This sequence comes from Sigmodon hispidus, assembly GCA_004025045.1. Taxonomy (NCBI): domain Eukaryota; kingdom Metazoa; phylum Chordata; class Mammalia; order Rodentia; family Cricetidae; genus Sigmodon; species Sigmodon hispidus. Next base: position 395,803 of record PVIH01000175.1, on the reverse strand, counting down.
TAATAAAATGTCTTTGGCTTCATCACCCAGAAATAATCATGGCAAATATATTTAGGTATTTCTTCCATTATTTTAACTAAACAAATTCATTCAACTTCTAGCAAATTTGAAACCTGACCTGCTTGCTCTGTCTTGATTCTGCTCATTTAACAGTATAATGAGCATGCCCCTTCATCATTAGATAGCCTTCATAACTGTGAAAACAGAAATAAAGTTTCATCAATTTTCAGTAAATGAATAAACAAGGTTGAGCCTGTGATTGCACACTACCAGGGTTCTGCCAGAGCCATCTTTCCTCTCTTAAGTACATCTGCTAATATCCTATCTCACAGCCACTGCTCAGCTCACTCTCTGGCTCTAAAGAGACATGTACAGACATCTTAACAGCCTCACCCCATCCCACCTGGCCAAGCACAAGCTATTTATTAGGTTTGCACTATGAATAGGTCTTGATCAGGACAATGGGATTAGACCTTTCTTCAAATCTGCTATTTCGCTTCTTCCTATCACACTTTCGCTGTTGTGACACAGTGGTCTCCACCTTTTGTAAGTAAAGATGGAGAAATCAGTGTGTTCTAACTGGGGGATACAACTCTCTCCATAGGCAGATGATGGTCCCCTCTCACTGTTGCTGAGATGCCATCACTTATAGGGTTGTTCATTAGTTTAGGATTCAATTTTGGTTAATTATCATGCATTTTGACTCTCACTGCATTTAAAAGTACCCTGACACTTAGTAGATTGAGAAAAAACTGACTATATGTTTCATGATTTGTGGGGCAGGAATATAGAAAGGGCTCAGCTGAGTTATTTCTGCATTGAGATAGAACTCATCACAAAGTTTCCGTTTATGTCTCCTGGTCTGGCAAGAGACTTGGGATAGGCTGTGTTCAGCTGTACCTGTGAATGGGCCTGTGGCTCCCAAAGAGTAAGACAGTTTTCATAGTAGCTCTGAGTTCATATAAATTTGAGGGACAAAGTAGAAGTAGCCAGTTCAGCTAGTCATTTATCAAGAAGTTTCACTCTGTTCTACTTGTAGGAAACATCCCTGAGTTGGTTTGAAGAGGCTTTAACTATAGTTAGTAGGATGTCTTAGTAAAATGTGCATGCACCTTTAACATATCATGTTCTGCAATCAGCTGGTGATAAGTTTGGAGGAAGATGTTAATCATGTCTAAAACAAGCAAGTAATAGATCAGTATCTCTAGACTGGCACAGTTCAAAATAGTGTTCTGCTATCATGGAAGCATGCTTACATCATCTAGTGGAGTAGCTATTGTGGATTAGGAGTAGAATGCATTGCTTAAAGCATCATGAGCACTTAATTCCTGGTGTGGGAGATCATAAAGACTCTAATAGAGAAAGCCAATTGCATGTGTCAAGGTCACTGGGGATGCTGTTTTTGAAGAGACGATTCATTGCCCATGATGAAAGGCTCACCTAGGACTTTAACCTGGGTCATTAAAGGCTCTGCTTCCTGTTGCACCAAATGATTTCCCATCAGTATGACACTGTATCTGCAAATCCCCACTGGAACTAAACCAAGACCTGGCTTCTTCTGGAATCTTCAGAACTGTGAGACAGATACTTGTTTCTTTACAAAGTTGACCTACCCCAGGAATTTTATTACAGCAAAGACAAAATGAATGACCTAGTAACTATGTAGTAACACAAATGCTTTGGGCTCCACAAAGGCAAATAAGTACATAAGGCACTGAATTTTAATATTATAACATTTTTCTTAATTAAGTGCAATGACTACTATGTGGCTACCTTCTTTGCATAGGTAGTAGATCCAAAGTAGATATTATATTCCTAAAAATCAACAATAAAAAAGTATACTAAAATCTATAAAAGCAAAAGATATAAAAATATAAAATTAATAAAGTAGATATCCAGCTGATTGTTTAAAATATGAAAAGATATTCAAACCTGGCAATAAATAGAAGTTAAAATGATGAGATACTGATTGTAATCACAAAAATGAAAAGTTTACCAGTGCTGAGTGTTGCTGGGAAAAATAGAGAAAGTTGGTACAGAGGGAGTTTGGGATCACCATTACTGAGTGCAGTAGCAAAACTTGGCTTGATTATATACATATGTTAGTCAACAGCTCAACACAATGTTTATCACACATTAATAGTCAACATGTGGAGCAGCTTTGGTGCCCACAACTAAAGAAGAGCCGAGTTAAGCTGGGCCAATGGCTACTATGGGATACCACACAGCTGTTGGTACATTTTACAAAATGTACATAAAAGTACATTTTACAAAATGTTGATCTTAAAATCTGAAAAAGAAAATCAATAATCAGTATCACCATGCAATAATTTTGTCCATTAAATTCTGCACATATACAAAGTGACAATGTATATCTATAAGGACGGGCAGGGATTTATAGGCATCCAACGAAAGTGTTTCAACCTAAGAAAGAGAATAACATGAAAATGATCAGAGAAGACAATGAGCAGAGGAGATGGACAGTGATAAATTTACATTAAAACTCTGTCAATTAGTAATAAAGAAAAGATTTTCATTACTGCACTCCTCTGAGCTTAAGGCTTCCATGCTTTTCTGTGTCCCAGTACTTATCTAACAACATTATTGCCCTTTCCCATAGTTACTGTTCCACAAGTATCTTCTGGGGAAAGATGATGAGACAGATGGATGTAAATGAAGATGGGAACCAATACTACAGGAAGCAAGATGAGGGTTATAAGAAGTTATGTTAAGATTATTGGTCAAAAGAGAGTTCACAAATAAAACTCACTACTAGTTTTTGCTGTTCCTCTCAAGTATGTTATCCCAGTGTCCAGGATCTTCTGACATAGACCATGATGTCTAGTCTATTTATTTAAGCAGAATAGGAAAAAGATGGTTTGGAGGGGGGGTAGGAGTTCCAAGATACTGGGAAGGTATCATCCTGAGAGAGGGAGATGACAAGCTTTTGTATTAAAGCCATCTATATTTGATGACCTCTATATCATGCTGAATCACTGTTACAAAGGATGTCAGAACCACTTGTGATTAGAAAGATGTGCAGCTACCCACATCAGCAGAAAGCTCCAATACTTTGGACTTTCTCCTCTTGTCACTTTGTACCAAAAGACCCTGGGTCTCCTTTTCCTCTTTGGACTCCTCTTCCCCAGTTCCAAATTCTTGTATGAAATATGACTTTTTCCCACTGGGCCAGTAGCACGAAAACTATTATCACCTTTTAATAAGTTTGCAGACTTAAAGTCTCTGTAAAAAACAGAACAAAACAACAACAAAACAAAAACAAAACTTCCTTTGTACCTATTGAAGCTCCAAAGAGGACATTAAGATAAAACCAATGAAAGAATGAATAAACAAATAAAAAATAAATAGATAAATAAGCAGTGTTTATCACATACAGCAACAGAAAGCTGTTCTCTTTCTAACTTAATTGGAGGCTCTAGACCTTGATACTCAACAGAGTCACATTTCAGAATCACCTATGTTATGCTAAAGTTTCCATGAGTTTCATTCTCGGAAATTCTAATCCTCTTTGTCTAAGTGCTTCAGCTGAGCAAAGAACATCTCAATGCTTCTCAGACCTCCTCACTGCCTGTCAGGAACTGAGGACCACTGTTCAGCCTCTCTTTTTTCTGACCAGCTCTTATAGCATATGCCTGATTCAGTGCACTAAAAGTGGAAACATCTCACCATATTCTCAGAAATGCCTGTCCCTGAAGCCTACCCTCTGTAGCTTGAGCAGCACTTGATCCTCCTAAAAGAAACACAAACACTAAGTATGAGCAGAAGGATGAAGACACCAATTGTATGTGCCTGAGAGTCAGCTTAGCTTCACACACAGCTGTTGTATCTGGATCACAGATGCTAACCACCTCCAACCCATGTCTGACCCAGAAAGTGTCATTCAATCAGATTCCAATCCCATCTTCATTCTCTTCTCCTTGTATCATGGCAGCCCATAACCCAGCTCATTCCCCAACCTGTTCCAACCAGGAACTTTGGTTCATCTGTAAGGTCTGTGGAGTTTCACACACAGCCATGCCTTCCCTCCTTTGCTCCTTTGTATACTATTCCTTTGTATACTGTTCCTGGTCACCTGTTACCCATTAGTACCCGAGGAAGCCATGGTCCCATAGCTTTTTTACTTGAGCAATTAACTCTCCCCAGCACCCCCCTCTACAACAACTCTCGATTAAAATAAGCTGATCATTTATTCAATGGACAATTGGAAGAATCTCCATACTCACCTAAGGGAATGATTTTGTTTTCTTAGATTTCTGACTGTGACCAGTATTGGCTGAGAAAAAAAAAAAAGATTTTCCTGGAATAACATAGGACAGGGTGGTAGGCAGAGGAAAAGGTTGGAGCTGTTCTGCTAAGCGCTGAAGTAGTCAGCACCTGCAGTTTGAAGAAAATGCTAGTATGATGCAGGAAATTTGGTGAGAGTGTTGGGTTTTTTCTTAAATTCAATAAATTACAGGAATAAATTTTTCATTAATGATGACAGTGACCTCTAGAGAAGATGGAAACAGAAAAGAGGGAATGAAGGAAGCAAGAGGGAACAGAGTCAAGCACTATTTCTTCACATCTAAAAAAATTCCACATACTGGCCTTACTCTCCTATTGTTAGAAACATTTAACAAAGAAATTATAATTGCACAGCATTTTCCTTGAATATTTATGGATAAAAGAGAATTTTATGTGCTTAAAGTATGTTGACCTTTTCTACAAACAATAATGTTGCAAGGTATAATGTGAATAATGCTGTTGAAATTATCATGTCTGTGTACTTCTGGGATTGACACTAATAAGACTTAAAACTTAGATGCAGCAAAGAGGGAAATGTAACGGTTTTCTACAAGGGTCTACACGTCATATAAACACACATGCATACTTTATACCTTTGTACATCATTGCCTACCCACTCTATATGTAGATTAAAGAAAAAAATCACTTTTTAATCTATTGTATATTCATTTACATATTATGTATTCTATTGTCTACATAGCTGGATTATTTTCAGGGCAAAGAAGAGAAAAAGACACACAGCCGTGTAACCTTATATGTGCAACTGAGGACTAATCCAATACATATAAGCTTCCATTTTAACCCAGAGTTTGCCTACTAAGCAACTGAGGCAGAGGTGTGCCTAAGAGTCTCACACTGGAAATGCAGTAGGATCCCCTCTGTTTGTACACATTTCCCAAAATGCTTCCCCTACAGAGCACTGCAGAATCTGGCATTTCTCTGGGTAGATAAAGTCATCATTTTTTCAGAATCTTTTTTTAACTGAAAATTCAATCCTGCCTAAATGTGAATGAAAAACAGAAAAGGAGGAGAAAGAAGAAGAGAGGGAGGAGGGGAGAAGTAAGGAAGAAAAGAAACAAAGAAGAAATGAATGAAGAAAGAAGGAAGGAAAGAAAGGAAGGCAGACAGCCTGCCCCACATCCTGGAGGTTTGTGTCCACAGACAGGAAAGTCTGCCAGCCGCCCAGGACTGAGTCATCTGCTCTGAGGAAAAGCAGCTGGCACACTACAGTGGCCAGAAACAGGGACAGGCTTGGTCCCAATTCCTTGTGAAATTTTAACAGTTCAGTAACTGGGAAAGGCTGCATAAAGTGGGTGCAGAAATCAGACACCTCCATAGCACCAAATTCTGAGAAAGGGAGGCTAAAAACAGAAAGCCTTGGAAATACATACAGGTCAGAAAAGGGCAAAGGCAGAAGACAGAAATACAAACAAGAGAGGAGGAGAACGTGTGGGCATTGGAGCTGAACGGATTTAAACAAAATTCAGATCTCTAATCTGCTTTTACTTTTCATCTTTTTGGAGAATATTAACGCAAGTTCCTGACTGCTGCTGCTGCTGTTTTCTATGCCCCAACTGACCAAGCCAGCAGAGCCTATGTTAGAAACAATTCTTCCCTCACAGAAGGGGTTATGCCCTTTCTTCCTCCTGGCATCAGCGAAGTCAGATGCTGTCTGCACTGGAGCAGGGCACGGCAGGGAGTCCTTGGAACAAGCACTTTCAACCAAGTCCCTCAGGCTGGGGTGAGCCGGTGAGCGGTGCTTCTCAAGAACTCTTCCCTTGGACAGGGTTGACACATTTGTTTGTAAATACACACGCTATGTATGTGTCCGTGTAAATAAATACGTTTAAGTATAATTTTCAAATAAGCAACAAGAGAAACATGGTCGATTTTTGAGTTTTTGACAGACAGTACTGAGAGTGTTTTGCACCGGGGCCATGCGCATCCCTGAGGTCACCCTGCCACCTAGCGGGGCATTGCAGAATTCGGGCTGCAGCTCCACCGGCCTCATTTACCCTCTCAGCTGGAGACAGGGAAGCATAGTCTCCTAAATGTGTTAACTTAGCAGTGCTATACACTAAAAACAAATTAATATATAACTCTTCTGTGTCTTAAGGTCATTACTGTCGAAGCATAAATTAATAGAGCTATTTCGGCTAATTCGTTTTGGCATTCGCTTCTGCATGTCTGAACGCATACAGGAAAGCAGGCCTTGCCTCCATGCTGAGGGGAGTAAGAAAGGGGCGTGCCAGGAGCTTGGCAAAATTAGCTAATCTGACCTGGAATCAAGGCCAAACTTTGGAGTGGATGTGGATCTCTGTCCTGTTCCCTGTCTGAGCCCAGCCTAAGGCATTCCCTCACACCAACCATGAGGAAGCACAAGGGGATGGGGGGAGTCTCCTGAAGGAGAGCAGGGGGAGACATTGCCATCTTGTTCTGCAGAACAGGAAGTCTGTAAGAGAAAAATCAGGTCTGTCTTTCTAACCCAGAAGTGACCTGTAGAGGATGAACACCTCCCTGCCTGAGCCTCAAAGGTGGCTGTTTTTAAACATGCCCCCACAGCTATGTATTTCCAGTTATAATCGTCCTGTTCCTCTTAGACAAACTGAGGCAGAGGAATTTGTCAATCGGTACCCCTCGCTTTTCCTAGCTGCCTCCTTTGGGTCTGGTCAGTAAGGGTTTATAGTTCTGCCTTTTCCTGAACTAAATCCCCAAATAGCCTTGGTTAAATGTAGACTACATCATAAGATCATCTCAGACTTCTTTTCATAGGGGGTTATTATCATGCATATAAATACTGTATTCTCAAAAACATTGGGAAAAAAACTGCCTAAAGGCTGTTCTTTCTGTAAAATAATGTTCTCCTGATGAGTATGTATTGTGTGCGTGTGTATATGTGTGTGCGTGTGTGTATGTGTGTGTATGTGTGTATGTATGTGTGTGTATGTGTGTGTGTGTGTGTGTGTGTGTGCATGTGTGTGTGTGCATGTGTGTATGTGTATGTGTGTGTGTGTGTGTGTGTGTGTGTGTGTGTGTGTGTGTGTGTCCTTTGGGAACTGAGGGAAGATAGTGCCTTGCATGTCTGTCCTGCTGAGAGGTGTTCAATAAGAAGCAAGAAGAGACAGATCCGGGCTCAAACCTATCCATCGTACCAGCCTCTGACCGCGAATTGACCCTCCCTTTGACAGATAATGCAAACTCCTTTGAAACTACATGCATCATATTTGATTTCCAAAGGAAAGCTTTACTCACAATGAAGCAAAAGTAGGCTACACAAAACAATAAATCAACAGCTCAGAACCAGTGCAGGGACCTTAAATTATCCACGGGGCATCACAAACCTGTAGATTGCATCACCCATATTATTTCTGAGTACAACCTTCTTATATCTGCAGAGGTCCCTAGCCAATTAAAAAGCCAGTGATTCAACACTAAACAAAAATACAAATAAAAAAATAAAAACATCTTTGCATGGGTGATTTTGTTGAGTGGCCAAAAAAGGAATGAGCAGATGGTACCATGTAGGTCTCAGCCACAGTGGATGATTGAAAAGCTGAAGCATGAGACAGAGGACCACTCTGGATACAGACAATGCCCTGCAGAGGATAGATCTTCAAGAAACGAAAGAGAAACAGCAACAAAATGGGCAGCCATTTCAGATAATTATTGTGGCACTTCTGACCAGCAGATAGAATTGGGAAAGTACTGTTTATGCAAATGGATGAATGAATGCCTTGAAGAGGAATTCCAGCCCACTTCCTGGGCACAAAAGAGACAGAAAAATTCAAACACAAGAGTAAAAGGAAGGTGCTGCACACACCAAAATACAGCCAAGCTTTGTGTCAAACAGCATTCTGCCACTTTGGTCCCTGACTGTCATTCTTCTGGGCATGTGGAATCCTTTTCGGCTTTGTTTTCTTCTCCCATAGTGCTGCTTTTCCTGGGCATAAAGATTTTTCCTTCTGGGTCAGGTAATGTAGTCTGCTGCATTAAGCATATAATTTATTTATCCCTTTAATTGTCCATTCCCCATCCTTAGTGTGATAAAGAAAACGGGAAATAATGGTCTCACACACACACCCTTTAACTTCATATGTGTAGAAAAAAAAAAAAAGAAATAGACAACTTTATAGTCATCATCACCCCAGTCACCACTGCATTCTCACATCAAATACATTTTATAACATGCTTGGAGAAGAAGGATGGTCATGTGAGGAAATGCAATACTTTACCATTAGATATTGCTATTATAATATGTGGGAAAATTAACAAGGGAGACCGTGTCACCTCTGATAATTACCACTGGAGCTTCAGTGGGATGAATAAGACGGTGATGTGTGGACATCTGCTCTGAGTCGCTATATTAGTTTCTTTCTTGTTGCTGTGATAAGATAACATAAGCAATAAAAAAAGCTTATGTGATTAAAAAGGGGGGATGGATATAAGGAAAGGAGAGTTTATATTGGATTTACGTTCCTGAGGCATTGAGTGCATCATAATGGTATAGCAGTGAAAACTGGAAGTTGGATGTTCAAAATTTCAAGCACACTCAAGAATCGGAGAGAATGAACAGAAAGTGGGACAAAGCTATAGAGCCCTCAGCAAGCAGGAACCCGCGGAAGGTTCCATCATCATCCCAAGCAGCGCCACCAGCTGGAAATGAAGTGTATAAACACAGGAGGCAATAAGGGACATTTCTCATTCAAACCACCACAAATGCATTACAAAAAGAGTCCATAACTTAATTATAAGAAACATACTAGGCAGTTAAAATGTTCTAGAAATACAATCAGTCTTGCAGTATTTAGCTACAAGAGCAGTAGTAGGCAAGTGTTCCTTGAAATAGTTGAAATTGGGCTCAACCTTGGCCCAGTTTCCTGTGATGACAAATTTCAGCATAGCCTCATAACATGAATCAGTATGGATTTAGTTGCTATGTTGGAAACTATGAAAATGGAAAACTTTTATGGAGCCCACAATAAAAATAAAGCAAAGGCAGTAATGCACTTCTCATTGAATCTCTTGATAGCCTTTTCACTTCCAGAATGGATTTAACAAGGAAGACATACGCAACATCAGCAAGTCTGGGAGCCCAGACCTTGGTTACAAAGGGCAGCTGTGCTTTATAGGAGCCAGAAATGTGAAATTTGAAATCAAGACATTCCAGTTATATTTTCAATTTCTAAAACAACAACAAAAAAGAGCACCTGCCGCTACCACCCTTTTCTCAGCCTCCCCCAGTCTCTCTGCACAGTGAAAAGGAATTTGTAATGTTGCCAGCCTTACCACTTAACGATCTGGACACATCTACATAATGGCCTCCTGATACTGGCCGTTACGGTTGAGATTCATGTTATTTATAAATTAGCTCTCTTGCTCCTGCATATTCCTGAGTTTATCATCATTAAGACAGAGAAACATTTCTCAACAAAAGGCCCAGGTGCTATGGTGGTAGATATAATAGTGATACGTAGATACACAGGCAGGCATACTTCCTATCAGGCTTTGTATCCATCTTCACTGGTCCCAGAAATACCATTTTCTGATTCTCAAAGTATAGAATGTTTTGAAATGTATTTGTATATTCATGGATTGCTGGCTGTGTTTACACCTTTAGATTTGCCTAACATTTAAATATGTTTAGGAAACAGGACTCCATTTCAGTCTGCAATGTGCTATGAAATATCATAAAGTGAAATCACTTTCAGGCTGTGAGATATGGTGCAGCTAGGGAGATAGGGAGGTACAAAGACACCTGTTAGCCCAGAACATTTTTATGGACCTTTCCACTCTCAACAGCATTGAGTGCATTGGCAACTGACCCAGAAAACTCAAATACCTGCAGAAGCAGTTAATATGAAACACTGAATCTAATTTTCAAATATTTTATTTAAATTTTTATTACTGCCTGAGCCACACTTATTGGTGCAGGTAACAACTTGCAGCTAGATACAAGGCTTGCATGGATGCCTATTTTAAGATAGGTTTTAGAAATGTCTGACAGAATGATTTCATACAAAGAAAACAGAAAGAAAGGAGAAGAAATCTAGCAGCTCCATCAGCACCTAAAGCATGCACTCTCAATTCCTTATTTGCCTGTAGGCAATTAACCGGTGGACTTCTGCACAGAGGGAACAAGATCTAACCCATATGAAGTGTAGGTCCCAACTTACCAGGTGTTACAGGCTTTGGCCTCAGGCTAAGCTCTGCATCCCAATTAATCATCCTTCACAAAGAGCTAGCCAGGAGCACAGCTGGCTGCCACTGCCTACCAGAGTGTTGGGATGGATATGCTATCTCGTGTCAATAAAGAATTCTATATACATCTCTTTTATAAAGCATGGAGTGTCCAGACACAGAATATCACTTATGGGCAGAACTCCACAAGTTTTAATAGTGGTAATGGTAGTGGTACTGGTTGTGTTAGTCAAACATTTCTTTGCTCTGATGAGTTTCAAAGAGAAACAGCTAAAAGGAGGAAAGATTTATTTGGGCACATAGCTTCTGTGGCTCCAGTCTATGGTTGGCATGATGAGACTCACCTCACTGTGACCAGGAATCAGACAGTATGGGAAGGGATGAGATATTTCTTTCAGAGACACACTCCAGCTGACCTATTTTCTTCAACAAAATTCAGCACTTTAATTTCCACTACCTCTAAATGATGTCATCAGATTATGAATCCATCAAAAGATAAATTTACTGCTTAAGTTAGAGCTCCAGTGAGCCTCACACTTTCCCAAAGCCCAACCTCTGAACACTACACTGTGTACTAAGTGCATAAGCATTTCTGAGGACACTCTATGTTTTCAGCTAAATAATGGTAGTAATAGTAGGAAAGAAGAAAATAATTTTCAAGGTTTCTGCAGAAGAGGAAAGTAATATTTTTGTGGTCATTTCCCAAACTAAAGGAAGCAAAACATAAAACAAAAGAAAACAATTAGTTTTATAATATCTATATTGTCAGTATTGGACTGGTATGTACATTCACGCACTGGTGTGCCTAACTGATATGGAACTGAATAAAATGAACAGCTGAGACTTTTCAAAGCATCTAGATTCCAGCTGTCTCCTCAGATATTAACAGCTTCTTAGGTGATGTCATCTTGGAATCCTGGTGCAGCTGTTGTGTTTCTAAACCAGAAAGAAAAGGTAGGTGCACTTCTCTGGCAAACTTTGCACTGAATAGGAAAGTGATGATCAACAAATATCCTTGGCCAATGTCCATGATCCTGGAGATGCATAATCTATTGTAATAAAGAGTTTAATTTTTAAACATGTTTAACTACAATTTAATATGTCATGTTTAGGTCACTACAGAGAACAATTAATCACTGAGACAAAGAAAAATACCCATTTAAATAGGTGAACTACACAGTCAGTGAGAGAAGAAACTATGGAAATTTTAAATCAATGTACCAAATCTACGTGGGGTAGTGGTTTGAAGCAACTACTGTACTGTATAATTCTTTTTCTACTAACAAAAACTTAGAGTCAGCTAATATCACAGACAGAACACTACTGGCAATTGATTTCAAAGTAAGCAGTTCTAAATTTCACTCATTGAAGACCAAAAGTGTTCTACCAGAGTTCAATGTCAATGTTTATCTATACTGAATGTATATACATACACATATACTTATGTATATGTATGTATATCTTTGCAACAGAGATTATTTAATATATCCCTTTTCTATCAACATCATTTAGCATAACACACTGCATCAGGGAGAATACACCCAATAAACATATGCTGACAGATAGCTTGTTTAATACACCTGGAATTCAGTTTTGAATATAACATTACACTAAAACAAGTTGTCATTGACTTCTGATTGGCTACTCTACTATAAAGTATGAGCCTCTAAGCTCATTACATATCTTAGAATGAGTCCACATTGACCTTTCTAAAAGTAATTTATACTATGGCTCAGATATGTCTACAGTATCTCCCAACATTTAACATGTAGAAAACAAATCTCCACTGAGAAATTGAGAAGCTAGAAACTTAATTCAGCTATATAGTTACAGGACCACTGGAAATAAATGTTTATTAGATAAGGGCATCAGGGTAACACTCACTCCCAAAGTTGAACCCATTGTCTCTGTAAGAATGGAGAACACAACATAGTATTATACATACATGTAGTCTTTGCTCTTTCCATGTGATGCTTGCACTGTGTCTGGATGCTACCTACAAAGGAGGTCACTGCCATATGAATCAGAAGACACTGTACTTCTAACATTGTATACTACACAAACTTATCTTCTTAAAAAGCTAGATTACCTGAGATAATCTTACAGTAATAAGAAATGGACCAATATACAACACTAATGTCAAGACCAAGGTCATCACTACTCTAATTATACTTGAAATTGTTATAGCATCTTTCAAAGAATTCAAAGAACAGCCTGAAAAATACTTAGAATGTAAGAAGCAAAACCTTATGAGCAGTTCTGGTGATATATGAAAAGATAGCTAGACTAGAGAAGAGCAAAAATACCTTAAAGATTGACAAAATGACAGTGACAATAAAGACCATGCTGATGAGGTCTCAGATGGCAATAAAGAGCCAGGTTGAAATTGTGTCAAAGACCATCTTTGTTAAATCACAAGACCTTAGCTATACTCTATCTATTACACTAAGGCATTGCATAAGGTCAAACTTAGTAATAATAGACAATGGGAGAATTTTAAAAGAAAGAATTGATAATGCAGTATGGTTATTACTTTTTTTAGTCAAGTTTATGGTGAGACTCAGGAGCAAAAGGAAGGATGGGAATTTGGGAGATATACACTGCCAGTCCAGGTTAAAACAAATGAATATGCATGGGTACACCAATAAACTGCATGTTGGAGAGGCAAGTACTCAGAATGAGCCAGAAACTTTGCATGGAGAAGACAATTAGAGGAGGTCGCAGAGGAATGGAAGAAACTTTTAATTCTGCCCTTCTTATCATGATCCCAAAGAACTTCCAGGGTAGAAGAGTATAGCTGTTAGGCACTCCGTGCAGCATTTCTGCCCATATCTAGGCCACTTGTGACTCTGGCTTCCCAGCAAGTGCTTTATGATCTTTGCAGTCCTTGTTCAAGCACACCCAACAAAGCTCATAGTGGCAACATCTACAAAGAGCTTAGCTTGAAAACATACACAGTGTGAATTGTGGCGCTAGGAAGTTTCCAAAGAAAATTCAGAGGAGATCTGTGAAAGTTAAGCAGAAATTTGCACAAATCCACACAATCTGAGCCCCTGCAAAAAAGTAGAACTAAGTGGTGGATCTGTGAGGTGATGTCATGTTGAAGTAAAGAAGATAGAGAGCAAAGTGCTACACTCACTGGAAAAGCTATCAATGTCAGAATAAAGCTCAGATGACGACCATGTGTGGAAACAACCTTTCAAGACACATGGGTTAAGCACCCTAAGGACTAGAAGGCCCACCATTCTCTACAATGTGCACAAAACACAAGATTTAATTGTCTCTTGGATCTCAGTTTTTCTTTGTGTTGATTATTACTTTTTCTTTCCTTCCTCTCCCTTTTAGAGTGAAAATGTTTTCTCTATACCCAGAATGCTATTGTATCTGGAAAATATTGTATACTGTTTTATTGTACACTTGTTTATTAATGGAAAGTTTCCACTGGAGTGGGATGAGAATTTTCCCTTGGAATTTTGAATGTATGGAATTAGGTTTTAGGACCATTTAGTTATAAGTAATGACCAGATTGCATTATGAGAAAGACATGAACTCCTGCACACATATAGTTGATTGTATCCCCAAGGGGTCAAATATTGAAATTTTGGTCTGCAAAGGATAACAAAAAGTATAGAACCTTAAGACATAGCATCTGATGAAATTCTGGCCTGCAAAAGTTAACAAAAATTATAGAGCCTTAAGAGGTGTCATCTGTTGGGAGCTGTCTGGACCATATGTGGTTTCTGCTGCCTTTTGTGCCTTTGCATGTATTGGAGTATTATTGTGGGGCCCCTGATTTAATTTTCAAGGGGATGCATTATCTAAGTTGGTCCTGACCTTATCCCAAATCTCTCTCTGGGTTTCTTTCCCATGGTGTGATCAAATCACTCCTACCAACCTTCCTTGAAAGCTGCTGAAGACGACCCTGTGATGGATCTAAGTGAGCACCAGTGTCAAGGTGTGTGTTGGGGTGGGGGGAGGTTATCATGCCATGGTAACATCTTAACTTGTAAACTCTGATCTAAATAAGTAAGTTTCCTTTACAGGGCAAGCTTCCTATAGATACTTATGTAATAGTAGTACAAAATGGTGGAGTATAATGCACTGCCATTGTCCTCACCCAGTATACTGTTTTTAATATCCCACAATTTCATCAATTTTCTGCTTAGTTTATTTCTCTCTTTTCTTTTCATCCCTTGGCTTCCCTGAGAAAATGTTACTTCTCTCATGTACCCTTTTTATGTCTCTCCAAGATCCCTAACTTGAAGACATCACTGCCTTCCCGGAGCCTCCCTAGGGTTTTAGACACACATCTCTCATAGATTCAAATGTTTTACAGAACCATCATTATATAGTTCCTATTTTCTTGGATCGTAATTTCTCTAAGGATAAGATCTGCCCTAAAAGTTTGATTCATCTTTGGAAATCCCAAGGATCCTAGCATCTTTGAAACCTTCAAGGCTCTTACAGAGAAAGGTTTACAGGAAATGTTATTGAATTAATTTTCTGTTAATTAGTCTATTTATAGATGAATTTTAAAAGCTCTGCTATCTATCTGTCACTCTTCAAACTCACTGATGTAGCCCTGGACAAAGAGAACACTGCTAAGAGTATACTAGAAAATGGTCCCAGAACAAAAAGGACCTTTGTAAATACATAAAATCATTTTATTTGCAAAGTAGTTCATCCTATTTTCAATGTTACTTTCCCCATTCATTTTCTATTGAACCTAGTGAAGGCTGGGCAGAATAGCCAAAGTCAATATAATTTCCCTATAGGATTGTAGCTCCATATAAGTCAATATTACAGATAAGCAGCCTAGTGTCTATGGAACAGCCTAGCTGGTAGTTACAGATTTCCCACCCCCATTCTTCTGTCTACAGAGAAGTCTCCACTAGTGGTTATAGCTTACCTTATTCCAGAATCATATCTTAATCAATGATTCAGATAAGATTATTTTTGAGGAATAAGTCTAACTATGGTTTACTGTGATAGCTTGATACACACACACACACACACACACACACACACACACACACATCTTGGTGTCATGGGCATGTGCCTCTGTACACATTTACAAGTTTGATGAATGAAGCTAAAAACAGAAGGATTTCTATCTTTAATATCAGTGGAGTTTGATGGGAGAAGATAGGAATGTCTCCAAAGTCAATTGTTACTGTATGTTCAGGAGCTTGGAGAACATTGTTAAGAAAGTATTTCCCTGACCTGAAAAACCCAGTTATGGTTATTTTCACCTATTAGAGGACTGTGTAGTATTTTATATGGCTTGCAGCATCTTATGTAATTTTTGATGTCCTCTACATTCTCAGCGTACATGGATGAGGGTCCTTAAACAAGAACGTCACAACTTTCACTGATGTCACCCATTTTTCCTTCTAGTCAAGATCAAGATTCTACGCAGTTGCCTTGCATGTCAGTTCCACGACAATGAGTCTCCACTTTTACCCATGTGCTCTCAGTCTCCGGGAACTTTGTTATAACTAAATAATTAAGTGCAATATAATACTCACAGAGAGGAAGTTTTGTTCTAAAAAATAGAAATGTGTATCACTGGGACTGAAAGTTCAAAGAACAGCAGTTGAGTGATTTCCTTAGAACAGAGTGCCCAGAATATGCTTGGCTTCCTTAGACGTAGATAACACCTGGTTACCCCAAGATTACTACATCCAAAATCTCAAATGAATTTCTGAGGTAGTCTCCTTGAACACTCTTGAAATATTGATTTTAATAACAATGTTTGCATTACAAGTTTTTATAAATACACTGAAACTGACCCAAGCATCAGGGACCTGAACTCTACTCTTATGAGGGAGGAGAAGCTAGGGGTCCTGGTTGTGAAGTAAGTTACTGGTTTCATGGTAGGAATGTGGTTGACAGAGATCATGGAGCCTGTTAGCCTAGATAAACAGTTCCACCCTTAAACCCCTCTTCAGAAAGTCAGAGGCTATGGTTATGCCATTGGAAGGTTCCCTGTTGACATTTTTCCACAGGCCATATACCCAACCTTCCTTATTAGTCACCCTTCCCTGGCTGCCTTCTTACACCTTCAGGTAAACTTCGGCACAAAAAGAAAGAAGTTGAGACTTTTATTAGCATTTATTCATTTGCAGACCAACAGGTTTTCTTGGTCATTTTCTGGAACGTGTACACGCTGACCCTGCTGCTCTAATGCCTCCTTTTCCCAGTATTGATTGCTTCTTTTCCCCAGCAGCACAATTCCACTTTTTACATCTTCTCATTCTTCCCCCTTCCTCTTCTTCCGTTTTTACACTTCAATTTTCTTTTCTTTATAAGACTTTACTTACAAAAAAAGAGCATTGAAACTTTAAGTGAAGAAAATTCATCATTGTCCTTTTCTACCCTCATTTAAATTTAATAAGTAAACATTTGCCACTCTAGCCTACCAATCCTCTTTTTTTTTTTTTTTTCCTAGCTTCTCATACATAGAACTTATCTCGCCTCAAAAAGCTAAGGATCTCTCCTAACAAAGCTTATGCCACTGCCCTCATCTATACAACAGACTGCGGCTGCTTAGAGAAGTTTCATGGGATTAACAAAAGGTTATGGCTTAGAACTGTTAAGAAAAATAAAAGTGCATGGAACCACTACACAAAGATGAGGTTCACACAAGGATGGCCAATGGGTGCTTCGCTGGAATCATATGATTCAAAGCCACAGCCCTGCAGTGGGAGCGACACCCAGCTGCTGGTCTTCACTTGCTTCCTTAGCTAGACATAGAGCATCAGACTTGATAGGCTTTGGCAATGTCTGTAAAATTCTTAGTGAAACTAACTGACAACTGAAAGAAGACTGTTAAAGTCAAGCCTCAGTGGTTTTCCTCTTCCTTGTCCTATCCTCTGGCTTATTCACTCCAAAATAAAGTGGCATTTGGAATTTAAAAACTCCAAACCCAGAGGAATAAAGACCAGGAGGATAAGGTGATAAGATCCAAAATGAGCAAGTTAGAAAAGTAGGGCGCGACAGGGGAGGAGGGGAGATAACTGAAATGGCAGAGGGAGAAGGAAGAAAGGGGGAAATTGAGAGACCAAAGTGGGGAGGAGAAGAAGATAAACAAAGGAAGACGAGAGAAGAATGTAGAAGAGGGAGAAACGGAAGGGAAAGGAAGGAAATAAATGGGATCTGATGCTTGATTTTGATACAAAGGTGAGCTGTTGGTACAAATACTGGATGTGTTCATTCAGCAGAGCCAGATTTAAAAGACAGAAACTCAATTTAGTTGTTCTTAACTCTAATACAAAATATGTCTTATATCAATGGAAAACCGTATTTCATTCTGCCAATAAGTGCCAGCATCTAATCTGAAGTCTTCAATAATACAATGACATTAAATAATTTAACCTGGGAAAAGCTACTCACATCTGCAAAACAATATATGGATTTTGGATGGATCAAACTTAAAAACAGTAGGGAAATAAAAGAGTAAAAAATGTGCTTTGGAAAACAAAGAGATTTCTACCATTTCATATAAAAAAGTTGCCTTACTCCCAGGGAATCAAATTACCCACACTAGTCATCCACTTTGACAGGGTTAGGGTTCCAAGCACAGCAGATTCCTTCCACTGTTATAAGAAAATGGTATTGATAGAGACACCTAGACTAAGAAATTACCATTTTTCCCTCCAGACTACAAACCATACAGAGAGGTGCTCTTATGGTGCAGCCCCAGCCATGACAGCAGGCAAGGCCTTGAGGCTCCTCTGGGACTTCCCTGATGACATGGAAAGAATCTGGACCATGTGTGCACAGACCAAAATGCCAGTTGAAATTTCTCCCCTGACTAAAATGATAGTTTCTTAAAGTATTTATTCCCAAAGAAACTCAGTGTTTTCCTTTGGTAAATTTAGATGATTCTACCTTAAAAATTCTAAAAGCATCATAGAAACATACAGTAAAGTAATTCTTTTCATATAACTTCTCTCTCTCTTAGTCATTTACATATTCTTATACTCATTGGTGTCTCATCAAAAGCAATGCAATTATCTCTACTAATTCTAAAGAGACCTATTCCTTCTATGCCCTCATAAAATGCTCTATAGACCAAAAGTTTAGAAGACCACTCACTCGGGGCTCTTTCTTTTCTCCATTAGCACCTCTATTAATCATCTAGGCCAATGGTTTTCTATTCAAGCTGAACATTAAAATCACTCAGGGAGCTAAAAAATAAAAACAAAACAAAAAGCACAGGCTTGAAAAAAAAATAACCCTGGGCCCCACTCTGTACCAGTTACATTTGAATCTAGGTAGAATGGTACAGGCTTTTATATGCTTCACTTTTCCAAGGTGATTTCTATATTGTGAGCCAGCATTCCATATACCATTTGGAATTTCCCTGGGGAATCTTAGCTGGCCAGTCTCCTTCTCACAATCACACATCAAAGACTGACATATAGGGTCCCATCAGGAACAGAAAGTCTACCCCCAAAATGATGCAGTTGAGAGAACAGTAGCCAGGCAGAATCTAAGGATATGACTAGCCTAACTGCTATCATATTTCTACTGATTAAAGGAAGATTTCAGTGGCAGAGTTCCATCTTTTACAATTCTGTTATCTGGCCCATTATGTTCTTATACCAGGTAATCATTGCCCAAGTTGAATTAAGTAAGAATTACGTTGACCTCACCATAGTTATTACACAGATTGGATGGGGACATAGATACACACAAACTCCTGTAAATAAAACAGGGCTATAGGCACAGTATTGTACAAAGGAAATTTTAAAATGTACAGATACAGTTTTGAATTCACTCTGCCACCTTTAAGCCAAGTATCCTTGAGAACATCAGTACAGTTTGAATCTGAAGTGTTCTTCATAGGTTCATGGTTTGAATAGTTGCTCTCCAGTGTTTATACAATTGTGAGAAGTTCTAGAGGAGGTAGGCGCGCCTAGAGGAGGTAGGTTGCTGGCAGCTCCTGGGGATAGTTTAGCCACTCTGTGGCTCACTTCTCTCCTGTCCACTGTGATGGGAAGGGCTATCCTCCACACTCACTCCCACTGCCATGAGGTTCTACTCAAGAACATGGAGCTTGAGTGGAACATGGTGAATCATACCCTCTGATACCATGGGCCAAAATGAATCTCTTCTTAAACTGTTCAATTGGATATTTTGTCACAGGGCTAAGAGAAAGCTAAAAACCCATAGTTTTCTTATTTGCTAAAATATAACAATTCAAACAACCTTGAAATACCTTGAAAACTAGAAGTAAAGATAAAGACACCATGTATCAAAAAGTAAATCAATGCTGACAGGAAGGCAGTTAGGTAGATGAGTATGTGGAGATGCAGCTTCTTGGAAAGGCTCTAATACTTGACATTGTCATTTTAACTGGAAAATTGATGCTCAAAGAAAAGGTGGTTATTATTTATGAATTTATATGAAATAATAAATTATAAAAGAAAGTATAAAAAGATAGTTGCTATACAATACTAGTCTCTGAGCACCTGGCACCTACCATAGACCTTTTGTACAGACACATAAACAAGGGTATTCTCAATTTAAAGTTTCAACAAAACATCACTACTCAGGTAATCTCAGAGATACTCAGGTAATCATGGCAATTGAGAGATCTACATTTTCCCAATTTTACAACTGAATCTAGGTTTCAGTGTTTAAAGAGCAAAGGAGATGACTTTTGTTTTTTGTTTTTCCCAACAAAGGGCCATTATACTGCCCCCTAACAGCAGAGATGAGGAGGGGAGCATGTATGAGACCTGAGCCAGCCCCCACTATCAAAAAACAGTGACTGAAAAAGGACAGTTTCTGTAACCCCCAGAAACAGGCTCAGACCTGCCCCAGGATGCATATATATATATATATATATATATATATATATATATATATATATAACTAGAAGCTCAGCCAATCAAAAATAAACTAACTGCTGCTTGCTTGACCAATTATGTTTGAAATGACCTATCTGTTCCTGAAGTTTCCCCAGATGTGCTTAAAAGGAGCCTGCATGCCTCTTTCAGGGTTGTCACCATTTTATACAGGCATTCAACCCTGCATTCCAGTAATAAATGCTCTTTGTTCTCACATACTATTTGAGCCTGGGATCTTCCTTCAGCATTTCCTCAGACTCTACAACAACATCTTATGACAAGGAAGCACCATTTCTGTTCCTTATTTTCTTTGTCATGTTTCACAGGATGGAG
Source organism: Sigmodon hispidus (assembly GCA_004025045.1). Lineage (NCBI taxonomy): Eukaryota > Metazoa > Chordata > Mammalia > Rodentia > Cricetidae > Sigmodon > Sigmodon hispidus. The sequence continues at coordinate 375,107 of PVIH01000175.1, read as the reverse complement.
AGAGAAAGCCAAAAAGTGGCTTTTCCATCTTTGCCTTTGGCATGGCAGAGCTGCCTCCTCCCTTCTCTTCTCCTCCTAACCTGATTATGAATATAATGGCTGTGGCCATCTTGAGACAATAAGGAGTAAATTAAGAGAATAACAAAATTCAGCCCTGATATCATTAAACCGCTGAACCGATCTCTGTCCCTGCTCACCTCTGGATGGGCTCTGCGAGAAGAATCCATCCCTGTTTGCATAATCAGCATCTGTAATCAAGTTTTGCATTACTTACTGTTGAATACTATGCTCACTAATAGATCAGAATTGGCTGCATGGAAAAAATTCACAATTTTGAGTCTAAAAGGCCATCATCTGTAGGTCTCAAAAATCAATACAACTAAATACATAATGGTAATCTATATACCAAGAGATAGATCTTTTTTTTCCACAGCCATAGCAGACATAAGCTGAGAACTGTTTATAAGTTGCAAAATTCAGGAAGAAAACGGAGTGCCACAGCCAGACCCAGTGTGAAGTCATGGCTCATGGCATCCCAAAGACTCAGATTCTGACCTTTTATCCCTTTATCTAAAGGAGGTGAGAACATCTCCTTTAGAGACTGCTTTTTCCATTTCTATTTCGTCTGGGTTTCCTAACTGTCACCAGTATATGGTATGGCTTACAATGCCCTCTATCTGGTTCTCACCTTTCCATCCGGAATAATATTTCCACTCAATGTCTTCTGTCCAACAAACTGTCCATAGCATCCCACAACCTTCCTTCTTCCTGAAGATGCTCCTGATCTCTTCTTCTTTGAGTTTCAAAGCTATTTAAAAGTTTAAATGCTTTTTTAAGCATAAATATATATATATGCTTACATGAGCATGCTCTCACACAGAGATACACTTATGAACACATAAATTCACATTATATATACTCATACATATACACTCACACCTTCATACCCATTCACACACCATCACACATATATATTCATTTTTACACATATAACCATATATACTTATACACTTACATATATTTTCACATTCACATACTCACCCACTATCTCACATGTCATATGTCTACCTTTACTTTTTCCAAAGCAGAAAAAGTCAGAACGTGCAATACATTTGCCTTCTGTATTTACTGTGTCCAGACTATTGCTAAATCTACACCGATATGAACAGGAAAAATGTGAAGAACATTTCCCATTCAGTGATTCAAAAGTTTCTGGAATCTTCCTGAGGCACTTCTATGCCTTTACTAATACCTCAGTTCCCATGTGAGAAACCTTGGTAGATCTCTGATGAGACATGTTAAAATGACAGATTTTCTCAAATCCACAAAGAAGCCACTGACCGCACCGTTAGCAAAGGGGAACTTATCAGATTGTGTGTGACACTGTGGCAAGGGAGAAAGGAGGTGCATTGTGGGTAAGGTCCTCCTGGGAAGCTTTTGCTTGTAGATATCTCTGCATCTCTCTGGCCCCCATGACCACAACGGTGTTCTCTCCTTTTTCTTCTCCATTATGCTCACATTTCAGGTTCATTCTTTCCTTATGAATTTCTTTCTATTCATAGGTTATGGTTTGAAATATGTTTTTGAACTCCCTGTCTGCTCATTTATTTAAAACTCTCAAAGTTTATCAGTCTTTACCTGATAGAAGGATTAAGGGCAAACTTACTACAGTCAAGGCCCTGGCAAGAACAACATTTTCTCCTCTCCACGGCATGTTATTTCTGAGGATATCAAACCCCTGGAGATTCATGGATTGACTGGCCCCTTGCACTGCATCAGATGGGCAAATCAATTCTCTGACAGCAACTAGACATGACAAATTTCAGGAGAGTGACAGAACACCTGATTAATTTGTTCTACAGAGGAATGACAATAAAAAGATAAAAAAGTGGAGAAACATAAAGGATGCAAAAATGAAGAAGAAACACCACCTCTCTCAAAACAGTGTTAGCCAGATATTAGATTTAGTAGTGAATTTTAGTATCCTTTTCCACCCTTCCCTACCATGCCTTTCCGTTAGCTGGGAATTTATTTCAAGGTCTTACCAATCATATGCTAAAGCCTACATCACTAAAACATCTTCTGGGAGGACAGGGAGAAATCCAATCTAGGATTGAAAGCTGCAACTGTCATAGATAAAATATACTGTTTGAAGACTGCTATTGAGTCAGACACTTGGAAGAATTATTGCAGAGTCATCTGAACTTCCGATAAGTTACTGGCTAGTACTCAGACCCTTGCAAGGGGTGCCTTTTCTAGGGACTCCATAAGAAAAATTTGATGATGAGTTTCTCTCATAACTACTCCCTCCTGGTACTGGGCTGCTATTGCAAGAGTCCCTTGCAACGAATTGGCTAAATGATTTCCACCGGGAATGGCAGGTGTAAAGAATTGAATCCTTTTCCCTCTGAATTGTCCATTAAGCAAACTTTCAACATTGACAAAATATGCTCTAGGCACATAAGAAGTACTTCTCATGATAGAAAACTATCCCATATCCTGTGAAACAGCAGGCATCAAATGCATAACATCATGGCCATCGATAAGCAGCTATAGGATCCCAGGTCAATACATACTCACTTGTCCCTTGTCCATTTGTGCTTTGCCAGAGGGAAGCTCCTTGCCTTCAGTCAGATAATCTCATGATCCTCATTAGAATCCTACCTGCCAACCAACAGTATGGGTGTCTCTAGGAGCATCATGACTAGAGTGTCTCACAGAAATACATGAACACACACTCTGTAAGCAAGAGCCAAAGTCTCAGTAGTGTATACTGTCTCAAATTACTCAGACTTCATAATTATCTAGGATTATGGATAATTCAACATTAATAATCATAATTTGATTAATACGAATTTCTTTTTCATCATTAAAACATGTAATTTTATAAATTTAACAGGAGGCAAAATAGATATCCCTTCCAGGGAAATAGGAATTAAAAGTCAGACTGCTTACTCCAGGATATAGTCTCAAGATCACACTACCCAACCTACAATTATAAAATATCTCTCTTTTGGAAATTTTATCATAAAGAAGTGACTTTCTGAAAATGGAGAGTAACCAGAATGCCTTTATTATAAACAAGATTACAATTTATTTTTTAATTATTAGGAAAAGCATGGTAGTTTGCATCTTCACATAAGGGTAGTTGGATCAATTATTAGAAAGAAAAAAAACCTATGTTGGATTTGTTGAGAGATAAAATGGGTCACATTAAAGACTTCAATGCTAAGATTTTGGTGTTCTGATGCCCTAGACCCCCAACATGCTAAATACAAAAGGATCTTTGTGTATTACCGACTAGAAGGCTTCCTGCCCTTGGTTCCCCAACTTCCTTCCTCACCTCACTATTTTGAAATTACATTTCTTTTTTCTATGCAAAAGTATATCTGTTGGGAGCTGCCGCACCTTAAAGATGGCGCTGGCTCCTGTTCCCCGCCTTCTTGATGGCGAATGCTTCTAGTAATAATTAACTCCATCCATGGGATGTGCTGAATTGACTAGCTTGTTTCCGTGTGCGTGGCCCTATGGTGAAGGCCCACGCGGCATTAGCTGAGTAAAGGACTTGAGCTTAAAACTGGCTGCACAGGTTGGGAGGGGGAACTATTACTGCAAGGGGCTACTACTACAAAAAATATCTATAACAATAAAAGACCTAGTCAATTACCACAAAAAAATCCTGATGCCATGTCTTTTCCTACTAGATGGGACTGGGCGCGGCACATATATCAAACAAATAGGTGAACCCACAGACAGCCTCACAAATTACCAAAGTTGTACCACTGGAGAAATAACAAACTTGGAATGGGTTAACTGGCTTTAGTCCTGCTTCTTCTTCCCTAGTTCACGGCCCTCCTTGGGGATAATCCTGAAAGCACACAGCCCCAAAGCCTTCGTGACTATTAATATATATGTATCCTGAAATCAAACTCAGGAATATTGGGGCTAAAATTAAAATCTAAAGTGCTTAGCAGGCAAGCATGAGGACCAGGCTCAATCTCTTTTACATACGTGTAAAAGATCAGGCATGGCTGCAGGCACTTGGGAAGTTGAGGTGAGTGGATCACTATCTTTGGCTGGTCAAGGCCAAGATAGCCTACTTGACAAGCCTCAGGTCAATAAGAGACTCTGACTCAAAAAACAAGATGAATATTTCATAAAAGATTGACCTCTGACTTGTGCATGCAAGCATTCATCCCCTACACATGTGCACACACGTAAACACGCACACACACTACAGGCTCACACACATACACAAAGTACAATAAAAGCTGATGAAGCCCTACACTCAACAAACTAATTACATGTCTGCCTAAGATTCCCTAGGTGATATCATACTTACTAAAGAGTTCATGGGAATCTGTAAAAACAGTTTTACATCTTGAAATTGTTCTCGTTGTCATCTTCACAATGATATAATTACTTCTAAAACTGTAACTTCTTGTACTTTGTGTATAATCATGTTTTCTTTCATTCCACCTATGTGCAGCTGTGAGGAATGACCTCTATGAGTCTTCTACATTGATCAGTTGAGATCAATCAAGAAGTCAGCTGGAGTCAGATGGACAGTATTGCATCCCAGGGTGCCTGCTGGGAAAAACTGCTTAAGGAGCTAGCAGAGGATTTGAAGAAGAAATTTCACCTGTGAACAGCGAAGACTCCCAGCTCTTCTCCATGGTTCATCTTGTAAGCAAAAGAGAAATCTCCACATCCAGACTTTAACTACATTCAGCATAAGACAGCGCTCCATGAAAGGGGACTTAATATGACCTCTAAGTAAGATTCTCAGCTCTGCCATCATTGTTGCATCCAGTTTAGTCAGAACAGAATACCACATACCATTGATTTTGAAAAAGATGGTCATTTGATGGGTGACAAGGAAGTGATTCTCAGGTGGTTCATCACTTCCCATAGTTCAGAACTCACAGGAGACCCACTTTATGGAGATACCTCCTTCTTTCTCGAGGTCCTGAGAAGTACAATTTAGAAATGTGGTGTATGCTGAAAATGAGCCTAGTGTTGGTACATGCCCACAATTTGGGAATCCAACGGCTGAATAAGAAGGACTGTCGTGAGATAAAGACCACCCTGAGTTGCATAGCAAGTACCAGGCCAAGGCTGCATAAGGACTTCCTGTTTCATGAACTTCAGAAGGTTAAGGGTGTCTTGGGGAGCAGAAAAAGGAAGGAAATCAGCCATAAAAATTTCTTAAAAGTGGAAGAAAAACAAACATTGAAAAGAGTTACAGTTTCGCTTTGAAAATCATCCTAAAGTAGATCAATCTGAGTGCTGGGTTCTAAAGCTTCCCTGCAGGACTAGCTGAGCAAACCTGGACAGCAGGTAACACTAATCTGTACCATGTGCAATAACAACAGTAGCAAACAAGCCCAAGGAGTTGAGAGAATTGCCTGCATGGAGAGAATATGAGGGAGCAGAGAGTGGGGGTGATCAAAGATACATTATGTGCATGCAAATTGCCAAAAATCAATAAAAACGTTTTTGTAAAGGAAATTGCCATGTCTTCTGTATCAGAGAGGATACAAAGAGAAGTAACAGACATCCCTTCAAAGATCCTTCAGACCCACCCACTCTTGTCTCAAACTTACAACTGGACTCCATGGCCTGCTGTTCCCAGGGACTAGATAACTAGAGACTGGAGATGGGTTATATGCCTACTTGTTTACAAAAGATCAAGCACAAGATATGAACTATCTCTACCAAACTTTATCTCTATCAACTTTACCTCCTATTTAACTATCCTATATGGAGATGTGGAGTTTTACCAACCACAGAACAAAGGAAAAAATCTATGACTTTCCTCCTAATAGAAGGTCTAACTAGCCTGAGCTTTGGAAAAGTAAAACCATTGTGTTGGGCTGGAGAGTTTAGACAGATAAAAGAAAGAAGGGACTTGGAGCCAGTCAACAGATGAAAAGTCCTCTGTGCATGTGGCAGTGTGATCATCCTTCATTTTAATTTGGGAAGGACGGAGTTGCTGGACTCTAAGAGGGCCATGATGGCCTACAGGAACAAAACTGAGACCCAGCCCACACCGCCACTCTAAAATGCCATGACCATTTCTCACAAAGGAAGCAGACAGTCAGGGAGGCGAGCAGGAAGCAGCTGGAGAAGCAAGATTAATGAGGTAGCACCAAATGAGAAAGAGCAACAACTGGAAACCCTTGTGGTGACATCAGGAACGCAGCCAGAGAAGACAACCTTGTTATCACATCTGTTCTGTCATTATAATTAAACGGTAATGCGCTTCTCTTGTTGAGTTACCAGGGTAGAACTCCAAGTGGGGGAGCCCCTCACTGCTTATCTGGCCCCCAGCCACTGCCCTTCTCCAGGAAGCTGAAAAATCATTGTGCTAATAGGCTGGGTGTCTGGACCAAGTGTTAATTTTGGATTACATCTGAGTGGAAATAAGATGAAGGTCTGGGGAATGCTTTGCCTTCACTCAGATGTTTCATTTCCATTTACCAGTACTGCAGAATACCCGGGGAGATGTTCTCGCTCCAATTTGGAAGATTTCATAAGCCTACAAACTTTTAGCTATTGATCCAAGCTCTTGAGCTTTGGAAGCTGCACACATACTCCATAGATGAACAGGAAGGCTGTGTGAGCCCCCCTGAGGACAGCCACTGCTCTCCTGTGGACTCCCCTCTGCTCTTGCCACAATCTGCCCTGCCTGACCCCAAGGCCCATTAGAGGCACTCAGAACCATTAGCTCAGACTGGCTCTGGGCTCAGTAAATACTCTCGTGTCCTGCTAGAAACTAGGGCAGCTGCCTGAGTTTTTTTCCTTTCTTTCTTTCAAAATCAGCAAACCAAAGTTCTCAACCCCAAATGGCTCAAATCTGCCTCTTAATAAGCATGCTGTTTTATGTATTCAGCAAGTGGAGATCAGCATGAACTCGAGTTTGCTGGACTCTCAGGCCTTTTTCATTAGGTTTTAAATAGCTCAGATGGTGTTTGATTTTGGACAGGGCCATTTGCTCGAAGGATGCCAATAATCAGATTTCCTCTATCAGAAGATTAGTGTCCATATGAGCAGGAGAAGGCACTGACTATCATCTTTGAAATCTGTGAGCTAAATAGTGGTTGTTGTAAAGCTTCCCAGAGGCTTTGAAAAACAAAGCCCTTGATTCTGCAGGAGTAGGAAGGGAAGGAAGGGTGGGGGGTCCAAGGATGCTGTGCTAAAGCATTGTTCAGCTCAGCTTCCATCAGAAATGTTTGGTTGCAGCAATGACCTAGCACCTGGCCACTATATGGCCATATCTTCCTAGGGACAATAGCGAGAGACAACTGAGCCTTAACAAGATTTAACTACATAATATTTTCCTTTTCTCTTGCACTGATGATGTTTAGCCTAGTGAATTAGAGAACAGCATAGATCGTCAAGTGTAGGAAGTTTCCCTAACCTCTTAAAGCTACTTAAGAGCAAAAGCTAGCATCTTGAAAAGTAGTCATGGAACAGCATGCAGCCTTCTTCTCTGTTTACTGCACTGGCTGGACTCTGGGACCATCTACACAATTAGGGAGGTAGCAAGTGTTGAGTAAATACTGATTATGGTGAATCATGAGTGGCTTGCTTATGCTATCTTTACCCCCACTACATGGCTCACTTTAGTTTTTAATCTTTAAAAATTACACAGGAAAAATCAGTTTCACAATAAATGAAACAAATGGCTAGATTGATAGATCCATTTTAACTGCTCTGTAAATATATTTCTTTCTTCTGAATTCACTGATAAACTGTGTCTCCCCTACCCTGTGTGCAGGAAAGCCATATAAACATAAGGGGGATGAGTTACATACAGATCACATCTTGTAGAAAATAGTTAGGAAAGATGGAGGATTCAAACTTTTTGACTGACCACCTAGAGTAGAGTCCCTTATCTCTCCCTATGAGTCACTAATAAAGAGTAAATTGAATGTGGGTGGGAGGCAGCAGGAATTAGAAAATTAGCTTCCTACAGTCAGTATTCCTTACTCTAGGATGCAAATTGGTATCTTGAAATGTAACTTGATATGTACATTGTAATAAAACTCAGAAACATGAGGCATTGACTTAGTTATGTTAAATATAACAGTGAGGCTGATACCAGAACATGGAGCCAGAGTGCCAAACAATGGTCAATGATAGAGGAACCTATAACTAACTGGGCTTATTGCATGAGATGAAGTAATTAGGACAGTGTTATTACTAAGTGTGCTCATCGTTTTTAATCACAAACTCACAATTGGTTGATCTGAAGAGAATGTGTCAGTAGAATGAACAGCCAGTAGTGGTACACACACACTCTCTTCTCTATGACTCCACTATAAATATATAGGCAGCAGAAATTGGACTCAGGGAGTTACTAAAAATAAAAATATGACAGGAAATGAGGTGGATGTTGGAAGAGTTAGGGGGAAAAGTAATAGTGAATATGATCAAAATATATTGTATGAAATTCTCAAAGGCTTAATAAAATGTATTTTAAAAATTGGCCACCTAGTATGTTAAAGTGATAAGTTCAAGAGAATATGTATCATTATACAGAAAGAAATAAAAGGTGTTAGGAAGACTCCAGTAATTGGGGCCTTAAATCATCAGAAAAAGGAAAAAGCACATGAGGAGGTAGTGCCAGAAGCCATGATGAAAAGTGAGCAAAGGAAATATCTTAGGATAACAGAACCTATGAACACTCCCCACTAACAGTGAAATGGTCATGCAATATCATTCAGAGAATGTCAGATGGCTGTGGAACAATAACATTTATGTTCTTTATTTTTTTTTCCTTTTATACAAATGTATGCTTTAGTTAACACAAGTGCATTCTTTTTCCATAATTGTACATTGATGCATGACAGGTAAGTTTGAACACACATCCAGATATATAGAGAGAAAGAGACCATGCGCAAGAATGTCCAGGGACTGGGAGCTAAATAACGCTCAGACTTTTCCCTGACCCTCAGAAGCAACAAGCAAACTTTCCATCTAGATTTCAGAGCAAACATACTCCTGCTAACACCCTGACTTCAGATTTCTAATCCCCTACTCTGAAAGAGAATATATTTCTCTTGTTTTTAAATGCCCTGTTTGTAGCACTTTCTTATGGTTGACCTAGAAAACAAAAATAGTCAACCAGTGGGGTGTTTGTGTTAGTTACCCAAACACCTTGAAGAAGTATGATTAGTGTCAAAATAATAAGATGGGTAGGAAGACTTGTTGCCAGAGCTTAGTCTCTGCTAAGGTAATGCCATGTTCCTCTGCACACCGAACATATTCCTAGACTGTGGCTCTCAATCCTCCCTGCTGTTATGTGAGCATTATCTAAGGAAAATGAGAGGGAGCATTGATAGGTATAGTTTAAAAGTGCTATGAACTTCACTCTCTCTCTCTGTCTCTTATCTTCAGCCTTGCAGCCTGTCAATGCCCTACATGATGTGGGCAGGAGCAGACCTACAATGAGAGATACTTTCAGACCACTCCTGGAACAATTGTGAGCTCCAGAGTTACAGAGCCTCACTTTGTCCTTCTGATCATGCTGACCTGTGACATGAACAGGAAAAAGTTTAACTTATTTTATCCCGAGGGAAAGAGCTTATCTTGGCTCAAAAGAACCAGGTGTTCCCATCATCCTCAGCTCCAAAGTCAATGACATGACACTGTAAAGGCAATCATAAACTCAACCAGGGAAGGAAGGTTTATACTATAAAAATGAGCATATACTACAAACCAAGTATTTCTCTCTCTTGTACACATAGTTGTTAAATACAAATCACTACACTACTGGTTAACCGACTGTAAAATAAAGCTGTTTGTTGCTCTAGCAGATAGAGCAACAAACGAACAACCTGGTATTAAGCCAGATGCTTAGCAAATGCTGATTTTAAGATTTTTTTCTTTTTTTATAATGAATAAAGTCATATTTTTATCCATGTATACCCTTCTTCAAACTCAGGTTCTTTGCACCACATGATCTCATGTCCAGAGCAAAATGAGAGGTGGGCAGGTTCCAAATCCTAGGCTGCCCAGAGACCTCCTCTCTGAGGCCAGAGACACAGCCCCAGCTCTGACCTCACACCCAATCCTGCCATGAAGCAAAGCTAAGAAAGACTATCCCCAGCAATCCCCAGAGACACGTAACAGTAAGGACATCCCCCAGCCAGGCCCCACCTCCAAGGAAAGCTGCATTATCACAGAAGAATGTCTTTGGACCACACGGATCATGTGTTCAGACCAGAGTAAAAGATTGTGCAGATTCTGTATCCAGAGCAGACAGGAGACACACAACCCCTATAGCCACAACTGACTAAGATCTGACTGAGAGTTGACTAAAAGTGAACCAAGGAAGCAATGGGAAGACACCAGTGCAGGAATACATATAACAATATAAAGAACAACAAGGTGTCATCAGAAGAAACTGGTGGTTCTAAAACACCAAGACCTGAAAAGAACAAGAAACAGAAGAAAACAACCTTAAAAAAAACTGTATAAAGATTATAGAAGCCTTAAAAGAGGATATAAAAAATTACCTTAAAGAAATAAAAGAAAATACAAACAAAAAAGTAGAAGAGATGAACAAATCCTTGAAAGAAAACCAAGAAAAGAAAAACCAACAGATGAAAGGAACATGCCAGAAACAAAAAAATCGATATAGAAGCAATAAAGAAAACACAAAATGAGGCAAAAATGGAAATAGAAAATAGAAGAAATGAACTGGAACTATAGATACAAGCATAACAAGCAGAATCCAAGAGATGAAAGAAGGAATTTCTGGAGTGGAAGATATAATAGTGGAAATAGATACATAGTAAAACTGAAACCATAAAACCCATAACACAAAATGTTCAGGAAATTTGGGACACCATGAAAAGATTAAACCTGAGAATAACAGGAATAGAAGAAGTAGAAGAACACCAGCTTAAAGGCAGAAATAACCCTTTATGTAACAGTATTGGTACAAGAAACATGCTCATTGGTTACCAGGTACTTTCAGTCATTTGGACATCCTTCTTAACAGTGAGTCATTCCAATGGGTTACATGCAGCCAGGTTTGTATCCTCAAACTTTCTGTAGATTTTTTTTTCATTTGCAATTTATATATCTGAGTCACCAGGCATATTAGTCATATCTTGTTCTCATATTCAGTGAGTTTCTCCTAACCCTTCACTATAAAAAATTGTTTGCAATTCTTAGAAATAAGAGGGAAAGGGCAGCTTCTCATCTGCAAATGACAGATTGGTTAAAAAAAAAAAAACAGAGACAAGACAATGAGACACATATTCAACTGGAATTGTGAAAGAGTAAGTCAGAGCACTTTAAGAGCATGAAGGGGACTCAAGTGAAAAAAATCTACCCTTCCAAGTGATATCACAGTCATTCATGAAAAGCATGAGGAGATCCACTTCAACTCTGTTTTGTTGTTGTTTTTATTTTTATTTTATTTTAACTTATTCTTACACCCTGACCACAGTTCCTCCTCCCTCTACTCTTCTCGGTGTCCCCTCCCACCTTTCTTCTCCCCCAGAACCAAGCCTACTGTTTCCCTTCAGAAAAAAAAAAAAAAAAAAAAAACAGGTTTCCCAGGGATACCAACCAAACACAGCACAGCAAGTTACAACAAAACCAGGCACAAACCTTCACATCAAGGCTGGGTGAGGCAACCCAGTAGGAGGAAAGGGTCCCAAGAGAAGGCAAAAGAATCAAAGCCAGTCCTACTCTCAATGTTAGAATCCCCACAAAACAGCAAGCTACATATCAATGCCCTATATGCAGAGGACCTACTACAGTACGGTGTAGGTTCTGAGATTGCTGCCTCCTCTGTGAGCCACTATGAGCCCTGCTTAGTTGATTCTGTGGACCATGTCCTTGTGGTATCCTCAACCACGTGGCTCCTTCAATTCATCCTCCCCCTCTTCTGCAGGATTCTCCACGCTCCACCTAATATTTGGCTCTGAGTCTCTACATCTACTCCCCATTAGTTTCTGGGTGAAGTCTCTCTAATAACAATTGGGCTAGGCTCCAATCTCTGAGTACAGCAGAATATCATAAGGCATCATTTCATTGATTTTATTGAGTGTGTGTGCAGAAGGGGAAGGCAGTCCTGTTTGGTTCCATCCTAGGTCTTTGGGCTACCCAGCCTCTAGCTCCGGGCCATTCAGGCAGTGTTGGACCTGGCTCCTTCTTGTGGCATAGTCCTCCTGCTGAAACAGTCCTTGGTTGGGCATTCCCCCAAGTTCTGTACCACCATTACCCCTGCACATATTGCAGGCAGAACAAATTATAGGTTGATGGTTTCGTGGCTGGGTTGGTATTCCAGTCTCATTATTGAAAGCCTTACCTAGTTACAGAAGATGGTCTGTTCAAGCCCATATCCCCCATTACAGGGCGTCATCACTAGGGTTACCCTCATAGATTCTAGGAAGCTTTTACTACACTAGTTTTCTGTTAGAAACCATAAAGGACCAACAGGTAGCATTGGAACTCATAAAACACTACTGGCCAGTTCACAAAGGCACATCTGGGTAAGTCTTAGAAAGGCAAAGCCCTGAGGACTACACATTCAGAGGACCTCATGCTGTTATTGAGCATAACTCTGATTATTTCCTTCATGGTCACCATACCACTCATAATCTATGAATTGTATGAAAACTCTCATGGAGTTTCTAGCCCCTCACTGGGCAGTGTTACTGGTACTTACAATAATAGTGATTGCCTTTGTTCCAAGCATTATTGCTGGAGCAGATCAGTGTTTCCACCACCACCCTTAGAAAGAATTTAGACATGTAAAATTGTTAATTAGTTAAGTTACAGTGTTTTTGTTAATGGCTTCAAGGTTAAAAAATAAATCTCGGAAAGAATCTAAAGTTTAGAAAGGCACATAGTTGAGTGAGGAAGGCATTTCAGTCAGGGAATAAGAAAAATGCAGCTGCAGCCCAGCTATCATTAGCTACCATGCCTTACTTGTTAAGATGGGTTGGTGATCAAAGATGATGAATAATTTCTTGTACTCATTTCTTCTCTCAGCTTCCACATATATGCAAAAAAAAAAATCCAAACCTGTTGATGAGTGAATATGCATCTTGAGAATTTAAAATAGACCTGACTGATTGTTTTTCTTTTTCTTTTTTTTTTAAAAAAACACTTTTATTTATTTATTTATTTGCCTTGGTGTTTGCCTGGAACTGGAACTACAGACAGTTGTTAGCTGCCATGTGGGTGCTGGGAATTGAACCCGGGTCCTCTGGAAGAGCAGACGGTGCTCTTAACCGCTGAGCCATCTCTCCAGCCCCTGATTGTTTTTCATATGTAAAAATTTAGATTTGTGGTTCATTTAAATTTTTCATGAGATTACCTTTTAAGACAAATAAATAATTGGTCCTTTCTTTGTAACCACAAAATGCAGCCTGCCTGTAAAAGAACTTGCTGAGAAAAATAATCTCACTTGCTTCCACTTTTTTCTAACCAGTTGCTTGTGCATAAATGAATGTTGGTTCTTAGGACAACTTGTTTTTCACCTGGAATACATAAAGTGCTTGATCATTTAAGGGATATATTTTTTAATTGTACGCATTGTAATTATTTCCTTACAAATTAGAATGTAACCCCACTGAGTTTTTTTAATATTGCTTAAAACATTTTGCTGGGACATATAAGCTATAAGAAAAAAAATAAAGACATGGAGAAGGAAAATACCAGAAGTAGAAGGAAAGATGTAGAAGGAAGAAAGAAGAAAAATGTCAGAGCAGAAGAACAGACCAAGCAAGAGTAGAGTATAGCAGCAGCGAGAAGAATAAATGAAGAACTAAGCTTCAGCCTCAGAAAAGGCCCCGTGTCTGTCTGTCCATTAGTTCACTTGTTCCTTCAGTTTCTCTGGCTTGCTAAAGGCTTGCCATTCATTAGTAACCTAGGTAAGATCCTGACTCATTGAGAGAGAGAGAGAGAGAGAGAGAGAGAGAGAGAGAGAGAGAGAGAGAGAGAGAGAGAGGGAAGGAGGGGGAGAGAGAGACAGAGAGAGAGGAAAAGAATGAGATTTCTTTTTCATCAGCCCCAGAGAGTTAAGTTTTGCCTTTCTTGCCAGCCCCAGAAAATTACATTTTACTCTCTCAGACAGGAAAGTCAAGCTGAGTGATTAGTTCACTGATTCTGTGGGTCCCTCTCAATCCCTGGGCTGCTGAAGGCTGGTGCTCATGACAGCAACAGGTTTCCACATTGCTCCACAAATGATCCCCTAAAGTCAGTCATCTCTCCCATTATTCTCTTTCTCTATCCTCCTTGATCCCTCTTGTTTCCATCCCTATCTACTCCTAGTTCACCTGCAAAGTCTATTCTCTTTTACTTTCCCAGGTAGATCCAGGCCTCCCCCAATTGTGCTCTTCTTATTACTTAGCCTCTTAGAAAATGGATTGGTAGGATTTACATAGTAAAAATGGTCATTTTACCAAAAGAAATCTACAGATTCAATGGAAACCCCATCAAAATTCCAACACAATTCTTTTACAAACCTTGGAAAGAAAATATTTAACTGCACGTGGAAAAAAAATCCAGGATATCCAAAATAATCTGTACAATAAAATAACTTCCAGAGGTATCACCAACTCTAATTTTCAGCTGTAGTTCAGAACTACAGTAATAATAATTTAAAAACCATATGATATTGGCATAAAAACAAACATGTTGATCAATAGAATCAAATCAAAGACACTAATATAAGTCCACACACCTATAGACACATGGTTTTTGATCATGATGCCTGAAATATACAATATTTTTTTTAAAAAAAAGCATCTTCATCAAATGGTGCTGGTCTAACTGGTTGTCTATAGAAGAATGCAAAGAGATCCATGTATATCACCCTGGACAATATTTAAGTCCAAATGGATGAAACCTCAAGATGAAACTAGACACACTGAACCTGATGAAAAGAAAATGGGAAACAGCCTTGAATGCATTGGCACAGGAAACAATATCCTGAACAGAACACCATTTTACAAGCACTAAGAGCAACAATTAACAAATAGAACCTCATGAAACTAAAAAGCTTCTATAAGGCAAAGGACACTGTCAAATAACAAAAATGACAAGCCAAAATATGGGAAAAGATCTTCATCAAAGTCACATATGACAAAGGACTAATACCCAAAATAATAAATAACTCAGGAAACTAGACAACAGTGAACCAAATATCCAATTTTTAAAAAGTGGAATAAATATAAACAAAGAAATCTCAACAGAGAAATCTCTAATGGCTAAAAACCACCTAAGAAATGTTTGACATCCTTAGCCATCAGGGAAATACAAATCAAAAGACACTGAGATTTCATCTTACACTTGTTAGAATGGCTAAGATTTAAAACACAAGTGACAGCTCAGGCTGGAGAGAATGTGGAGCAAGAGGAATATGAGTCCACTGCTGGTGGAGGTGCACACTTGTAAAGCCACTTTGAAAATCAATATAGTGGTTTCTCAGAAACTTGGGAAATCAATCTACCTTAATACCCAGCTATACCTTTCTAGGTATACCTTTCTAGGTAAAGTAGAAACCCCTTTGATGGGGTTTCCAGCTATACCTTTCTTGGGCATATACCCAAAGGATTATCCTTTTTACCACTAGGACACTTCCTTACCTATGTTCATTGCAGCTTAATTTATAATAGTTAGAAACTAGAAACAATCTAAATGTCTTTCAACTGAAGAATGAACAAAGAAAATGTGATATATTTATACAATAAAGTATTTAAAAATGACATCATGAATTCTGGAGGCAAATGGATGGACCTAGAAAAAAAGTTATACTGAATGAGGTAACCCAGACTCAGAAAAACAGATATGGTATGTATTCACTTATAAGTAAAAATAAATCATGTTTTTAATAGTGAAAGAAACTAGATAAATAACCTAAGTGGTTACCAGTGGTTAATTTGTAATATTCTCATTTTTAATGATGTTGTATTTATTAAGTGCCTTACTGTGTTCCCATACTAGTACTAAACATTAGTGATTCCAGAGACACATTAGTTTTGCTCACTGCTATGGAATAATGTTCCTGTGCACTGTATAGTTTTGTCAATCATATTGGTTTAATAAAACACCAATGGACCAATAACCAGGCAGGAAATATAGGCAAGATGACCAGACTAGAAGAATTCTGGGAAGACGAAAGGCAGAGATACAGTTGCAAACCAGATTCAAAGGAAACAAGAAGAGAATGCTGAACTTAGAAAAGGTACCAAGCCATATAGATAAACATGGATAGGAATTGTAGGTTAACATAAGTGTGAGAGCTAGTTAGTAATGTGCTTGAGCTACTGGCCCAGCTTTTACTATACTATTAAGCAAATGAGTCAATTATCTGGGAAGTGTCTGCTTGATATTTACTAGTTGTTGATGGAATTGAAACTTTCAGCTACAGCTCACACTGATTGTGAAGCAGTGATTCTCAACCTTCCTAATGCTGTGACCCTTTAATATAGTTTCTCAGGTTGCAGTGACCCTCACATTATTATTTTTATGGCTACTTTATAACTATAATTCTGCTACTGTTATGAATCTTAATGTAAATTAGTTGTATTTTCCAATGGCCTTTGTTGACCCCTAAAGGGGTTGTGACTCACAGGTCACTGCTCTCAAGTCTATGATGGAGAGAGAAAGTAGCATTCTGATAGATAAACATATGATATTTGTAACCAACTTCATGAAGAATAAGGACAATGTGGATTGACCTAAAAAAGACTTGGAGTAGGTGCGTGCTTAGAACCAATTTGTTTGGCAAACCAGACAGTAGGATGAATGATAACTGAGATACAGATGGGCCTGGGTCAGCCACAGATATGGTCTTGCCAGTATTTTGTGTAATAGGGAATTCCAGACAACTTCAGCAATGGCATGGAATGCTTATATTTAAATGTGGAAGAATTCTAATGCTGGCAGAGAACATGATGGGGAGAATATATAGATAGGAGCCTAGTTAGCAGAGTATGGTAGATGCATTGTGGGACCTCACTTGGATAATACATGGAAGAAGGGTCAGGACTAAGGTATATTTTGAAAAAGTATTTGATGCTTATGTCAGTGTTTTCTTCCCAATGAAGACTGATATTGAGATGTACAGCCATGCAGTAGGAGTCACCTAGCATCCTTAGTAACTTTTACTGTTATGAGTGATCAACACTAAAGATACCAAACAACAGATACTGTTTCATAGCCCACACAAGTTAGATCCAGTGGCTCTACTATAAAGACAAAAATAAACACAACATCCCCATGTCAGAATGAAAAAACAGATTAAATAAATCTGTGCAAGTTTCGAAAACTGTTAAAGTGAAAAAGTGATTTAATAGTTAACTCAGGCTACCGTAATCCTCAAGGCCCCCCTCATCCTGCACTGTCTCTATCCTTATTGTGGGTTTCCACTTGTCTTATGAATGGAAGAGCACACATCCAACTGTGCAAGGAAATTTGTTTAGAGATTTCTGTATCAACCCACAGCAAGAAGAGAGTATTGTTGGTATAACCTTACTAATATCACTCTTAGAATGTGTTATTAAAGTTCCTGATTTATTTTTCAACAAATGTCAATATAGGCATGTAAATATTCTAAACATGCTGATTTTTTTATTAAATTTTATCATTATGAAAAAACTTGAACATTAATTGTAAATGGTAATTGTTAAGATTGGCTAACAAGTGAACAAGATACCTATCAGTATTCTTATTTCAATCAAATTATGTGGTACGCAATTTCCCTAAAATTAAAAATGCAGCTATCTTGACAGTCTGCTGTGGCTTCATTAGCAGATATCCAGTTACCCAGCATCCTCCTGCCCAGGGGTGTTGTGCCACACTAGCTGTGTGCCTCCTAGTTGTGGAGACAAGCACCTCTGCAGCTATACAACCTGAGGACTACAGCATAGTCACTGCTCCTGTTATCAGCTTGAACGCTTTGCTTTGCCCCAGAGAGTGAGAGTGTCACATAAAGACAGATCTGCTGAGTGACTGCTTGACAATCCAAGGTTCTCCATACTTTGTAGGTTAATTTTTTTCTTCACCCAGGTTCTGCAAGCTACAGTCTACTTTCTGTGTGCTCACACATAAGATGTTTAAATGTATGTGTGATTTGGCAAAGAACGCTATCCTGAGGGAGAGTCAGTAAAATTAGCCTAAGTTAGGGTGCCAGATGATATTTTTTGAATTTTCACACAGGTTAGATGCTTTTCTAAATGTGTTAGTTGGGTGGTTTTATTTAATTATTTCAGCTATTCAAGGTCTGTACTAGTACTAACTTTATTTTATAAAATAGGAAACTAATAAAAGATGAATGAGGCTTTTTTTTAAAAAAAAAAAAAAAAGTACCACAGCTACTAGAAGGTGGCATCTTTATTAGGGTTGCAGAGTTTAGATTCCAGTGCCTGAGCTTAGAGAAAAGTCAAGGTTCTCACACCCCAGGAACCTAACTGCTAACACCCTGCTCATTGTCACTATAGCAAAACACTTGAGAAAATTATTTAAGAAAATAAGAAATTATTTTGGATTATGATTATCAGAGTTTTCCATCCATCTGGATGGAGAGAAAATGATGGGGGTGGGTAAGGAAGGGTAGAATAAAATTCTCAGGCTACTCATTTTCTTCTTTTCCTACTTTTATTCCAGCAGGTACTCCAGCATATGGAATAGTAACATCACACTCTGGTGGATCAATTCCTTTAGTTGATTTTCTCTATAAATGCCCTCACTGAGGCACCTGGTGGATATGCCTTGCTAATTCTCTGAGCATTTATCAGTCCAATGAAGTTGAGAATCAAGATTAACCATCACATGCTCTTTCTGAGTTCTGTGTTCAGGGTCCACACTTCTAAGATACAACATAGCCTCCCTACTCATTCCTCTCTTTGTATGCCCCTCTACAGCCCTGGAGATGACAAGAGAGGTTTCTGAATGCACTGGTAGGGATGATAGAAGAGGTTAGTGGATACATCATTAGAAATGGCCAAGAAGATCTATGAATGTACTTTTGAGGATGACAAAGGAGGTCCATTTTACCCTTTGCCTTACAAATGCTGTACATTCCATCTCCTACCTCCCATCTCTCTGAGTTAATCCTTTTCCAGAGCCTAAAAGTTTCTGTACCTCTGCAAATAGAAACCTGAACTCTGAAATTCTTTCAGTAACACAGACTACTATATGGAAACAGATTTTTATTGGTACTCCCTTTGTGAAGTTATATTTTCTTGCCTGAAACTCTAAGAAAAGCAGTAGTAGCCACTGCTTACTTTGAATCATGAGGATAGAATCTCATCAGCAAGTATCCAACACTCATAACTCTTAGGTACCACTAATCATAGGCACAGGAGAAAGCCACAGGACAGTTCTGAGAGAATGGCATTGTCTGAAAAAGATTTGGAAATTTTCTCAGAAGGCAGTATGGTATTTATAATAAATTAAACAAGATGAGATTTGAGGGTAGGCAAGAATTTGTGAAAAGAATACTTAACTTATTGAGAGATCTTTGTAGACCTTCAAGTCACACTATTAAAACAGCATGTCATCCTTTCTAAATACACATTCACATTCTCTCTGATGTTGGAGGAGAAAATTAGGCAGTTACATGGTACCACAAAATTCATTATTTATTTTAAACCCAGGAGCCTTTGAAGAACTTACAGGTTAAAAGAAGGATTTTATGTGTAGTTGCTCACAAAATACCTCTGATGAGTCCTTCCAAATGCAAGATGCTTTCTAAAACATCTTTCAAACCCAGACATGTCCCAGTTTCCCAAATTACCCAGGAACGATTCTTTTGTTGGCTTTTTCTTGATCATGTACATTAAAGGCATGAAGATAAAGCATGCTCTCAAGCATTGCATAGTGGATAATTATATTTTTAAGGCGCTTCAGTTACATTATTTTAGCATCTGTGTAATTAAACTGAAGTGCGATTCTCAATTAGCAGGTTTTCCTTTCGTCTCTTGGATGTAATATCCTCGTGGACAGGAAAGTGCCTCCCTCTTTGAGTAGCTATATTTATGCCCATTAAGGCTAGAGAACTGCGGTGTGGTCTGTAATGAAGAAGTCCATCCATGAGGCGATGAGCCGGGGGAAGCGTGCGGATGCTCATCAACTCCTGTGGAGTGCTACAAAGTAATAATGCTTTCTGGGGAGAGACTGACAGCATACAGCAAAGGTATGAAATGAGAGATGAGGTTTTCTTTGGAATTTCTCCAGGTTTTGATACTCTCCTGCTCTTCTGACCTCCCTCTCTTCCCTACTGGCTTCTCCCCATCTGTAGACCATGGCCTAGCCAGCCGGCAGCACAATCCCCTAAGAGCATGCCTGATGGTTAAACAGTGTGGGGAGTTGAGCTTCCTGAGTTCCTGACACATTTAGCTAAAATTTCCTTTCAACTGTGCAAAAACATGAAATCTAAATTTTGATACCTACCGAATGGTTTGGTGTATGGTTGTGGGAAGCTTAACATTGCAGTTTGATAAGCCTGTATCCATTTAGCTTGATTCCTATTTTTTTTTCCACTCAGGAGATTATTGACTTTAAAATAAACTTAATTGATTAATAGTACTGAAGCAGCCGAGAAAAATAGAGATATGATTTACTGATTATATTACAGCAACTAGTACAGAGAGTCATTGTTTCAATCGCAACAGTAACTACAGGGACATTGTAGCAGAAAACAGCCTGATGTCAAAGATCATCTCACACACCTGTCTTGTATTTTGTTGTTGTTGTCTGGCTAAAAGGAAAGCGGTATTGATATTTTTGTCCTTTAAGATGATTAATGCTATGAATTCTGTAATGGACAGCAAAGTTAAATTTTTCTATTTCATTCCATCTTAACTTCAGGATGGAGGTTTATTGTCCTTAAAACGTGGAAGAAGTAAGTACCTTGATGTGTTTTAAAATAAAATCCTCAATTTTCTGTGGGATGATAATCTCTGCAGATAATCTGTTGGAAAAAATAGTACCAAGGAAAATCAATGAGAAATGTGAAATATTGCATAATATTTTATATCTTAAATACATGGAGTAGATCAATCCACTATGCTTGATTTTTTTAATAATTCAGTTTGATTAATTTTGTGCATGTGCAAAAGATTGAAGCCAAGGCCACAGACACACTAGGTATGTAAATGCTCTTCCATTGAGCTATGGTATCAGCTATTCATTTTTTACTTGTATTTAAGCCATCCTTTTCAAACTTTAAAATTCCCCTGACTCTTCTGGGAAATGTCTAGGCTTATTATTAGCTGCCTGAGTACGTACCACCATTCTACAGTCTTGCCTTGGCTTCTACTGCATTCTCTGATCTGAGTTTGTTTCTTGGTAAATCCAAGTGTTTGTGAACCCTTAAGCAACTGCATGCACTTATTAACACATGCATAACAACTGTTGCTCTCCAACAAAACAGGCTGCTGTGAAGAGAGAAGGTGAATGTGAAGGTAAATGTGCTGTTGTCCATAGGAATTCCAAGAGAATTAGAGTCAGTGCCTAGCACATCAACCTACCAGACATCTTAGCATTTCTTCCTTCTCCTTCTTACTGCTCACACCTGCAAGGATTCTAGAAAAAAATAGGAGGCAAAAATACTGACGAAATATTTTTCAACACGTCCCACCTCCATGCTAGGCTAGATTTCTGACACTATGACCTTTCATGCTCTTGACCATTTATTCAGAAACAACAATTGAACACTGATTATATTCTAGATGCTGAGTATCACTTGAAGGCAATGCCAAATTAAGACAAAACTTTTTCTCATCAGTTAAGAGAGAAAAATAATTAAAAACCATAATAAATCCATAGAGCAGATTTCCCAGTGTTTCCCACTTTGTAGAAAGTCAAATCTCTTTGCAATAACATAAATAGCATTTCCTGCCTACCAGCTATTTCAGAAAATCTAATTTTCTTTTCCTTTAAAGTACCCATTCCCCAAAATAATAATAAAAGACAGAGCACAGTCTCTGTTCATAAGAGCATCAAGCATGTTGACTCACACATTCGGAGTAAAGGGACACTCAGCATCATCCCTAGGATCACAGGAGACTGAGAGGGACCAAGAGAATTACTCAAACATGCTGACTTTGTTTATTAATACATTATTGCATCTGTTTATTAAAAAAGAGAGTTGTAAAGTCCCACTTTGTGTAAGCAGACTCTGTGGTCTCATAAAGATGACTTCATTGCTACTCCCACAAAAGAGATTCCCAGTAGATAATCCCAGGGAGATGGGCCAGGTCTGCTTAGTAACAAGCCAGTGTCCCTTTCATGAAGCCAAGTTCACTTGAACAATCATCTCATGTTTATTTAGTTTAACTGCATGTAGTAATTGGTATTACATTATCATAAACCAGGCAAGTTTTAAAGAAAATAGGTTCATTTGGCCCACAGCTCTGGATTGCAAGGCAGTATGTGGTGATGGTAGTCTTTGTGGCAGAGTTCTCAGATGAAAAAGAGGACATTTCATTTCTGTATGCATCACTTCCCTCCTCTCTTTCCCTCCCTCCCTTCCTCCTTCCTTAACAAAGCCATCAAGAGTCAACAGTCAGAACTCAACCCTGATGAGGACTTCTAATCCTAATTGCTTCCCAAACTCCTGCTTCAAAACACCACACATGGATTAAATCACCACACTCTTAATACTTAGTAACAGAATTGAATGCTAACACATAAAGCTGGAGGACAATCAAGTCATTTTCCACCCATAATAGTAGCATTGTTAGTTTGAAAGGGTTTATATGCTTTAAAATATAGGCTTTATAAACAGGGGAAATAGACAGAGAAAGGAGTTCAGGAAAATGGGTAAACATAGCACTACAAAGTGCATGGGTCTCACGTTCATCCCACACAGATGAGCCTTGAGACAAACAGACATTCCCTGTTACATACTCTGCATACTTCTATACATATGCCATGGCATGCATATGCTCACACATAATAAAAACAATTATAGTAATAATAAGTTAAAAATCATTTTACAAAATTAACTTTTATAACAGATGGAGACCATTACAGAAATCTACCACTTGTCAAAATGCAGAGAACTCATCATGGGATGTCCACTCTCAACTGATACATCCACATTGTAACACCTACACATAAGTTTTAGGTGTCATCTTGAATGAAAAGCTGGAAAGATTGAAAGAGCCAGAGGACTAGTACATCTATTGTGATAGTGTGTTTGAGACATGACCAAGAAGGCATACCTATGAAATATCAAAAATATGATCATTTAAACAAAACATAAACAGTGACAACACCAGCTGACATACCAACATGGGTGAGGAAAGCCCATGAATTCCTACCCATAGATAAAGAGCTACAGGCAATCTCTAGATGCTGAGAGAGGGAGAAGCATTCTACTTAAGAACAAGGCCCCTGGCAGGTTATTCAATCCCAAGGTGTTAGTGCTAAGCATGTATACATATGAGCTATACTAAATGGTCTCAGCAGGCTGTATCTATGCATTTGTAACAACCATATTTTTTAATAAGTCATAAATTTAAGAGGTAGTTGGGATCATGAGCAGAGTTGCATAAAGGACGGGGGAGATGAAAATGGTGCAAATATAGTACTCATGTATGAAATTTGCAAAAAACGTGTAGAAGAAAATACACATCTGTTTTGAGAACACTTTCTTTGGAGAGGTATAAATAAAAGTCTTCCTACCCCTCTAAGGATTTCAACAACAAACCAAAACAGGAATCTTTCAAATCTGGTTTGGGGAACTAATGTGTTTGTTGCACTCATTACAGAGCTTGATTTGAGAAGTTACGTGACAATGAGGAAACCCAAGCAGCTGCTTCACTGGAAAGTCTCAGCCAGCATGATTGATGAGTTCTACACAGCACTATGGACTTAATACTTGTTTGGTTAGCTTTCCACAGTTCACCTATTCTACCCACCCCCACGAAAGACCAGAAGGGCACATTCAGTTAGAGAAGACTTAAATATAGTGGTGGTAAGGTGCTGAAAAGCATAGATAAATAGGATCATTAGTTTCTAGCCTAACGATTCTCCAACCCTCTGTCTTCTACAACATTATACCAGCAGCCAACAGCTGCTTTGATGAAGATGAGGACTGTTACCCATAAAAGTTGTTGTTCTACAGTCTCATCATTACAGAACCAAACAACTCAAAGCTCAGGGTTAGTTCTCAATGAGCAGAGTCAGGTGAGTCAGAATCACAGGGAGCCTCAAGCCAGATGGCCTGGGAAGTAAGAAGAGGATTCCAGCTGGACCCTGAGAAATGAAGCCAATTTAAGGAAGAAATTGTAGTAATTGATTTAGAGTATCCAGCCAGTCATCAAAAAATTACCACATTTAAAGTAGTTTGCAATTCTAGACTGCAAATATTCAGATTTTCAAAAGCTGCGAAGTTTTTGAGACCTTCCCTTTGGATATCAAATCCCTTGTTACCACCATCCTAGAAGAAGCTACGCAGTCTCAGGACATAGAGGAAGCCTTTCCATTGTACCACTCACTCCCAGGGAGAATAATACACTAAGTAGAGATGAATGACATCATTCCTAACCTTCCTGCAGTCAACACGGAAGGGCTTAGCAATACCTTAGGAAGTAGCAAAAGGATGAAAAATAGCAAGTTTAATGTGCCTCTCTCCCCCCAGGGTTTTTCCTCTCCCTTCTTTCTTCCTCTCTTTTTATGTGTGTTCATGTATCTCCCTTCTTTTTGCTCAGTGCCAGCATTTTTTATAATCTCCAAAGAAAGTTTATTTCTCTGTAAGAGTGGTGTCAAAATTGCTGTTAATTTTCTACAAGGAAACTATTTTTTGAAATACATCATATACCATTTTCCTTCCTTTCTCACTCCTTTTGAAATGCTGACAGTGCGTTGGCTGGGAACACATAAGTATAGTTGCTTTTGAATGCTGCAAGGTAAATGCAGAAAATGACAGCTTAAATGGAATCATTAAGGTAGACGTAGGTAATATCTGAATGCCACCCAGCCTTCTGTGCAAAGCTCAGCCTTGATTTCTGGTTCTGCTGTCTTGCACCTTCTCAGGAAATCTGACAGCCTATCATTTCTTACTTTCTCCCCATTTCTAGCATGAACTCGAGGCCTCATTTCTATCTGAAGTTACAACCTGTGGATTGGTAGAAGAGGGGAGAAATGTACACAGTTCTCCCCTAAACGGCTATTTCCCGGCAGTGAGGCAGTGAGCTCTGTCAGTTCACTCAAAAACATTAAGCACAAGAAAGTCACATGAAAATTGCTACCTGTCCATGTTCTGGGTGAACCACAAAGAGCAAGTGTCGGAGCGGTGCTAGGGACCATGCAGAAGACCATATCTTAGTTTTAGAAATGGTCAGAGTTGCATACAAAAGTTATAGTGATATTGTGCCTTTCTTTATTTTACACATTTCATTATAGCTTTCCTGGTATTTTTCCACTGACCTTATAAAGGAGGCATTGTGGCTGCTTTTATCTACAATAAAGGTAAAAACATGAAAACGTACAAAGATGATATTTTTTAATGCACTAAACAGTTTTGTTGGCACGCAGAATGTAGTACTCGTTACTGTTATTGTAGTTTTATTCAAAGATCTATATAACATTAAATGCCAGATAGTTACAAAGCTTTTTATATTAATTCACTTAATCCCAGTAATAACTCATTATTTTATGTTTTATTTTATAAAAGAGAGAAGTGAGCTTCAGTGTCATTCAGGTGGATGAGTGGGGACTAGGGCTAGACAAACTGTCCCTAAGGCTTACTTTCACACCTCTACATCTGAATTCTAACCTTTAGAAGGTACAGTATAAAAGAAATAAGCAAATCTATTGTTCCTGTGCATGCACATGTAAAGACCAGAGATGTCTCCCTTGCCTAGTCTCCACTTTAATTCCATGAGACATGACCTCTCACTGAGCATAGAGCTCACTAATTAGCCGATCTAGCTGGTCAGTAAGCCTCAGGCTACTGTTGTCTCCTTCCCTGAAATCACCTTGGTTACAGAGGCTGCTAGGACCAGATTTTTATGTAGATCCTAGAGATCAAATTGTGGTACTCCTACTTGCAGAAGAATCCCATCACCTAGTAAGCCATTTCCCCAGCCCCCAATCTCATACTCGTCAGTTGCAGTTCATTTAGCAAACCTTTATGGAATAATTTCTACTAACAGAAATCTGAATTTCCCATTTATTGCATCTAGAAAGATGTAAAAAATAAATAAAAATTAAAATGCAGTCTCTGAATTATCCTTATTTATGGATTCTGTATTTGCAAATTCATTGCTGTTAAAACATATTTGCAGCCCCAGAGTCAGGAATTTGTAGCTTGTGCTTAACTTTTAAATCCAAAGCAACTGAATTCAAGCAAACTGATACTCTGCAATATTGTTTCAGCATGTCAGACAAGGTGACAGAAGGCAGATGAAGAAGATGATAGCAACTATTCAAGACACACTGCAAATCACATGGAACACGATAAAATGAATATTTTAAGCAATAAACACACACACAAACAAATATGAGGGAGATAGAGAAACACAGACATAACAGAGAGACAGAGACAGCTGATTCTGTGAATATCTTGCAAGCTGAACAGAACAGGTTACCTGACTAGTTAACGTAATTCTGCATCAGCTGGTTAGTATAAATTCTTTCTTTGAAGATTGTTATTAACTACAGAAAATAAAATATGGGCATAGGGTTCTAGTCCTGTAAGAACCATCATAATACAAAATTAGGTGATCCTATTGTAAAACAATGCCCCAAAGAACAAGAGTCACAATCTGTCTTGTCTTTATAATGCATCCAACACCCTCTAGCTGACAGCCACCCATGGCATTCTGTCCACATCCATAGTGTGTAACTTAGCCTTCTTGCTGTCTAGAAGCCCCTCCTTCACATATCTACTCTCTACCTGCTTACTCCTTAACAACCTCAAGGTCCTCACTAGTGCCCTCCACAGACCCACTCCCTAACCTAACTCCCACACCACTCCCTACTGGGCTGCCCTTTAATAGTCCTGCTTTCTCAACTGCCTGCTCTGTCATCAGCTGTGTTCCCTGGCAACCCCACTTCCCTCCCAGAAGTATTGATCTCCAATAGCCCCTTCCTCTCTTCAAAAGAACCACAGATCAGCAAAATGCTTAGCAGTAGAGTCACTACCTAGAAGCCATCCAGTACACTCTATAGTCATCCACTCTGCTTACTTCCCACTAGGCGTTAGCACCCTGTCAGACCACTCACTCCACACACTAAACCAATTAAGATACAATTTAAACAAGGCACTCATAAATATTGTAAAGAATGGTATTGCCATATCTACATTAAGAAAAAAAATAAAGTTTACAAAGGCAATATATCTTGAGAGTCCTTGAAGCTCTCAGAATAGTAGTTGGCCTCAACCTTCTCATGTTCTGTTGATATACCGCCCCATGTCATATCTATTTTCATATAAACAACACAGAAATATAACATCTGCACTGCTAAGCAATACTACTATGTTCTAATTTCTTAGGAACAACATGAATAAAATCTTTTCATTCTTGTTTACTGGAATTTATTGGTGACAATCCTTTGCAATGTAGCGGAAGGTGTAATTAATTCTGGTACAGGCCTAATTTGGATATACAAACTCAACAGGGTTTACTTTTGACTTCAAATGATCTATCACTTGAGAACTTGGAGGGGAGGCAGCAGGAAGAAGGCACAGTACTCATGTTCTTCCTTCTGTGAAGTGCTGTTCTGCTACCCCACACAGCTAATGTTATGTGCACACTGTCAGCTCTATAATGTAATTGTATTTTTCTTTATTTCTTGCCGATTCTTGGATGCAATACTCCATGGAGAGAAGAAAAATAAAAGCAGTATTTTCACATATTTGGAGAAATGTTACTAAGATGAATATTTAGAGATCACTCCAAATGGCCATGAAGGCACTTGCTCTTATTAAAGCCAATTTTCTTCGTTCAGAACATTTGGTATTAAGGTGTAGGTGACTTCACAATTGGATGAAATAACTAAAACATTGCTTCAGTAATTCTCTTGAGCAGTTACTTGAGCATGCACTGCTGTTGTCAATGGACCCACTGGCCTAGTTGTGTTCAAGGTTCAGTAGCCAACACTCTCTAAGTTCATTATACCACTTTAGTTGGAGGAGGAAACAAAGAAAGGGAAACTGTGATTCTGGAATTGTGTGTGACAAATGCAAAAAAATATTAACAAAAGTGAATTGGGAAATGAATAAAAACAAAAGAGCACATTATGATATGAGTGTGGAGTCCATACATTAGAAAGCTCATTCATTGGTGATACATTTGGAGACTTTAAGGACAGAGGGGAAGAGCAGACACTCAGCTAACTTCTGTTTTGTTTGTTTTGTTTTTAAGAGTGTAAGGCACACAAGAGATGGAAGTGTCTTTGAGTAGCAATTCTTTCGGAATTATCTCAATTTTAAAGGCAAGCAAGAGGAACAATCAAATGAAAAGTATAGCAGTAACGATGTCTCTGATAGGGGCACGTTACAAAGCTAGAACAATGGGAATATTTCAGCCCTTCCACAGCAAGCTAGCAGAGAAGAAAATGGGCTTCCTCCAAAAGCACAGGAGAATGAACATTTAAGTGGTACATGTTATCCAAAAGCTTTCTTTTGAGTTGAAGATTCTACAGGGTGAAATTATATAAAAATTGATTTTCATTCAGTGTTTTTAAAGCATTTTAGACAGTTAGTGAGGCTAAACAATGCAAATCTACATGTTGGGGGGTCCTGATTCATAACTTTAAAAGCACTGGGGGCATGCAGTATTAGTCTTACTTCAGACCTGAGAGATAATGATATTGAATTCACAATAATCAGAATACAGTCAACAGGTAAATCCTCTGTCAATTGGCTATGTACTTCAGGGGCAAGAAAGACTTCAGCCAGAATGCTCTTGCCTCAGACTTCAATACTAAGAATTCATAAATCATCAATAGTACTGCGTGCCCCAGATATAATGCTCAAAGGTCCAATGACAGTTTTCAAAATTTTTAATTATCTATATTTATTTTCTTATTTCCTTGTGTGTGTATGAGCTGAGGGAATATATGCATAGCACAGTTCACATGTGAAGGTCAAATGAAATTTTCAGTTGTTTGTCTTACCATGTGAGCCCCAGGAACTGAACTCAGGAAGTCAGTCTTGGCTGCAGTCTTCTTTGGTTGCTAAGCCATCTCAACTTCTCCTGTGGTGCTTTGAATGAAAATGTCACCCAAAAGGCTCCTATATTTGTATACTTAGCCAGCAGTTGATGAACTGTTTAAAATGATTAATGTCTTAATTAGAGTTTCTATTGTTGTGAACAGACACCATGACCACAACAATTTTATAAAGGAAAGCATTTAATTAAGGCTGCCTGATAGTTCAGAGGTTTAGTCCATAATTTTCATGGCAGGAAGCATAGGAGCATGCAAGAAAACATAATGCCAGAACAATAGTTGAGAGTTCTACATCTTGGCAGCTAGCAGGAAGAGACTCTGGGTCTGGCTTGAGCATTCGTAACTTCAACTCACACTCCTAGTGATGATGCACAGGGCCACACCTACTCTAACAAGGCCTCACCTACTTTAACAAGGCCATGCCTTTTAATAGTGTCTCTCCCTATGATCCTATGAAAACCATTTTATTCAAACCATCACAATTAGGATATGTGACCTTGTTGGACAAGACCTATCAAGTGGGAGTGACCTTTGAGTTTTAGAAAGCCCTGGCCAGGTCCAGTGTTTCTCTGCCTGCTTCCTATGGGTCAGGGTATGAAACTCTCAGCTACTACTCCAACCCATGTCTGTCTGCTTCCTGCCATGATAATCATTGGCTAACTCTAAAACTGTAATTAAGACCCAAATTAAATGATTCCTTTTATAAGGGTTGTCTTGGTCATGGTGTCTCTTTTAAGCAATAGAACAATAACTAGGACAGCCCCCATTGAGACATTTTTTATGAGTCAACACTGTGACAGAAGTATAAAAACATCCAACCTTAATTATTTCTAAATTCACTTTAGCAGTTCTGAATATTTTGCTAACAAAATATTTTACAATGTACATTTATTACACAAATTATCCATTCTTATTTTAATATAATCATTTGTTATATTATCAATTTCTACACATAATATGGGTTCTATTAAACATAAACATCTATACTCTAAATTAAAATGTAATTGTTTTGAAAGTGCATAACTACTGAAAATTGAATGCTCTTTGATAAATGATATATGAGCATTCCTGTCATATAAAAGCATAAAAATATTTTAAATTTTAACATGAAATATACATTATAATGAATGAATCAAACTTCAAAACTATCAGCTTTATAAAATGAACCACATAATAATTTAAATTTTAATAAAATGTTATTAAATTTTCTTTTTAAAATTACGATCAGCAGGGTGTCACTACACATTTTTAATCCAGCACTTAAGAGGCAGAGGCAGGTATATCTCCATGAGTTTGAGGCCAGCCTGGTTAATACAGTGAGTTACAGGAGAGCCAAGCCTACAAAGAGAGATTCTACTTCAAATAACTAAAAGCAAAACAAAACAAATGACAAAAAAAAAAAAACCTTAAAATCTTTACAGGGTTTAATATCCACATCATTGTTAATATAATGAGTCAGTATCACCCTTCACACATGTTATATTCATACAAAAATATATGGTTTTACATATACGCACATATGCATGTAAATATACATTTGATTTCCTGTGAATTATACATGTTCCTTTGGCAGCTGTGGCTATTTTGTGAGGCTCCTATAGTTATCAAATAGAGACCTGGATTCCCACTCTCAGCTTCAGTTTCAGGCATTTGAACACTTAGTCTCCATTTGGTGGTGCTGTTTTGTTGGGTTTAAGAGGTGTGGTCTGACTGGAGGAAGCATGGCTTTGTGATTGTAAAGACATTTCTAATTTCTTTCTCTGCTTCCTGCTTATAATTCAACATATACACTCTCAGCTTGCTGCTCCAACCACAATGCCTGCCACCTGCTGCCCCCATTTCACCATCTCTAACCCTGTGGAATGGTAATCCAAAATAAACTTTTTATCTATAAATTGATTGGCCCTGATGTTTTATCACAGCAATAGAATAGTAATTAACATACTCCTTTACATCAATATGTCTCATTAGTTTGTCATTTGTGTGCTTCCTAAAGCATCTGAGACAGGCACAAAGCCTCTCTGGCTAGCAAGTCTTATATAAACTCAACACAAAGTAGTTAGATAAGGAGAGGCCCTCAGCTGAGAAAATGCCTCCATAAGGTCCAGCTGTAAGGCATTTAGAGATTGATGAGGGAGGGCTCAGCCCATTGTAGGTGGTGTTATCTTCCCTGGGCTGGTGGTCCTGAGTTCTGTAAGAGAGCAGGCTGAGCAAGCCATGGAGAGCAAAGTAGGAAGCAGCACCTTTCCATGGCCTCTGCATCAGCTCCAGCCTCCAGGCTCCTGTCTTCCCTGAGTTCCTTCTTGATTTTCTTTGATGGTGAACAGTGCTATAGAAGTGTAAGTCAAATAAGCCCTTTCCTTGCAGCAATAAAAACTCTTAGACACTGCTCTTATCTTACCCAAGAGTGGTGCTAACTAATATGGCCAGTAGTTGATCCAAGTAAGCACCCTTACATGGACAACATCAGTCCTTTGTGGTGGAAATACCTTTTAGTAAAGACAGACAAACAGATTCCATTTAAAACTACATACAGAATCAGCAAGGAGCTTTCTAATTTGAGCTGAAATATATGATGTCTGAGGCCCCTGGGATGCTGTAATCAGGATAGTATAAAATGCCTCATGCCTATCACCTGAGTGGAATGCTTATACAGCTCATATTGAAAGTGATTTGGATTAACATTCTAAGATGAATCACTGGTCAGTTGCAAGCTAACACTGTGGTCAAAATGAGGAAAATTACTGTTTCTACGGAGTTGTTTATGGATGAATCAAATGTCATGAAGAAATACTCTGGGTCATAGGAAGACTCTTTCAGTTTCTTACACTTCCTCTATCAATGTGGAAAATCCCTAAAAATAAAGGAGAGATTTAACATGTGTAGGGGCTTGCCACAAACAGATAACAGCATTACACCTAGGCTCTAACCCTTAGAGAGCAAGAATACCAAAGAGTCATTACAGAAGGATTCTGTGAGGTGTCTGTTGAAGGTGGAAGTCTTATTGCTCTGCAAGATACCAATCTCCATCTTCTTTTTCTCAGGCTCTGTGACAACCCAGAACATACAAAGATACACCATATATACTGCAGGCAATTGAAGCGAGTTAACTCATCTCGAATCCAAGAAGGCACAAGCTGCTGTAGTATGACGTTGAACTCATCACCTAACCTATCTGAGTCCCGTTTTCACATCATTATAATAAAATGTAAATTTTTTAAGATCATGCCACTGCCCAGTTTCTTGTATGTTGCTATGTTTTGTTTGTTTTGTTTTGTTTTAGGTTTATTTTCAATTATGTGCACTTGTATGTGCCTATGTGTGGGTGTGTCCACATGAATACAGGTGCTAGTTGATGCCAGAGAGGGCACTGGATCCCCTAGAGCTGAAGTTACAGGCAGCCAGTTGCATTGGTGCTAGGAACCAAACTCAAGTCTTCTGCAAGAGCAGACCTAGCTATTAACTTTTGTAGCATCTCTCCAGTCCCTGGATCTATATTAATAGCTCCATGCCTTGCATGTCTGCAGAGACTCCATAGAGAAACTTGTATCCGTTGCCAGGAAACATTCCTGCCACAGATATTGTCATCAGAATTACATGAGCTGAGCCTGGTGCATGCTCATCACTCAGCAAATATTTCTACAATGGATTTGGTAGAAGACTAAGTAGAGAGAGCAAAACATAGCAAGCAAACAACAAAGTTCTGACTATTTTGCCTTGACGTTTAGAAAAAAACTATGCAGCTGCTATTTGCTTCTCTAGTCTGACAAACATCAAATTGTAATAAGGACATGGAGAGGTGTGTACTCCACCAGGAAGGAGTCACATGCTGTTCTTAGAGTATGAAAATGTTGACAACAAGAGAATCGCCAAGCTTCCTACCTAAAGAAAAACCCTAGTGACCAAACAGTGAGGTTCTTTTTCCATGGGCTGGAGAAAAACTGAGCACTGGAGCTCACATGAAGGATTTGTGAGGCTATTATTCACTGCTTACCCACAGGTCCCACCCTTGACAGTGAGATGGATGGAGATGGAATCAGTTATTCTCTGTCACTCAAGTTGCAAATCTTATTATCAACAGTAAAGACCAACAGAGAAGGAAGCTGGCAAGGTCAACCAGTTGAAGGTAGCCCTGATAGGTCAGGAAAGGAAAGTGAATACAGCAGCATTAACTAACTGAGGCTTCAGTGAATAAATTTCTTGGTACTGGCAGGGAACTCAAACTAAAATTTCTGAGCAGCAAGAGTAGTAGTCAGGCCTGTGATAGAATGTCAAAACTGACTTCAAACCCTTGTTCTACCACTTAATAATGGCTTTGAGTAACCTAATGTTGCTTACTACCATACATAAATAGTTTTAATCCATTTTATGGGGCAGGGATTAGGTTAACAGAAATGATCTAGCCACAATAGTCTCCAAGTTCAGGAGCTGAGTGGTCCTTAGTTCCCATTCCAAGAGCTACTTGAGGCCAGGTGAGTCTTACAGCCAAGAGATGGGGATGTGGCATGGTGAAATGGTATAGTTACCAATCAGAAGACTAACAATAAGAACAGAACTCAGGAGAAAGCAGAGGATGTTTTCGAAAGATACTTGTTGAGAACTGGAAGCAGCAGAGAAGAAATGCAGGTTCTGAAACTTGAATGTCATGTGTTCTCTCTCTCATAGATCAGGACTTTTAACTTTTATGTGTGTTTATGTGTGGACAAGTGTATATAGAAGGCAGAAGATAACATGAGATGGGTAGGATGGAAATTTTAAACAAAGAAGGCACAAAATAAAACATACTTTAAAAAGGAATAATCACAATGCAAGGGAAACGGGAGTAGAGAAATGGGGGACAGGAAGGTAAGGGATGTCCAAAAACTAAATATGTATGGAAATTCCATAGAACAATGTGTTGTTTTGGGTGTTTGTTTTTTAACAAGTAAAATTAAAAATGCCTAAGGAAAGGTAAATGTGAGCCATTGATTGGAAGGTCTTGATAGCAAGGAAAATGGAGAGTATAAGATAAACGGGAATTGGCAGGATCTGCAGATGAACTGGGGACTGACATCTTAGATTTCAGTCACAACACCCAGACCCTCTTCTTACCTTAACATCCATCTAGTGGACCTCGCTGTTGGCTTGTCTGGTCATAGGAGGGGCCACTCTTGAAGAATCACCTATCTCCTATTCACTATTGCAGAACCACACAGAAGAGAGGATGAGCCAGCTGAAACACATTTTAGTACAGCATCTTAGAGCAGGCTGCTTGTGGCTAGAAAGCTTAGCAACCTCCTCCCACCAATGGCCTGGCAACTGCTTCTTTATCCCCAACTTCAGGGCAGCATTCTGTAGCCACATCTACTGATCTAGTTGCTGGAAAATGCCAGCTTACCTCATTATAGACTGGCTCTTTGGAGGACACCTCTAAGTAACACTAAGAGAAAGCTTCTCACCTGGCTTTGCCTATTAAGAAAAATATTATTAATATATTCCCTGGCTCACACAAGTCAGAGACAAAACCTAATGTTTAAATTTCTTCTTAGTGGCCAAGGTCTGTAAGTTATAATCAATTTCCAGGTGTAGAAATTGACACCACATACGTTCTTGTTTCATGTGCTAAAACCTGGGGTTTGTGATTAATCAAGCGCTATGTTTGTTTATTAGATAGAAAACATATTCATGTAAAATTATGCAGTACCTGCAAATATTTAAAGGTTATACAAAAAGTCAGTCAAAAACTCTGTATGACATCTATTTTAAAACTGTCCATAAGCTGGAGACCATAGAAACAAGCAAAAGGATATTGGGATACATTCCATGTGGAAATTACTGTGCTATAAACAAACAATTTTTATAAATCAAGTGATGGTTGCAGTGAGGCGTGCCTGTTGTCTCAGGCATTCAGGATGCTGATGCA
The DNA here is from genome assembly GCA_004025045.1 of Sigmodon hispidus. NCBI lineage: Eukaryota > Metazoa > Chordata > Mammalia > Rodentia > Cricetidae > Sigmodon > Sigmodon hispidus. Next base: position 340,039 of record PVIH01000175.1, on the reverse strand, counting down.
GGAGGATCATGACAGCCACAGAGTTTGAAGCTTGCCTGGGAAACTGAGAACTCTATCAGAAAGGTGATGGGGTCCTTAAGAAGCATGCAAATGGTTGGGAAAATCTTGTTTTGAAAATAGAAAACTTGCTTTGGAGCAAAAAGACACTGCCTCAAATTTGTTACTATTAATTTCAATTTCTTCAATTTAGAAAGTAGACAATGAGATCAACCCAATGCAATGGTATTACTATTAAAGAAGCAAGATCTATATAGACTTTCTGTTAGTCTGGCTTGTGGCAAAGAATCAGATGAAAAAGATACTACCCTAGTGGAAGCTGATGAACAGTACAATGACCAGTACCAACGGCACTAGGCCAATGACTGAGAGAAACCAGCACAGAACCCACTAGAGCAATTAGAAAACAATGCCACAGTATAATGGAAGAGATAATTTGGGCAACTCTTGCTTTTTGATCCCAAAGCTTATATGGAAAAGATATAAACATAGTAATTTTTTATGGAAAGGTCACCAAAATTTAGAATGTTAGAAGCGCAGATTCCACACTTGTTCAGGTCTGTGGACAAAAACCAATCATTGGAAAAATACTTACCTGTTGTGTGTCTTAGCAGAGAAGAAATAAGACAAGAGAACAGAAAGCAGGTAAAGAGAAGATAAGACAGAACTTAAAAACTAAGGGAAAAGAGGAGAAAAAGGACAGAAGGAGGAAATAATTAGTGTCACAGACTCCAAGGGTAATTATAAAGGACAATGAGACTTTCCATTTCTCTAGCTTCATCACCACAGCCACCAGACAAAGCTTCTGTGAGGATCATTGTACTTGCACTTAGAGCTGGATTAGGCTGATTAACTTAGTGCACATGTATAAAGCTCAGCAAACGTTACTCACTTAGATGAGAAAAAAAATGAGTTTAGGCTATTTAAAAGAATGAATATTCTATGGGAAAAAAATTAAATATGATAATGACAGAAGAAATTCTTGCTGTAATTATTGTTCCATATGTTACTGCCTCCAAGGGAAAAACACAGACACACAATATGAGAATGTATAAGTTTTCAGATCTGTTTTTCAAAGTGAGTAATTTTTGGTTCTGGAAAAAGAAACATGCATACTTGATTGTAAGTGGAACTCTTTGTGGGGAATCAGCTCTGTCTACACAGCAAATGTGGAGAGCTAGGAAAGCATGGTCAGTAGTGTTGGATGAGAAATGTGGAGATTACAGAATCCTTAGGGTGAAGAAAACTTTTGGCTATAGCTTTCTGCCCTCTGGTGTATTGGATCCCCTTTGATTGACAGATGCCACCCATCTGCTAAGTCACTTTACTTACACTGTCATGGAGCCGTACTTTGCACTCAGCAGAGAATAAGAGGCACTTAAATGTCCTGAGCAGCTACCGTTCAGAAGGCAGGTCAAATATAGATTTCATCCACTTTGAATCCTGAAAAACTGGCTACATCTGTCTCCCAGGAGTGATCTTGATGCCTGACTTGTTACAGATGCATGTTGCTCTGAAAACCATAATTTGGAATGAAATAGAATATAAATTGATACCCAAAGTACTGTTTGATAGAGACTTTTGAAAGAAAGGCTTAAAAATTGAATAGAATTTCCAACAAATTTTTTACTCACACGTGTTTCTTGTCAACTCCATTTCAACTGGGATCATTTTGGTTGTTAGATATTTTTCGCATTTTGAGATGAAATTGCCTCCTGGGTCATTCTGTTCCTGTGTCTGTTGTTGGATATAATTAAATAGGAATTCTGATGGTAATAATGTGCTGAGTTCTCTGTGAGCACAGATCTCCCTGCTCTCTGATAGAACATTTTAATCCCATCTCTTGTCTTCATCTTGCAAGATCTTTAATTCACTGAGAATTTTTTTATTCCAAGAAATAAATAAATACTGCAAGAAATAATCAAGGAAGTTAAATTGAGAATAGCTAAAACTGCACACAGCAAAATTAAAAGAAAAATCAATTGAAAGACCCCATCATTTTAATAACTTCCCAAACTGCAAAAATTGACTCAAGATTCTTAGTAGAAAAAAAGTTACTGTAATATAAAACTGGAAATAGCTAAAACTACATTGTGGGAAAAATGTGTTATTGATTAAAATTGACAGAACCTAATCTTCTAGCCCAAGTTTTGATCTGGAGAGTCTTATTTAGTTATTTATAGTAGACATAACTTCAATGAAAGAAAATTCAGATTGGTAAAAAACACATTACTATAACATTTTATATGGATGATTGATAAATCAAATCCTAATTGTGAATTTTATACAAGATTAATTATTCTTGATGAAAATAATTTCAATTAAATGAAATAGAATTGCATAAAAAGAAAATGGTAAATCATTTAATTGCACTGTGTAGAAAATTTGCCAGGACATTAAATTGGCCTGAGATGATGACCAGAACAGTTTCGTCAATGCTAAGTCATTGACTAAAATCCATCAACATTCCCTGAATTCTGATTTAACCTAGAGTTCAAATATTATGACTATCTAAATGTTGAAGACAAAATTGTCCCAGTTTTTCTACAGTGTCTTCAAAGGACAAATACCAAAGCCCATATATTCATGAGTAAGCTGAAAAATCTAATATTTATGATAAAGAAATAGTGTATTTTAAACATGGTCATGTCTCTGGGAAAGAAAGCTGTGTTGAAAGGTTATTTCATCTTTCTCCAAGGCAAACCACTGTGTTTCTTACATTGACTATAAGGAATTCTGTTAATAGGTGTATATGGTGCAGTATTTCTGAGCAGATTCTGAATCAGACAATGAGGGTGAAGAGCCAATTCAAGCAGATGTAGAGTATTGGGAGGTTGCTCAAAGACAGTCCATGAAGCAGCTGAAAGAGAAGATGGGAAGTAGCCAGGCTCAGAGTTTTTCTACCCATGACATGCTTTGAGAGTTGCCTCCTGCCAACTCCTTCCTAGGAGTAAAAGCAATGAACATGGAATAGCTTCCACCAAGTAGTGAATCACACTGAGGTCGCATTAGACCCAAGGATCTTGAGAACAAACCTAGAGAGAGTAAAAGGTCTGAGCAAACCTAGAGATTTTCATGTTGTTTTACAAGCTTCTTTTAATATTCTCACAAAGTCAAAATTAAAACCGAGCATTAAACTACATGCTTAAATCAATCTAGAACACAGAAGAGTTAAATGCGATTTTTTCTTTAAAACACAAGACTTTAAGATTTCCTTATATTTCACAAACTCCATAGGTCAGCAGTGATGATGATGGGCAGTGAAACAAGCCCTCACCACCACACCCCAGCTCCCTAGACAGCAAGTGAAGACTGCCTGATTCCTGAGTAAGATCCTCAGTGTCCCTCCCAGTATTGCAGGTTGCAATGGGTATTGGGGGCTAGGGACCAGAGAAGGTCACACATTCCACCCCTTCAGGGTCAGGGCTCTTTACTAAGGATGTTGATTTGATAGCTAAAAGGCTGTGGCCTGGAAAGCAGCTAACAAAAATGGTTCCTGTGTCCTGGACAGCCATAGACAGAGATGCTGGTCTGAGTGGGGAATGAAAGCTGGACGCTTTAGAAGATCTGGTGGGGCCCAGAGCAGAGTAAAAGAGATGGGAAGAGCACAGTTTCCTAATCACTATTTTGGATCAAACAGGACTTGTGTATTTCACTGTTGAACAATGAGTTCTGCTCAGAAAGCTGAACTCTGTTGTCTTATACAAAGAGGACTTGCTTCCTGGCTTAAACTATTTCTTCAAGAGACAAACATGGGCAACCCTACATGGGTTCACAGACCTCGACCAGATGGCAGCTGGCTTCTCATAAGTGACACAATTTTTCCAGGGAATTCATCAAGAAATAAACTTTTAATATGTATTTTTTTTTAATTTTTTGCTAGATTTATAGATTTGGGTAGTGAATCCAGGATCTTGAACTCAATAAATCATCATTTGAGTGCAAATATTATAAAGAAACTAGACAATAGCTAACAGCTCCAAGATATGATAGATTTTTCTTGTTAACACAGTTTTCTTGACATGAACTGTTTTAATTCAAAATTTCTGAATACTTAAATTATTTTATGCTCTATGATGATTAAATTATTTCAAGAAGATTCTGTTTAGCTGTATTTAAGTATTTGATTTAAAAAAATTAAACAAGAGTTCACAGCCATGAGTTTAAACATCAATATTTTAATGCTATAATGCTTGCTCATGCAATAGTCACATTTCTTGTTGCCATGAAAAAAAAAAGCCTGCAGGAGCATCTGAAGGAGAAGGAGATCCTGTTGGCTCACAGTGTGAGGATGGAGGATAGAGTCTGCCATGCTAGGGGAGAAACAGAAGTTAAAGCATGAGGTCTCAGTGTATCTACAATCAGGAAGAAGAGAAATGAGTACCATCATTCCACTGCTTTTCTCCCTTTTCTCTGCCTCATTTACTCTAGGACTGCAACCCATGGGCAGATACTGCCCACATTCTAGGTAGCCTCTCTGTTCTCAGTTAAAACCAACTGGAAGAAACATCCTCACACACAAGTCCAGAACTATGTCTCCTAAGTGATTCAAAACTCAGTCCAGTTGACAATGAAGATGAACCACTGAATTAGAGTTCAATTTAAAAAAAAAAAATTGAAAGGAGGTTTCGGGTTTTTTTTGGTTTTTGTTGTTGTTTGTTTGTTTGTTTGTTTTTTCTTTAGAGTACACATTTCTAAAAGTAGGTTGCTCGCTATTTATTCAGTTTCTAGTGAGTTCCTATTCTGTTTTTGTTTTGTTTTGTTTTTTACCACAAATTTCTCTTTTTAATTTTGGAACTTTTTCACTGATTTCTTTTCACCCAGTTTTTCACTAATAAAATGGGACAAATGGGTGAAATGCTCTGGGTTATGAAAGGCTATGATTTTGAGAAGGGAACCCCACAGTTATTTCTGTCACTGCCCAGACTTATCATTCTGCTTCTGTAGGAACTCATTTAAAGCCAGATGTCCACAGCTGGCATTATCTCCCCGGAAGCAACATCTGATAACTACTCCTCCACAGTTTCTTCCACAAGTTGAGTTGACAGCAGTTGTGGTGCCTGAAGGCAGAGCCTTTCCCATGCTGAGTTAGTAATTAGGGTGTTTGAGCTATCAGGTCTGAATGGACATTACCTCTCCATGAATGGACATGTATGCTCTTGGGACAGAAGAGCTGCTAGGTTCCAACTTGCCCCTCTCTGTTAGAGAAGTTGCTCATCAATAATCTGTTGACTTCAGAGAAGCCTTCCCAGGATGTTCAGCCCCTTCACATTCCAAGAGGCTGGATGAAGTTCTCTGCTCTGGAATGGCTATGTTTATCTGGTCACACTGAGAAGACCTGGTAGGTTAATTAGATCTACCGTATGGGTTGGAAATCATGATGCACAATGTGAAGTAAATTCATGGATGACTTAGCAAGGTACAGATTAAGTCCAGCACTTAACAATACCTTTCTGGGCACACTGGCTCTCTCCAGGTCAGAACCCTGCCTCCAAAAGTAGCCATGAAGGACATTTGGAAGAGACAGTGTTCTAATATAGACTCAATATCAAAATTCAGGTAGTAATGACTTATAATACCTAAATTGATGAATTAAAACAAATTTCCAAGCATGATATTTCTGGACAACCTGTCTTTGAAAAACGCCAACAATTCAGTTGACCAGCTGGAAGAATATAGGTAAAATACTCAATATCTCGTCTCTCTCAAGAAAATGAAGGTAATAATAATTATCTTATGGAGTTTCTACACAAAGATTAAAAGAGTAGGGATGGGGAAGTGGCTTGCTCTGTAAAGTGCTTGCCATGCACACATAAAGACCTGAATTTGGACACCCCCCTCCCCCAGTGCCCACACAAAAAGCCAAGTATGTGAGCACATGGCATAATCACAGAACCCTGAGGGCAGATACAGGAAGATTTCTGGGGCTGTCAGCCTGATCAATGGCCATCAGGTTTAAATTCTTCTCAAAACTAAAGAGAAGATGAGGAAGATACCTTGCATGGACCTCCAGACTCTATAGGTGCATATCTACAGATATGAGCACATACATACATAGAAAGAGATTAAAATAATGTATACAATTAGAACATGCAATAACACAGTACTACATACTTCTTTTGTTTATGAATGTGAAGTAACAACTTATCAGTAAATGAGCCTACTGATGCTGGCATGATTTCAAAGGTTTTCATGTCAGGTCTGATTTTAAGTCTTGGGTTTATCAATTTCTCATCTCATGACTTAGAACACATTAATGAACACTTGTGAGCCTCAACTGTTGGATCTCAAAATGGTTACTTGAAAACGTTATCAAAGGTGCAGATATGTGAGCTATAAGAAGATACAAAAAGATCTGTGATCTCTTTCTTTCTTTGTCTAAGGGTAGTTTAAGGTTCACAGAGGAAATACCCATGGCTTATGGGAGTGACTCCACCTGAATAATCATTCTTTATAGTAGATGCTTTTAGACTAGTTGTTACATTCAAATACATTAGGTTTTCATTTTCTTTGACAGAAATTTTAAAAAGCATTTTCTCTCTTTCTCTTCCTGACTCTTCCTCTCTCTGTCTCTCTCCCTCTCTACCACCCTCTCTCTCTGTGTATATTACATTTAGAAGAAGCTGTTACCACCCCGTGAGGATCCTAAACCAGCCTATATATGCAGACCACACAGAGAAGCCCACATGGAAAGAATTGAGGTGCCCAGCCTCCAGATGCATGAGCAGAGGAGCTTTAAATGTTTTCAGCCTCTACTTCTGAGTCTTCTGGGCCCAGACATTGAAAAGGAAGCACTCACTTTCTCTTCAATACCTTCTGAACACTGATTCTGTGAACTCATGAGTAAATTAATGGCTACAAAGATCTGAAGCAATCTACTATAGAACCCCCACAAAAAACAACCCAAAACAAAACAAACAAAATTAACATTTTACATGTGAAATACCAAGATTTGAAAATGCAAATGGTATAATTTCATTTATAAAAAAAAATAGTCCAAATTATAAATGCATCTACAGACAACAAAAATATAGGTATGTGGTACCTACATATTCATGTGTGTGATATGTGCTATGGTGCAAAAGTCTGTTTCCTTGCTCCCAGATTCCTTTATTAAACTTCAGGTTTAAGGCAATAGTACCCAAAGCTGCATTTTTTAGGGATGTGATGCCTTATGGGGAGAAATTTCAGAAATGAGATCATTTTTCTCATATAAAAGGTCATTAGAGAGTTCATTCACCCCTCTGCCCTGTGTAGACACAGCTAGAAGGTACCATCATTGAGAAAGTGGTTCCAATCTGCTGATTCTTTGATTCTGGAATTCTTATCTCTCATAATTATGAGAAATTAATTTCTGTGGTGATATGGGATGACTTTCTGTATACTATGAAATATCATTGGATAATAAAGGAACTGCTTTGACCTATGGCAAGCCAGCTTATAGTCAGGAGAGAAGTCTAAGCATAGATAAAGAAGAGCAGAATCAGACAGAGACACTGTGAGCTGCTGCCAAAGAGGAAAATGTAAAAGAATTCAGGTAAGCCGAAGGCCACATGGCAAGTTGCAAGAGCTGGCAAAGAATATGGCTAAGCCATAGGTCAAACAGCGTGTAATTACTGTAAGAATTTGTGTGATTATTTGGGACCAAGCAGCTGAGGGCAGTTTAGTTGAAACAGCTGGTCCAGATCTTGGGGCTAGTCCTGGCCAGAAACTAAACTGTGGCTTTTAAGCTACTTTATGTTATTTGTCCATAGCAAGTGGGACAAATTTAGACAATAGGTACGTGTGTATTTGTAGTGTGTATATATGACTAAGTTGAATGTGCCTGAGCTGTGCCTTTATTAGTATATAAGCAGCTTCCTACAGTGGTACTCATCACAGTCCAGTGCTACCCCAACAGGTGGAGAAAACATAATACACTAATAAGAGTAACAACACAGAGGGTATTTGCTGCTTTCTTCCAAGGGGAAAAATGACATTATCATTATCATTCAATTCTCAGTTATACACTATTATCACCAGAGATAAACTGAAACAAAGTCAGGCTCCTTATCTTCCTATGGAGAAGATAGTCTCTCTCTCTCTCTCTCTCTCTCTCTCTCTCTCTCTCTCACACACACACACACACACACACACACACACACACACACACACACACACTATCTCCTCACTGGAAAGGCAAAGTTCTCTGTTTAGAATCTGTAATACTTGACTCAGGTGTAGGGTTGAAGGATACACACGGACCCCTGTACCTTCTCTTAGCTATGCTTCCAGCCGAAAACAAGTCTGTTGAGTAAAGAAATGGAAAATTGAAGGCACATCTAAATAAGAGGGGGAGAAAGTCACAGGTGGCTTCCTAGAAAAGAAGGACGGGGGATGTGAGAGTGAGTAGAATTGAGAAATTTGACGAGAAAAGATCAAGCACCACAATGTTGGGATGTAAATATCTTCCCACAGGGAACACAGAAGGAAGCTCTCAGGAATACATTGAACAGTGGGATAACTTGTAGTATCAATCCTTGGCTATTTCATCCATTCACCTGCCTGCTTCAAGGCGTCAAAACAAAGGGCTAATTACTAGTAGTACTGAGTCTTATAGTAATGAAGTATAATTTCAGAAAGTCTGGTAGTGGCTTACACAAACTTTACCTTCAATACTTTTCAGGCTGCTGTAAACTGCCTAGAAAAAAATTTAGACAATGGAGAACAGTTTTCACAGAAAAATAAAAATAAAAATTCAGAATCTCAAATACTGAAGAACTTTTGCTCAGAAAACAAAAGGATTTTAAAAAATAACAAGAGAAATTTGGTCAGCGGATGCCAGCATTGTATAAGGGTAATTTGAAGGGTCATAGACCAACTCATGTGCTTAATTATGGTGACAACAGTTTCCCAGGAAAGCTAAATTAAAGGAGAAAATCCTTAATCTTCAATAACGCCACTCCAGAAAAGTGACAGAGATGGAGGATAAATGAGCCACAGACAAGAACCTCTGAGTCCTGCTGCATCCCAGGCAGCATCTTGAATACAGCCTTAAGTGAGCCTAGTGGATGCTTTTTTTTTTGCCCCTGTAAGTGTTATGGGGTCTTTGCACCCTGTGCACTAATGTCCCTGGTGTTTCTGCCTCCATCAAATATTCTTCCATTTTCTAAAATAAACTGACAAATCCCAGTTTGCTCCATTACACTTTTTCCTTTCAGGGCCTTACGCTCTCTTTTCTCCCACAGGATTTTATTGCTCTTCACACTTTGCTTCCCAGGGACCTGTTATTGGAAGCCATTCACTGGCTACAGTTCCTTTGAAGCATGCCCCTGCCTTCATGTGACTTCAGAATAGACACTTCTATACCAGTTGCTTAGGTAGAAGGCCACCTGCCTGGCCCAGATACCCATATCCAGGGCCCTTGCCTGCCAGGTCAGCCTTTAATTGGTCTCTTGTTGACTCCTGCCACTCCACCCTCCTGGCAGCCAAGCAACATGCCAGGTGGTTCACCAGACACACACACAATCCCTCTGCCTCTACTACTTTACAATATGCTCTTCCAAATCCACAGCCATTTCCTGTTTCCTCCTAACTTCTTTCCAGCACAGAGTTTAAAAATCAAAACTAAAACAAATGATCCTAGTGCTGGATTGTTTAGATGAGGAGTATAGATAACAACACTTGAGCTAAGATACGGAGATCCCAATAACTACTGGAAGCAGATGCAGAGATGCACAGCCAAGCACCAGGCAGAGCTCCTGAAGTCCAGTCAAAGAGAGAGAAGAGGAATTATATGAGCATGGAGGATCAAGATCATGATGGGAAAATTTACAGAGACAACTAAAGCAAGCTCGTGGGAATTCATGAACTTTGGAATAGAACTAGGCCCTCTGCAAACTGGAGATAGTTGTGTAGCTTGAACTGTGTGCTTGAGGGGCCCTTGGCAATGAGATCAGGTTCTAACCCTGGTGCATGAGCTGACATTTTGGATTCCATTACTATGGCAAAATGACTTGCTAAGCCTTGATGCAGTGGGAGGGGCTTGGTCCTGCCTCAACTAAATGTACCAGGCTGTCCTGACTCCCCATGAGAAGCTCTTCCTTTATGAAGGAGGTGATTGGGGGATAAAGGCAGTGGGGAGGAAGGCTAGGGAAAGCAGGAGGAAGGAAAGGGGGGATTGTGGTGGATATGTAAAATGAATACAGAAAAATTCTCAAATTGAAAAAAAAAAAACTGTTGACGTGGTAGTGTTGAAAAGTTAGAAATAGGCAAATATTTAAAGACCGTGGAGGTAAGAAGATGGGGAAAAGGGTTTCCTGTGTCAACCAGAGGAGAACTAGTAAGAACTGTGAGATGCGACTGAAAGGAAGCTAATATATGATGTGCTGCATTAAGAAAGAGCTCCTAGCCAGGCTTCAGCTAAACTGTAAAAGACTTTCCCCAAGGGAACAAAGGTTTAGTAGCAGGAAGGTGGTGTGAATACGACCAAGTTACATGTACATATTGAAATGTTTTAATGAAGCCAATTACTTGTACGGTAACACTCAATTAAAAAAAAAAAGAAAAGAAAAAGAAAAAACTTGCAATTGGGCAGAATTAGAAGCACACCCAGCACCCAGCAGTTGCCTGCCATGCTTTGTCAGCACTTAGAGATCGTGGAATTCCTAGTCTGGGTCCCTGTCAATCTTACTTTGACCAACTGGGAAACTGATACTCATTTTCTAGGGATTTAAACTGAATCCCTGAAACTGGGATCACAAAAATGTTGCTTACTCTGTCCTACAGACTTGCATTTTTACAGTGTCTTCATTAGCCACACCATCTTTGGCTTCATCTGGGTCTATGCTTTGTCTGGATATCTGAGAACACATGGCAGCTGACAATGTCTTCTACTAGCTTTGCTTGGCAGTGGCTCTAGCCCTGTGCCACCCTTTGATCCTTGGACACTGTTAGTTATTTTCATTCCCTGCTGCTTTATCATGATACTAAGTTCTTTGAGGATAGCAGAGATAATATTCCTTAAAATTTTTTAGCTTGTAAATTTCTACATGACAATCAATTATAAATGTAACCCAAGTCACAATTATAAAATAAAATAAAAGATAAATTTAAGTACAAATTATCAATAAATTCAGTGTCAGTCACTATAATATTTTAACTTTTAATCCTTAGAACAATGTAATAAATATTATTATTTTCATCATATGGGGGAAAAGGTCAAGGCCTAGAAAAAGGAAAAATTTAAATCACCTCATTAGTAACTAATTGAGCCAGAAGTCCAATCTGTGGACTGCCACTGTCTCAATTTGAAGGTCAGAGACTAAAAGTCCTTTTGTTGCATAATACGTGATATTAGTTAGTTCTAGTGAATGTGAGTTACTAGAAATTGAGCTAAAAACTTTATGTGTTAGCTACTGCACAATGCAATTGTTGCATGAAGAGACATACAGATAAGAAAATGGGTATAAAGGTATAAAAACATGAGCACTCTTGGCTAAGAAGAAATAGAACAGTTGTTATGCCTCAGTTGCCCATTCAGGAGCCCACAATATTCAGTATATCACTGAACCAACAGTCAAAGTGTGCTTTAAAAATAGATTCTCATTTTTGGTAATGGCGGGAGAAAGACTTTACTAAGTGAAGGCTACATAAGCCCTTTTGTAAAACATGTGTCTGGATGATTTTGATTATGATGGGGGGAGGGGAAGGGAGGCTTCATTGTCATCTAGAGGGCAAGTGAGTATTGGGGTAGACTACTAAACTGAAGTCTTAGACTACTAAACTGGAGCCTCTGCAGGAAGAAACTGGAAGCTCTCTTTTAGATATGGGTGGGTGACCTTCTGGGGAGGAAGTGAAATCTGCAGCTGGGGAAGGGTATAGGGAGTGTCTGGCACAGTGACAAGAGATGAGTCAGAGATTTTAGGGTCTCCTGCCCTTGAGAGGCACATGCAGAGGGTTGGTGAGTGTCTGCATCTCATGGGCAGAGGTCTGGATGCTCTGTGTCCAGAGAAAACCTGATTGGTGTCTGGGCACATTGTCTGGGGACAACAACTGTGAACATAGACTGTGACTTAACCAACCCCTCACAGGATTAAGGAGGGGTGTTTGTGATGGAGAAAAAAAAATAGATTTTCATCTGTTCAGCACATTGCATTGTCAACACAGCATTAGTTCTTGATTCAGAAACTAATAGAGATAGCTTTCCCAAAGTTTCATTGATTATCTATCTCTTGGTCCATGTGTAATTAACATGATCAAGAAAATTTAAAATTGCTCCAGTATCCTTCTAATTTTAAAATGGTATCACAAGTCTTTGACCTTGAGTGAAGATTCTCTAAAAAGTCCTTGGCAATGTGTATGTGAAGCAGGGTAGGGAGGGTTAGAAGTGATCAGGGTGAGACTGTTCTTGAAGCACTTGGAAAAAATTAAGGAGTATGAAAAATAGTGTATTTGGAGGTTTCAGTAGTGAACTATATATGAGATTTAGAAAGTGTTGATGCCAAGTTTTCAATGCTTCTGAACATGCACTTTATTGAGTCATAGTATTTTCTCCTACAACAAACTTTAAGAATAATACAATATAAAAATCACATCTCAATAGGATGTGTAATAGGAAAGTAGAAATTCCCTAAAAGCAGGGTGGTGTCTTCAAGCTAGCTCTTGAGCCCAAGGCACTAGTGGTAGCCTAAATAAACAGAAAACAAAACAAAACAGACACACAAAAATTCTCACCATCCTGCTCCTAATTTCTTTTGTACTTTGTCAAAAAGAAAGCAAAAGGAAATAGATTCTTTCTGCAGAGATCTAACCTTGTTTCCACCCTCTAGAGAAAAAATTAATAAACTAACATTATTGCTGAATCAGGACTGATATAACTTGATGCTTCTAGTATCAGAACCAAGATATAGTGGCTGAATAAGACTCTGGCCATACAAACTTGATGTACAGGGAGAAACTGTGGCAACCCTACCACTACATATAACAAACCAAGGAGGATTTTGAGAAAATAGAAAAGAAAAAAAGACATTTGATATATGGGAGTGAGGATAAACAGGAGGGGCAAAATACATTTGTTCTGTTAAGTTATTTCTAATCCAAGTGGAAGAAATAAGAATGTGTGTGTCAGAATAGAGACACTTCCTGAAACAAAGGCTTTTGTACCAAGTTTATTCTCCTTGCAATGTGTCTTCTCTGTTCTGCAGAACAGCAGATTGAAACCTAGCCAAGCACTAGGAGAAAGGGCAGTAAGTGCAAGGTAGGCAGATGACTTCATCTGGGCCAGTCTTGCCTAAGCTCTTTACCTACTTAGATTCCTCTATCCCACATGAGCCTTGAGCGTGGCTCATGAGAACTCTTATTATCTCCCCTATACAGATGGGGATTAGTGACATTAAGTTACCCACGATGACAGTTAGGGAGCCGTGAAGTCAAGACTCAGCCCCAGGTACTTTGATGTCACACTCCTAACAGCTTTCTCTGCCTGCTGAGGTTGGAGAATGTGCAGTCTGGAACGTCATCTTAATTCTGTGCCTGATCTGGATTCTCAACAGTAGGCAGAATCTGGATAAACCTGGATTAGTGATGAGACTGTCTCAGTTTGGAAAAACAGTGTCAACACAAATGTGCATTCAGAGTATACATATAAATTTCTCATTTGTTGTAAAATTTTGATTTAATAAACTTTTTAGCTTGGAGTCACCTGACCCTTCTTGGGCTGGCTAACTCTTACAGCAAGTGAAAAGTCACAGCTTATAATACACTTTTGTTAAGCAAAGGGATTCCAAAACCATACTTCTATTTTAACAGTGGGTTTGTGTGTGTGTGTGTGTGTGTGTGTGTGTGTGTGTGGAAAATAATGGGCTTTAATTGATTTCTAGGCCAGCATTATATTTACTAGTAGCCTACTAACCTCTTCACTTTGTGCTTTTCTTCCATTGGCCCCAATCCTACTTTCAAGTCCCTGCTTTGCTTGTGTACATCTGTAGATAAAATACAATACATAGATGATAGAAATACAGATAAATAGTGATCGATATTAGATATAGATTAAAGTAGTGGATAAATGATATGTTGGTAGATGACAGAAATATATTAAGAGGTGATAAATAGACAACCTGGTAGATTGTAGATATATTTATAGATTTATATGGTAAGAAGATGATGAGAGATACATGTAAGTAAGCGATATTATCTACATATGTATTTCTCCCCCATATGGTCCTTGTATTCCAGCAGATATTATTCCTGTGTTTTAATTATCTCAAGCCAAGTAACAAACAGCTAAAGAGTAATATTGTAGCTCAAAGCTTATTCTTGTTATTGAAATCAGATAGTTCTGCTGGTCTTGGCCCTTCTTGGAAATCTCAGAGATGACAATGGTCTAAGAACTCCCACAACACCTCTGTTTCTGATTTTCACTTCCTGATATTCTTGGATCTTTTCTGGTTGCATGTCTGCAGGCCTAAGACTACGATAAATCTTGCTGTCTAAGACTTCTGTTTCCTGACCAGCATTATGTAAAATACTCTGAAAAACACAGAAATATAAAAATGAAGTGTCTCCAGGATATAGAGGTGGCTCAGGAAAGCATAAACAAAATGCTCTAGAAACCAGGGCTGGTAAAAGTGAGTTCTAAGCCAACTCTGGCTTACCACCCATTTTGGTGAAACCTGTGACTAAACAATAATTTTTACATTTTTCAAGTGATTAGAACCAAAATAAAAATTATGTGGAGCTTCAATTTCCCTTAATAGGATTATCAGAATGAAGTCATGCTTATTCACTTTGTGTTGTGTGTGGCTACTTTTAGGAAGTTCAGTAGCTGTGACCAGCAAAGAAAGCCTGAAATGTTTGCTGTTGTTCCACACAGAGTCTACTGATTCCTAAAGTGGAGATCAGAGATTAAATAGCATAAGGAAGAATCATGCAGTCACCAACAACAGGCTTGACATCTTATATGACAAAAAGTACTGGAGAACTATAAGAGATGTTCGGACAAAAATAGTTTAATCAGGATACCAATGATCCACAGCTAAAAAAATAGTTTCCCCTATAAGGTTTTGGCTCTACAGTATTGTGGATAAAAACGCATTTGATAAAATCATATTTTGAATGTGGTTTTCATCTTTTCTCTAAGACAAAAATATTAAGAAGAGTAACTTTGAAACATTGGGCAGGGATGAGAGCCATAAGTCATATCACTCCGTGTAACCACAAAAGTCAACAGCAGGAACTCCTTAGCTCCCATGGAGTTCAGTGGGTGAGGTATAATCAATGTAAGGTTTTCAACTCTTCATGGGTTTATCAGCTCATAATCCTAAAAAAAGCCAAGGAATACTGCACCAAACTCTTATGATTACAAAGGAATGATTTCTCCAGTGGCCTTTTATAGTAAACATTTATTACAATGTCATAAAATGAAATGATGGCAAGACAACTGACCCAGAGAAAAGAAAGTCATTCTGGATCACAGGACTTTTAAGTCTCAAAGAAAGCTACTCCACTATGCTGTGACTCACCACATGTCAACCAAGAGAAACCGCCTGGGGGACCAGGTCACTACCACCCAACACAGAAGATGCTTCATTGCATACTGTGGTATGTGGTGGGGCATAATTCTCTCTATGTCCCTTGTCTGTGGTCAGGACCATGACAGGAAAGCAGGCTCAAACTAAAAGTGTTCTCAGAAACAGACAAGACTGTATAAAGTCACTTGGAACAACTGCCCTCCTCAGGGATGATGAAGCTACTTTGATGCTCCCATCTGGGTCCAGTGGGAATTTGACTCTTAGGTACCATGTTCTAGACTTATAGATGTTTCACCATCTGTGGGCTAAAAGCATCCAGAGGAGGAGACAAGCCCCAGAACTGCCATGTTTTCTAAAAGCCTTCTCTACATACCGTTAGTGGCAAGCACTGCTCTTCACATAGCTAGCTGGTTCTCAATGCAGACAACTCTGGCTTTATTCCAAAAGGAATGAAGAAAAGAGGGAGAAGGAAAGAAGGGAGGGAGGGAGGAAAGGAAGTAAAGCAGAGAGGAAGAGAGACTTCAGCATTTGCCTCTCCATTAACAATGACAAGACAGTAGACAGCTGGTCATTTATCTTCCTTTGAAGATTTTCATTTATGTCAAACTTACTTTGAATAAAATAGCAAAAGATTATCTTTTTAACTAGCTCAGTAAGTCCCAAGAGCTTTTAAATCTGAGCTCTTTAAAGGACTGTGCCTATCTCTTCTAAAGCAGTTAAACTGCTTGAACAGTGCTATTCAATACACCACTTTTTTTTTTTTTTTTTTTTTTTTTTTTTTTTTTTTTTTTTTTTTTTTTTTTTTTTTTTTTTTTTTTTTTTTTTTTAGAAATCCTCATATATAGAAAGTCAAAGGGTTACATTATTCAGGAGAGAAATCGGTTTCTAAGTGTCCCTCCATCACTCTCTGGCCAGGAGATCTTCACTAATCCTAGTGGAACCCCCATGATGGTCAGATAAGAGAGATGAACGATAACATTTCCATGGCACACATCACAGTTGGCTTTGGAAATCACAATTCACAAATCTAAGCCTTCAGAATTCATCTGACTCACAAAAATGTGTTAACGGGCACAATGAATGTTCCAGGGAAGCAGAGTGATGGAACATCTTTCGTGAAAAATTTGAAATTCAAAACAGTTTTGCAGGAAAGGGAAAAAAAAAAAAACTAAGGCAGGGAAATGATGTAGAAAAATGCAGAAAAGCCAAAGGCTTCTGGTGTGTTCAAGGAGCTGTGAGTTAACCAATGAGCCTGGAGAGTGAGCCAGGTATAGGGAAAGTAATGAATGATGGGCGTGGAAGAGGTAAATGGAACCATACAGCAAAGCCTAGGATGTCAGGGTTAGACCTCCAGAGCTTATGCAGGTGACAGAGCATCTGTAATTTGACAGTGGTATGGCAGATAGCTCAGGGAGGGCTTGAGAGCATGCAGAATTCACTTGCAGCTGCCACCTCATTCAGGTAGGGGTGAAGTGAGGAGAGAAGTTAGTGCTATGCTGGCTGATGGGAAGGGTTTGATCACTAGGAAGGATGTAACGGAAGAATTAAGCACCCCTGTCTTGAGTCTGAGTGACTTAAGGGAGTGAGATATTGATAATGAAAAGGGTACAGACATGAGAGGGAGCATCATAGTGAGACCATATTAACCCAAATTTCAGTTTCTTGAGCTGACAGATTTCTTGTGCTTAAAATGATTATTACATATCACATGGAATGGGCTTTGAAAAAGGAAGGGGAGGAGCCACCATTTTGAGTCGTTGTATCTGAGCACATTCTATGGAACAGGCAGAAGGAAGTCAGTGGGATCCAGTTAGCAGAAAGACAGCTCCCTATGAATCACAATAATGGACAGGGTAACACAGGACTCTCACAGTAAGGCATTCCCTAGGTTGAACCTGATCTCCACAGGTCCACCCTACAGATGGATATACATGAAAGCTAAATTATCTCTGAATCAGCTAAGTAAGGACCACGAACCATGGAGGTCTAACTTAGGTAAAATGCAATATTTTTTTATTGCTTTTCTAGAAATTTGACACCATTCTTCAA
The DNA here is from genome assembly GCA_004025045.1 of Sigmodon hispidus. Lineage (NCBI taxonomy): Eukaryota > Metazoa > Chordata > Mammalia > Rodentia > Cricetidae > Sigmodon > Sigmodon hispidus. The sequence continues at coordinate 322,484 of PVIH01000175.1, read as the reverse complement.
TTTAAACTAGAGTGGCTTTTCTTTCTTTAAAAATGATTGACACTCAAAAGGTAATACTCTTTAAACTCCTCCAATTAAGGCAAATTTAATTTTAAGTTTAATTAAAGGAAACTTTAATTAGAAAGAAGATTAAATTTTAATTAAATTTCTTTAAAATCTTCATACCGGCCTTTACGGATAATATTTCTGTCAGAAACCAAATCCCTTCTTAATATTCTTAAATTCTATTTTAGCATTTTCCTTCGTATTAAAACTGCTTCTTGCCAGCTGTACCTACCTCTGTAAAAACTATTCCCACCTTAAAATACTTGGAAATGCAACAGAGGAGACAAGATCTCCCTGGGCAAAGAAAAGAAAACAAGAGACTCCATTATTGATGAGATTTTTTTATTTTCAATCTCTTCCCAGCACTTTCCATTGCTATGGGTACAGTAGCCTGCTGAGAGTCCGTTGTTCTGTATCCACACATCAACAAATATTTATGGATACCTACTGTGTGCATGGCCCTGCACTAAGCTCTCATCTAACAGGGAAATAAAGTTGAAGTGCTGGCTCAGCCAGAGATTCCAATCTGCAGAGTCAGAAACAGCTATGCCTGGTACGTGCTTGGTTGCTTTTCTGTTCTCAGGATCCTGAAGAAAACACAAGCCTTAGCACTGGCCATGGCCTGCTTGATCTTACTTAGTGTTGTCATGGGAAGTGGGCAGGGTCCTGTGTCTGCAGATATAAGTCTAGATCTTGACTAAAGTAGAAACTTCAGCAAAATAGCCATATTATTGAGGGAAATGTAAGTCCACTATCAGTAAAGTGGATAAGTGAACAGAAGGAAGATGTAAAGATCCAGTGAAATGATATAGACAAGGAAAGTTTTGCAAGCTGTGAAAACCTGGCAGCGTTAATCATGACATTGCTTTTGAAAGTCTCTGCCCACTTCCCACAGTCTGCTTGCTGTTGACTCGCTAATAGGGCCTCACATCTCTGAAAATGTGCCCTCCGAGCTCATCACTGTAGTGGGATTCAGATGTCATCCAAGGAAGCGCAGATGACCTCAAGAATCTGGGCCCGGATGGGGCATAGCCAGAATTGTTCAAGAGCCCGGGATCCAGACTCCCACCTTCCTTTTTAGTTCCTGCATTCTCCGGGAAGAAGCTGAGCGTCCCATGTGGAGTTCTGTTTTCTCCTAGAATCACTTGTTATATTTGTAATTCTGTTCTTTCTTCTTAGTAAATATTAACTCATTGTATGTTGAACAAAAAAAAGAAAAAGGAAATGCAGTCCTAGTTTAATTAGGAATAAAGCTGGCTTTGGAGTTGGAGTAAGTGGCTTTCTCCCTCTCTAAACCCACGCACACTGGTAAAGAAAATCTGAGAAATTCTGCCTCATATCAGAAAAGCCATGTGGTGTGGACAGAAGATAGCTGCCATATATAGGAACCAATACTATTGTACTCTTATTCTTTCTATATTTCCTTCTTTTTCAATCTAAGAATCTTATCTGCATACAATCTTTCCTGAAGACTTAAAATCTTCACTTGCTATTAATACTTCTTAGACTCTCCACTAGAAACAACAATTTCTTCTACCACCACTCTCCAAGGTATCCAGAAGGAAGATGGGGCCCCCACCACATCAAGAAAAAAGCTGAGGGATATTGTGACAGACACAGACAAAGAAAGAACCTACTGTACATCACTCAGTGATCACTTTTGATGTATAGACCATTCAGGACAGTTGTAAGATAGCTTCATGACATACCTTTAACAAGATTTCCAGATGGACTTACCCAGTACTCTGAGAATGGTTATAGATGTTTATAGTCAATTTATTAGGATTGAACCATTGTTTTAGTTTTACAGGACCCTACAGAGGGTTTCCCACAAGTCAGCATGAAGCAAACTAATGAGAAAACTCTGCCCCTCTTCCAATAAATGTTGTCCTCTAAGGGTTATAGATAATTATCACTCTGATAAGGTTGTTATAAGTTAAATTTGAGTTGAGGGCAGAACTATAATATAGACTTAGGAATTCCTTTTAAAGATGAAAAAAGAGAATAGATAGGAAAGATATAGGTAGATTGAAAGACACATCTACCTGCAAACAACTATTAGCCAAAAGATGAACTAAAAACAAATCACCATGGTATAGATGCTTATTTATTGATACAAATTTAAATCTTATATGTTGATACAAATGGGAAATTATTTTATATGTTTGATTGAGGTAATCTGTATATTGATACAAAATTGAATATATAATTGCCCTATTTTGCACATTTCTACCTCTGTTTAAAATATATTGCACATTAATGCATATTAAGCATATTATTGTCATTTCTATAATGCATATTCTACCTCTTTTTATTTATGCTAGTCATAACATTAGTTATAATATTTACACAAGTTGTTTGTAAAACTCTACTTAGATATTTTATATAATGATATATAGTTAGGATATTGTTGTCACTTTATATGATATGTGTACCCTGGTTAATATTCATAAGATCATCATACTTGAAGTCATTATGCAGACCTGTACACTCATTTATAGATTGCCTATTCTTACAATGTAAGCTTCACTCTTTTGTTTGACTGGAATCGCAGATTACCGTTACTTAGATTTGTCACGTAACAGTCATGATACTCAGGCCTCCAGAAACACGCTAGAATATATCAGATAGATAGATGTCTTCAACCACTTCATAGACCTTCATATTCTCTTATGGCATTTGAGATTTTGTTATCTAGAATTCAGCCATGAGAGACACAACTCCTGGCATCACTGTTCCTTTCCTAAGGTGGTGTTGTGCATGATGGTCATCTCACAAGAGATTGCCTTCTTTGGCAGATAATGCCCTGATGGGCAAAGGACTGCACTTGCCCCAACTGCTTTCAACATGCACACTGTCCAATCTGGATGAGCAGGGTGAAGGATAGAGACTGTTGAAGCCTGCCTGGACAGGATAAGACAGTCTCTGCCAAAAATAACCCACTTCTGAAGTGACTTGTCAAAACATCCTAGGCCAGTAGCCAGAAATTGGGGTGTTCCAACTGTACAGAGAAGCCATGGGGGACTGTCCAAGTAGCAGACTGTCATTGTCCTCTCCTAAATCTCGGAAGTTACTCTCTTGTGCTTCCAACTTTCAGCTAATATATTTTTCCCTTTCAGGTCTTGATGATGTTGAAGACTAGATAGTTAAGGTTACTATCGTTTCATATTTCAGCAAGGAACATTCAGGCATTTGATTTTTATTATTAAAGATAAACAGCCTTGAATTAATAATCCCTGTACATTTCCTCATACCAATATTCTAAACATTAAGATATATTTTGAATTTGCTGATTGTTAGCTGTAGTGTGACCTTGCTTATGTTAGTGCTTTTACCTCCCCCAGTCACAACCTTATGATGATCCCTATAATATATAGTCTTATACTTAGTTTAGAACTTTCTTAGTTAGACAAAAGAAGGAGATGTAGTGGGATTCAGATGTCACCCAAGGAAGCGTGGATGACCTCAAGAATCTGGACCTGGATGGGGTGTGGCCAGAATCACTCAAGAGCCGGGGACCCAGACTCCGCCCTTCCTTTTTGGTTCATGCATTCTGGGGGAGGAAGCTGAGCATCCCCGTTCAGAGTTCTGTTTCCCCTAGAATTGCTTCTTATATTTGTAAGTCTGTTCTTTCCCCTTAATAAATATTAACTCATCGTATGGTGCATCAGATGTGATTAATTACAGCAATACATCACCTGTCACTTTCCTGTTCTCAGAGAGATAAAAGTTATCCTGCTAACTTTTCTATTGACTAGGCCTTCCTGTTGCCACATCATGTGTCTCTAAGTCCATTACTCTTAACATTTATGACCTGAAACCATGGCTGTCCCAGAATATTTGTGTAGCTATGCGAAAATGTGTTGTATTTGTTTAACTATGTAAAGATGTATTTATTGCCTGCTAAATTACTTGATTGGTCTGATAAAAAGCTGAAGGGCCAATATCAAGGGATAAGGTTTAGGCAGAGAAAGTAAGAAGGAAGAGGAATTTAGGCTTAGGAAAAGAGATACTAGGGAGACACTAGAGGCAGCTAGCCAGACACAGAGGAAGCAGGAAAGTAGAACATAAAGAATGAAAGAAAGGCAAAAAGTCTTGAGGCAAAATGTAGATTAATAGAAATGAGTTAAATTAAGTTAAAAGAGCTAGTGGGGCAAGCCTAAGCTAAGATCAAGCATTTATAGCTAATAAGTCTTGATGTCTTTATTTGGCAGCTCAAAGAAAATTCCAACTACACATGACCATGTGCATATTTTCACTCTTCCCAGACACACACCAGGCACTATCTCCGAATGTTGATACACTGATACTCACATATAAATCATAGGATGGAGTGTGTGTGAGAGAGAGAGGGGGGGGGGGCTCAGAGGTCAACCTTGAATGTTGTTATTCCTCAGAAATTGGCCACCTTGGCCATCTCATTTTTTGAGGCAGTCTCTCATTGGCCCAAAGCTCACTGAATAGCTGGTTGCCAATGAGGGGCAGGGAACTTCCTGTCTCTACCTCCCTGACAGATTATGTGTACCTATCACCACACTTACCTATTTAAAGTGTGTTTGAGGGCTCAAACTCAAGCTTGCAAAGCAAACAGAACTGAACTTTCTTCTTAACACCAACCATTTGTATTTTCTTGAGAAGGGCACACAATAGAATCTCTGGTTCACCGTCATGAAACACACTTCAAGATTACAACTATAAGAATGAAGTTAAAATAAAGTGAGAATAAATAATTTTATTAGACATTATTACCTTTAGCTTGCTTCATGGAAAGGAAAAATCTTGGCACATGACCAAATTGTGTTTCTAGTTATTGGACCCGTGCTGAGTCCCACTACACATTTAAGCATACATTCTGTTCCTTCAAGCATATTAGAGATGCAAAAGCCCATGGGACATGCTCCAAGGAAAGGCTCCCACACTATTCATTTTAATGTTCCCTGGCAAGACAAACAACCCCCAGCTCTTTACCCTGAACCTGTAAATTCAATATTTATCAAATATTCTGTATTTATCAAAGCTCCAGTATCATACCAAACCAGCCTCATCTAGAAGTTCAGTTTGACTTCTAACCCTTCTATTTCAGGACTGTGTGTCTAAGATTTGGAAATGCACAAAGAGCCACTGAGCAGGGCCAGACAGTATTCTTCATTGAACCCTGTTCTCACAACTAGCTCGTCACCTACTTATAGTTTTTTTCAGGAAGGGCCCATGTTTTCTGTAACTTGTCACTATGTTCATTCCACTGCCATATGCTAGAATTTTAGTCATTAGCTGCATTTTACAAAGGATTAGAAGCCCCATTCCAACTTGTTAGAGACAAGAAAAATTACAGAGCAACACACATGCTGATTTTATGAACATGTGAAAGACAGAGGTGGTTAAGAATGAAAAACGGACCAAAGATTGGCACTGAGTTTGGTGGACTTGCATAGGGCAGAGTGACAACATAGAGGTAACAACATAGAGACCAGCTCCTTTTGGGATGTGTGAGAGGGTGCGTGGCCCACAAAGTGAAAGCAGTGAGGCAGCTGCAAAGGAAACAGAGAAGGCTGTGCCTCCACCCTCAGCTCTAGACCTGGTGGTTCATTATTCAGCTGTAAAGTGTACTTGGCATAATCAAAGTAATTATCAAGGTTTTACTTTAAGGCATATTGAGACACATGATTATAGACCATTTAGAAAAATTTGAACTCTCCAGACAGATATCAAGAGCAGTTTGATGTGGGAATGTCTTTCTGTATGCTTTGAAATAAAGGGACTGTTTTGGCCATGACAGGCACCATAGAGTAGGTGGGGAAATAGAAGCATAGTTAAGGGAAGGAGGGCAGAGTCACAAGAGATCCATCCATCCACCCATGATTCAAGATGCAACAAAATAGGTAAACCATGGGCCACAAGGCAAGACAGATTAATGAAGTTGCATTGAATTAAGATGAAAGAGTTAGCAAGCAACATGCCTAAGACACAGGCCAAGCAGGATGAAATTAATATAACCATCTGTATGTTACTTTGGAACTTTGTGATTGCTGGTCCAGATAAGCAGCAGTGGGCAGATCCAGACCAGGGACTAGACCAGCCAGAAACTTCATGTTACAGCAGATCAAAGGATGGCCCCCTCTACTGACAAGCAGTTGTTATACTCATTGGGACAGAATACAGGCTATCCACAGTGCATCTGCCCCCTCATTTTCCTTTCCTTAAATCATATATAGTGATTTTTTTTTCCTTAAAAGGACTGAATTAAACTTATTCATTACTTTTTTGCTGACAATTAAAAATAAGTTCAAAATGCAACTTTTAACAAGAAGTCCACATGCTAATTTTTTACTCTCTGTATCAACAGCAAAACACATTTCAGGAATTTTTTTCTCTTTAGAATATCTTTAAGAATCTTCAGAAATAAGTGACATTCCTTTTCTCAAGGGAAAAAAAAGCAGGGCTCAGAGAACTTCAGGGAGAAGACAAAGGCTGCCGGTTTTGAATGCTGATGTTCCCTATTTTTTACACCAGCTGCCAAACTCCCAAACTTCCAGAAACCTCACAACACTGTTTTGATAACTGGAAGTTCTGAATCTACCCAACATCTCATTATCAGGATGCTGCTAACAAGGAAGTGGGAGATTGCTGACATCCTCTGTGTGTCTCTTGGTATCAGTTTCTACCTCACATCTCTCCTCACAAAGAGCAGCTGTTGGGGAGGCGAGGTCTAACGATTGAATGACACTGGAGTTGGATAATTTTCTTTTCTGATATGTCTGACTGCTTTTTTGCAATCTACTTTCAGTCTTGGGTTGTAGACTATACAGCATTTGGTCACTTGTTGACATGCTGATTTGCCTTAGGCTTTATATCTTGCCTTTCTCAACCTGTTAGTTTTCAAGAAATGTCTTCACTGAGAATCTGCTTGCTGGAATTTTCAACAGAGAATTAGCACTAGCCATGGCCATTGTCCTCACTCCGCCCCCTCCCCTGCTATAACCATTAGTTTATTCACCATAGAGTGCTTGTAGACAGAGATTAAGAAAGAAGGAAGGTATGGATGTAGGAGCCAACTCTCTGTAGGCAATCAGGGGAAAGAGCACAGGGAGAAGCCTGCATTTGCTCACATACGCTACAGTGTGATCAGAGGCTGGGATTAAAAAGAGAAGGTTAAGGATTAAAACATCAGAGTCCAAAGCACTGAGCAAGGTGAATAATAAGAGTTTTTAGGTGGATGTCAATTAACCATCCTAAACACATAAAGGAGAAATAGGGTTCTGGGACGTTAATCGGGAGCCTTTGCTATTGAAGAATATATGTGTGACAATATTGCTCATTCTAATGTTGTTCATTGTAACAGACTAAATTGTAAGTAAGGGTAAATTCTAATCAAAAACTTCCAGCTAGCCAGCTCCTTCCTATTTCATAGACAGAGAGCTAACAGTGAAATAATCAACAAGGAATTCAGCCATATCTCAGTGGTTGTGACAACAGTACTTCTCTATCAAGTTTTTAAAGCTACAAGCTGATCATGGGAACATGAAAGGAAAGATAATTAAGAGTAATTAATACCCCTGGGAATATTTGCAGGGAGGGGTGACAGTGATGACCACTGGGTGACTACCACCTAGCAGACAGTCTAGATTAATAACTAACAAAGCTGCAGTCAGAGTGTCGGATGGACAGAAAGGGGCTTCAACTACCCCTAACTGGGTAGAAAGAACATGACCAGCACATGACCATCCCCAGTTGGGTTTAGGAGGAGCATACATGGAGCATGAAGGCCCTTCATTGGCTTGACCATGGGAGCCTAGAGAACTAACCAATTTCACTGAAGTCACCTTAGCCTTTGTCCAGTTTCTGCCACGTTGGTATAAAAACCTCCAAACAAAGGAGTGAGATAGTGTTTTAATCTGTCGGAAACTCCATCTACTCTCAGCAATCTCTCTTGTTTTTCCCCAATTTCTTGTTTTTCTGCAGTTCTTAATAAGGCCTGTTTCTACTTGGCACAATTTCACAAGAGTTTATGTCTTTGATTTTCTTTTTTTTCTCTTTCTTTTTCTTTATTATGAATAAAGTCACATTTTCTATCCATGTATATCCTTATTCAAGGTCCCTTCCCCCTCCCACCTCCTCCAGTCACTCTGTGTCTTTGATTTTCATTGGCCTTTAACATCAATGTCAAAACCACTATCTCAAGTTAATGTTGGATGATCACTGAGGCTCTGGCACCTCAGTACCCTTCATCAGTGTCAACTGCTCCATGCCTTCTCCATGTTAGGTTACCCCTCGAGGGAGCCAAAATGAGAATATACATTTTAGAATAACATTTAATAAAGACAAGTCAGGAATTTCTTGACTTGAAAACAAATTTGTGACCTGGGAATACTCTTGTTTGATCTGCCAAAGATAGATGTTGAGAGATTGCAAGTATTATAAGCACTACCACCACTTGTCACCCCAGCCATGGTAGCCAACTGAACAACAGCAGGACACAGTGTTGCCTCACCTCTGAGGATTGCTGAGATAATGGTCCCTGTGTCTGATCAGTAGAAATAGATGAAGCTTCTGTACTGTGAGTACAGCAGGGACTTTCAAAGGCTCTCTGAAGATCTCATCTCTGCACGTAGGGTGTGTCCAAGAACCCTGAAAAGAGTCACTCAGGCATGATAATAATTGCCCCACCAGATGACTTTTCAGTGTAAAATGTCCTGAAAACATGTTTAACAAGTCCTTGACTTGAAACCTTTTCCTCCAGGAATTCAATGTTTTCTTTTCAATATTTAGTGTTATTGTTGTTGTTGGGAGTCATTGTCTATTTTAAACAGCAAAAAAACCCCAGAACTTTTCAACAATAATTCCTTATAATATTACAATAAGAGACAGATATTTAATGCTCAGGGAATGCCAGGATAAAAGCAGTGAAAGGTTCTTATCTTTTTATTCCCTGCCACAGAGTCTTATTTCTAGAGAATCCGCATCTCAGTATTCGGCTTCACACACACACACACACACACACCACACATATATAAGCATAGTGCTCACATTATGTTTAATTGGTTGGTATGTATTGTATGCCTATGTGTGTTCCTCTGTGAAGTTTGACATTAGCTCAGAGCATTAAGTGTTAATAAGTTTTAAAGTTTTAACTAAATCACAAACTGACTTTATACGGTGTATCTCTGTGAATAGATCTGAAATACCAGGCCTAGAGGCATAGCTGATGTTTTCAGCCAGCAAGCATACATGACACATAGCTGTGTGCTCATCACCTATACTTCTTATAACTAGGCAGAGAAGACAGTCAGCTAGCATTGTAGAGTGATAAATAAAAAGAAAGCCATCATCACTCCAAAAAATATGCTACCACTCCTTAACTAAAAGAAAAAGAAAATATGATTTTTAATAGATGCAAGAGATAGGGAGGAAACCTCTAAGTGAATTGAAGGAGAATGATACTATAGAAATGGGAAGTAGTATTCACAGGTAGTAGGAAGCCCTGCACAGCTCACAGCCTCTCTTGTTTCACAAGGCTTATCAATTGACACGATTATTTACACTTGGATTCCTTGTGCAAAAATACATAAAAATAGAGGTTAATTCATATCCACGACAGCTTTCTGGACCCTGAAAGAAAGATGATTAGAGCATCTAGGACCACAAGAAACTCTGGGTACTCCTGAAAAGCAGCCTAGACTGTGTCTTCCTGGAAAATATGATAAGCATGGTATGAACAATATATTTTTAGGAGGAAATTGGACTTCATGTAACCTAGTTAATTGTGTAAAAACTGGAGAATTCCAGTCCCTTATTGTGGACTGCTAGAGTTACTTCTTCAGGACAAGATTACTCTCCCATAAAAGAAAGCTGAAACATTGAATTCACAAGAAAGGAAAGGCTTGATATCTATATATTGATTAAGATTATCCTGTATACCTGGATTCTTTCCACATATTTTAATTACACTTATAGATTCTAATAAAATTCAGAAGCTTTGAGGTATAGGATCTCACACAGACAGACAGACAGACACACACACACACACACACACACATACACAGTTACAAAGAGAAACTTGTTTTTCTTGTTTTTTTCTTTTCATCCTGAACATGTGTTAATGGGTGGGTATCTTCATCTTTTACTTACACTGAGAAATCTTTGAATAACAAATGGGGAAGATTGCTGGCTATAGAATCAAAGTAGACTTGGGGAATGGAATCTATGTGTTTGTATGTATAAGAACTTCCCCAGGGTAAGTTGTGATGTCATACATACACCTTTAATACCAGCACTTTGGGGGCAGAAAGAGGTAGATCTCTGAATTCCAGGCAAGCCTGGTCTATAAAGTGAATTCCAGGACAGCCTGGGCTACATAGAGAAAACCCTGTCATAGAAAAGAAGAAAGAAAGACAGAGAAAAAGAGAGGAGAGGAGGGAGGGAGGAAGGGAGGAAAGGAGGAAGGGAGGAAAGGAAGAAAAAAGAAAACAGAAATCCCCAAAGTATTTATACTCTAAGACATGTGAAGGAAGGATGTGTGAGAGAATTTGAATAGGAAACAGAGAGAACCAAGAGAAGCAGGTAGCTTAAAGATCTATTCACTGTTTAAAAAATTCTTCTTTGGTGCCTTCTGGATTTAGTACTACACAAAAAAATATATATATACAAATAACTTGAGAAAAATCAATGTTGACTTTGTAGACTATTTAAAATTTGACTTGAGCAAATTGTTTTGCTTTATTTTCATTTGTTATCTTTGTCCAGAAGAGGAAGCATATGACAGAAATGACACGTAGGTTCCAGTGTGCTGTGGTCCCTCTTAAGATTCACAAACCCTGAATATTGACCTATACGCCGCACAATTCCTCTTTGCCCTCACAAAGATAAATTTCATATCAGCCCAGCAGCTACCCATCATCTGTCCTCAGGGGAAGAGTATATAGCATGACCTCTCTTGAAATATTAGCTCTATTTACACGTGCTTGCATGGACCACATTACTCATGAGTCATCACAGCGAAATGAAGCCCCCAGTAGATGAAGTGATCAGAACAAACCCTTGTAAATAAATCTGAAATTTCAATGAAGGTCGTGCCAGGCCTGATTTATCCCTTAGAACCCAATGAAATAATGTTTACCAGGTAAGTGGTTTTCATTTTCTCCCTCCATCCACATGAGAGAAACTTACAGCTCTAAAAAGCTTGTCTTCCATGTTACGATGAGTGGCCAGTCACAGAGATAATATACCCTGAAGGGAAGTAACCTTCATTATTATATTAGAGTCTCAACAATGAAAGGCCAAATCATATAGCAAGAATTTCTTCTGTGTGTGTGTGTGTATATATATATATATATATATATATGCAATTTGATGGTATAAGTTCTTATTACAATTTAATGGATCAGTTGAGTTTTACAATTTAATCATTCTACTAAGAAAAATAAAACCAATTAAATTAGGTGACTTTGTTTATTCTTAATTTTGGAGCTCAAAAGATCATACATCTTTTGAAAGTAAATTTTCTAATTTTCTATTTGTCTTATACATTACTCACATGTAGTCAAGAAAGATGAGGCCCCAGAGGATTGTGCCCTAAGCAGAAAAACTAGATACTTATTCATTTCTTAAAATGAGTATCAGGGGCTAAGAGATTAGTTTCATCAGTAAAGTGCTTGCCACAAACATGTGAAAACCCGAACTTAATCCCAAATACCCATTTAAAGAACTGGGTTTATGGGGTGTGCTCCCCTGGGGGTGGAGTGAAACAGGAATTCCTGGGTCCTGCTAACCAACAAGTCTAGCTTAAGAGACACTGTAAAGAAAAAGAGGCATCAGAGGTCAGCATCTGAGGAAGAATACACAAGGTTGGTCTCTGGCCTCCACGTGTATACACACCAATGTGTGGACACATACAAACAAACAAGTTTATAAACATGAACATACAAATATGCACATATATGTAAATACACACAAAGAAGAAAAAGGAGGGGAGGGAGAAGCTGGAAGAGATAAGACCCACCATGCTAGGGTAGGCATCAAGAACTCTCAGACCTAGGCAGTTTGTTCAAGCTTAGGGTTCATATCATTAAGAGTCTCACTTTACCTGATATCTGGAAAATGTCCATATGTGTATATGCCTTCAAGAACTGCAGTTTAGGGAAAAGGAAAATGTCCCTCTGCCCTGTGTTAATAGAAACACCAACCTGATGTCATTTAAGAAAGGTTTTTTGAATACCATGCAAAAGCTTCAAGTATATGTAAACAGTTGATAGGTTCCTCATTTGCCACCTCGTCTGCTCATGGAAACTCATCCCAAAGATATCATTGTGTGTGTGTAAGTGAAAACTTTGGATTGTCCACACAGGGGAGTGTTGATTGAATTCTGATGGTAATGAAAGAGACTCAGACCCAGATATAGAGGAAAGGAAACACCACAGTCAAATCTCTCCCAGCTTCCTCAGCCTCACTCCTGGTCACTTCTAACTCTTGCTGTTTTCCTCAGCCTGCCTTAAATGCTCTTCCAGGTGAATCCTGTCCAGGTTAAGATTAAAGGTGTGAGCTACTCTGTTTGGCAGTCAGTCTTGAACTAATAGAAACACAGAAAGAACTCTGTCTCTGGAGTTATGGGATTAAAGGCATAGGTCACCCACCACTCCAGGCTTTCCCTGTGCAGGGATTAAAGGTGTGTGCCATTGAACCCAGCTGTTTAGCTTTGTACTCAGAGATCCAGAACTCCCACTGCTCTGTTATCCCTGGAACTCCCAGAGCTACCTCTGCCTAGTTTAGACCGTGGGTTGATCTCTTGCTATTCCAGGTTTTATTAATGTAACATATCACCACAGGGGAGTTCTTGTTAAAATGTACCTATTATCTTCATCATCCTCATACTTGCCCAACTGTGTGAAACTTAGCTTCTCCTCTGTCTTCTGTTGGGCATGGTGACTCTGTGGAGAATGCTCAGCGCTTAGTCCTCCAGCAATTCTGATCTCAAATACAGAGTGATTGCTTGCTCTGAGAAATACACATAAACTTGTATTTTCATTCCCTGCTTACAAAGGTTTCAGAACATTTTAACCAGAGAGAGAATTAGCAAAAAAACTTTGTTGTGCTGAGGCACTGGCCTGTATCATTCCTCTTTTTTTTCCATTTGATCTGGCTTTATGTGTGCTTTGATCCAGGCAAAATCATAACAAAGATATTTTTCAGTTTCAGAACTCCAACTACATATCCACTGAGGGCAAAGCTAGAATTGTCGTTAGGCAACAATGATGCTTTGAATCCTGGCTGTAGAATTTTGTGGAGCATAGTCTCCTTCCCCTTTATGTGAATAAAACCCTTTATAATGCTTCTGATTCATGATGCCTCCCAGTCTCCCCAACACAGCCTTGCTTTGTGAGTCCCTTCTTGCTGCTAAAGAGAGAAAAGACAAGAATGGTAAGTGACTCACCCAGTTATTCCTGTGGATTAAAACTACAGTAAAGAACAAAAAGAGCCCTCTGCAGTCTTATTTTTTCTTTAGTGATGTGAAGACCAACCACCACCTGGAGTGGCTCACCCTCTGCCTCAGTTCCTTTTTATTCCATCTCATCCCTTTTTGGGAGAAGGGCCTTAAGCCCACTTTCACAGACTCCCAAAAGTCTTATGTGAACCTCTCTGAGCTTTTCTCACTAGATATCTCATTTTTTTTCCTACCAGAAGTTGAGGATAGAGCCTAACACCTTGTACTTGTGTGCATGTGTGCCATGTATGTGCCTGGTGACCTCAGAGGTCAGAAGAGGTCATTAGTTCTAGAACTGTAGTTATGTGGATCCTTTAGAAGAGTAGCTACACTTCTAACTGCTGAGACATTCCTTCAGGCCCTCAAGAGTTCTAATCTTTAAATAATAATCATGCCTTTTGGGCTCCTACAAACCATAATCTTTTATTGAAAAGACTATTGCAACAACATTTGCGGTTATGAACCATGGTTGAGGTATATGTGATTCAGTAATTGTCACCTGGAAGTAGATAAAACATCAATTACGTCAGAGACTTTGGGGAAGCTTGGAATGCAGTACAGTGGTAGAGCATCTGCCTAGGGTCTGCAAGGACCTGGTTCTGACTTCCATTAATGCAAAAATTAAGAAGAAATGCTTACCGGCATCTCTTTTCATGTGAATCTTCCCCATGTGTTATGAAGAATATAAAGAGAAATAGCACTTTCTCATTTAATTAAAGAGCAAAGACTTGTGGGTTAGAAATATAACTTTAGTATCTTGAGGAAATTAAGAAATTAGTTTATTTTTATTTTATTTCAAATTTGGCCTTGATTTTCTACCAGAATATAGGACAACCCTCTTCTTGTTCTGGGCCTTTAGTTGTGCCTCTTACCAGCAGTCACTGAGTCAGGATAACACTATCTTTCTAGCATGTTTGGAGAGCTCCTGCTGTCTCAGTGGTAGAACATCTTTAGGCACAACTAATTATCACTCTCTTCCTCACACTTGCCCTCTCTAATGCCCCCTTTTCATATTCATGTACCAGAAATCAAAGAATAGCACAAATCTGACCACGGGATTCTCATCTCATCCTAACACTTGAAGTCTGTTGGGCAAGTTCTCATCCTTGAGCAGAATGTAGGAGGTTGTTTTGCATTCTGGATTCTCTCCTCAGACATTGTACTCTGGACTCTCCACTCTTGGCTTGTCACTTCCTTGGCTCCTGGTTAATACCTGGGTGGTTCCTTAGAATCCTTCACCTTCTTGGCTACCACCTTCAAATCTCAGAAATTTGCTGGCACACTGGTTTTTTTGATCTCTCTTCCAGATCCTTTCCTGGCTCCTCCCTCCCTATTGTCACTCTCCACAGGCTGGAAGGCTCTGTGCACTTTCTCAATGGGCTCCAATCTCGCCTTTGTCCGTTGCTCATAGCCAGCTGCCTCTAACATGTTATACTCATTCATACTTAGCATTTAGGAGACACTCAACAGATACTTTGAAGCAAATGAACTTATGAATAAAGAGCCTGTGTTCTGTATGTTATGGCAGTGAAAACACACACAAAAGAGATGTGAGGACATTATTATAAGCCTAGACAGGAAAGAGAAGTTGGTGTTCTGAGACAAAATGGGAGCTAGGCAAAATTCCAAAGCATGGATATCTTCTGCCATATTTGCCAGTTTGGGGCTGGATGGAGAGTGACAGAAGTAACAGGCTTCATGGGGTGATGGCACCAGTTTATTAAACCGCTGAGAAAGCTGTATTTGAATGCTTCTCCAAAGATCACTTGAAGTAATGGATGCTTCAGGAGACACTAATGAACTGGCAAGAGGCTAGAAATTTATGAAACTCTGTAGTGATTTGGGTGATGGCATAGCCAGACTATTTAAATTTAGAGGCAATTGCCATTTTAGTGAACAGTTCTTTTCTCCTCATGCCAACATTTCTGAATAATTATATCTACTTCAGAATACTTAGATAGGAGCAGACTCCAGGTCCAAGAAAACTCAGGAAATTTTGCAAAAAGCCAGAACACTATAAGTAACACCCCATCTGCCACTTAATTTATGGTATATTTTTAAAAGAAATATTTCTATTTTTCTTTGTCCACCTCTTATCTGAAAATGGCACAGTAGCAACCTGTCCTGATGTGATGGATACATGTCACTCTTGTCCTGATCTCTTGCCTACCCACAGTAACAGCAGAGACACAAAAAGATGCCATTACATGTTGAAGTTGTGGTACAGTGTTTTTGCTACATGGAGAGACTTTCTAAAAAAGTAGCCATATGAAAATCAATGAATGTATGCTGCTGATAAATTGGTGCTTTCAATTACCTGAGACTGTGTATCCAGGAAAGCTCTGCTGTCGGCGGCAGGAGAATGCTGGACCTCCTCTGATGTATCTGGCCCTGAATTAGCTTGCAGGCAGTCATGGCTGGCATTGCTTTCAGACACTCACGGTTAGCTTCTCTTTTATTGCAAAGCTCTCTGAAGCTTGAAGGCAGATTGTGGCATCACCTATAGAAAGTGAGTTGTATTTTACTTAGTCTACATTTTATTTCTACTTTAAGTCCCCCCCCAAAGATAGTCAGTTACAAAATAAAAAAATAGTTGCTTATGATTTAATCACAGGTTAATTGTTCCATGATCCATTTAGTGTGACTGTTCCTCTAACTCCATATGGGGAGGTCAGTGCATACGAGTACTGGAAAATTATAACATATAATCCCTCTCTTTGGTACATGCAACTGTATAAATATGTGTTACCTTTGAGACAGAGTCTCCTGTATAGGCTGGACTTGGGCTCAAGTCCTCCACCCTTTACCTCCCAAGTGCTGAGATTACAAGTGTACATCACCACACCTACCTCAAGTTCATTAATTTTAAGACTAGGTAAACCACACACGTTTTGTGAGTCTTCCCTATCAATTATTTGTGGTCATCATGATGGGCAAGAGAATAGTTAATTGTGTGAGATCCCTGTGGTAATGGTTAGGGCCTTTCTCCATGTGGAAACTTCACATCCATATTGATTTCAGTTGGTTAATATTATAGACACTAAATTCTGGCAGAAGTCATGAATCACTTTTCTGCTCATTGACAGAATGTCTACACTAACCTCACATTTTTTAGATGAAAAGTCCCACATAGCTTCACTACTAAGGCTGTCAGGGAACCTAAGACGTGGGACTAAGAGACCTGTTCTCTACTAAATATGTGCCAAGAGAAGAGGAGGAATTTTTGATGCCACCTCTATTCATTTTTGGACCATTGACTGATATAAATGAAAAGGCTAAATTGAAAGGAACATCCCTGAATGAGACTCTCAGATGTAGAAACCAATGCAGGCTTCAGTCTGGAACACTAACATCTTTATTTGAAAGGTATTTAAAGTATGCTTTAGTTTCCCCTAGGAATTTCTTCATATTTAAAAAACAACAAATAATAATTTATGATGGAAATAAACCATATCTATGGCTCACCACCACCCAAATAGTGATGATATATACCTTCAAACTCTTTGGCTTGGGATTTGAAATACAGTGACAAATGCTACCCAGCTGTCCATCATGAATACATTTCTGGATTAAATCAACACGATTAAAATGCAATCCAGATAAAACCGTGGAAATGTTGACAGCAAAAGGTAGGCCTCTGAAGAACATACTACAGATATATCCTCATTAGACACATGCAGCACCCCCACAGAGAAGCAGGGAAGTGGGTTAGTTTGCTAGATGCCTGGGGGAGGTACACTTCTCAACCCCTCACACTTGCATTCCACCAAAGGACACCACTGTTTTCCAGGAGCTCTCCTGTGGTCCTGATATATGTAAGTCTCTGAATTGATTATGACTTACATGATGACCAAGCAGTGCAGTGTGTGCCAAGCAGGATGTATTGAATTCACAGTGGCAGGTGGAGATGAGTTTAAGGTGCCAAGCAACAACTCTGAGCAGGAGACAGGAAAATCATAGACACATAGTGTGAGGAGGAAGTGTCATGGAGTTTAGGAGCATGGGAGTCAATGAATAGACTACAACACAGAGATGAGAAAAGCAGTAATTTGCTGGGCATGTAGCTCAGTGGTAGGACATTATACTAAGCACTTTCATATGGGGAATGCCTTGAGTTCAATTAACAGTAACAGTAACACACACACACACATATGAAAGATGATCTTTTAATTTCAAGATGACCCTTGGCATGTCTCCTTTGGCCCATGAGCTACCTACCCATGAACTTCTTGTAAAACAATCAATATAAGGTATCATTTAAAATGAAGTCACTTTTAGTTGCCTGTGTTTTCAGTTGCAACTAAAAGTGTTTTGTCATCAAAATCATCTAATCTGGATTGTTTGCTTTGCTTTATTTAGCATCATCTAAAAAAAACACTGTCCTGAAATTTTACATGTTGCAACTACTTTGTGCTTTGATCCAGTTAGAACATTTGTTTACTAATTCAGTACTCATTTATTGTACTGTTTTCTATGAAATAGGCTCCAAGCTGGGCTTTGGGATTCTAAAGTTTAATGAGAAGTTCTACCCTCCTCAAAGCTCACAGACTTGTAGTAGGGTTTGAAGCAAAAGCATAAAAATAAATTTGAATGAGTTTGTGCTACATTATGGTAGTAACATCAGTGAGATTATTATTTATGGTGGTTATATGTGATTATTAAGGTTACTTATTATGGACTAGGAAGAAAGATGGAGACCATGGTGTTCTTAGAGAAAGTTTCTATATGGTACTTTAGGGAATGGTACAAATGGTGGGAACTGTAGGCTCTGTATGATAAATGGACCCACAACTTGAACCTCACGCTTTCTTATTTTCTAGAAATTATCCTTTATGCAGGGATGTAAAGTGATTCCTGTCACACAAAGAGAAGAAAACATCTCTTGCAAGAGAAAAGGATTCTTAAATGCATTGTTTTTAACTTCTGAATTGCTCTGCTCTGGTCTTTTTGGCATTCTCTTTCTTCCCTCTCCTCTTATCTTTTCTTCTTTCCTTCTCTTCTCCTTTTTCCTCTTTTTCTTACTCTCCCTCCACTTTCTCTGCCAGAGATGAAGCACCCAGGACCTCACACATGCTGACCTTAGCAAACACTAAGTTATATCCCTGGCCTGCACTAGGTTAAATCAATAGAACTACTGTGATCTTAACCACACCTGAACTCTCTCTCCCTCATTTCCATAATGAAAGTCCTGAAGCCATTATTTTGAGTACAACTGGGAGGCTGGCCTGAAAGGATAGAGGGCATGTCAGAGCAGACATTCCCAGTATCAGAAGATGACACTTTAGGTGTGAGTATGAGCCATGAGCTGGGGGAGAGTGAAAAGGAAGATGTACTAAAGGGGATAAGAGTGGAAAAAGCCAATGAAGTTTAGCCTGTGTCAAACACTTGCATAAGTGATGTATCTGGATTGGTCAGTCTTCCTGATAGTCCTTTCAGATTGATGCCATACTATCTTCCTCCACTAATGGGTAAAGTAAACTCAGTACTCAAGGATGTTAAGGGCCTTGTCCCTAGTCAGGGAATGCTCAGGTCTCAGTACTTCTGAATCCTGACTGATGTACACCATGTAGAAATTAAAGTAGTAAGATGGATGGGAATTACATTGGTAAAATTAAAGAGAACTGTAGAAAAAAAAACCCACTTTAATTGTGAAGTTCTTGGCCATAGTCCATGAATTGCATTGGCTATGGAAAGGCAACATTATCAAGGAGATCAAAGCAAGTATGAACATCATCATTAAGTGATCACACAGAAACTGAGCACATTTAGACTAATAGACCTAATTTAACTATGTAAAGAAAGTAGTGGCTGTTATTCAATTTTGGCTATACTATGTCCTTCAAGGTGAAGGGTTAAATGATAACATAATACAAATAAAGAAGATGTTGAATTTTTGGAAGAAAAATAGTGAATGGCCATGAGCAACTGAGGAAAAGGAAAGAAGATATATAAGGGTTCTCTAGAATAACAGTACTTATAGAATGACTTACAGTTGGCTCTGGTCCAACTATTCAGTAATGGCTGATTATGAATGAAAAAAATCAAAGAACCCAAAAGTTGCTTAGTACATAAGGTTGGCTAACTCAGCTGAGCTACAGTATGTATGGGATCCCAAAGAAGTAGGCTCTAATGTCAGTAAAAGAATAAACTTGCTAGCAAGATGAGAACAAGCAGGCAAAGAATAAAGAGCTTCCTTCTTCCATGTCCTTAAATAGGCTTCCAGCAGGAGATGTAGCCCAGATTAAAGGCCTACCTGACTCAAGATAACAAGATTCAGATTTAAGGTGTATGTCTTCCCACCTCAATATCCTTCCCTGATGTGTCTTCCATGTTTAAATCTTAGTTCATTCCAGATGTATTCAAGTTGACAAACAAGAATAGCCATCACAGAGGGCTTTGTCTCTGCTTGTGGGGAGGAGGATGAAAACATGAACAGAGAATTAGGGTTGCTTCTCAAGCTTTCTACTTCAGGTAACTGGGTAGATGGTTCTACCATTTACTGGGGGAAAATACTGAAGGCCACATATTTGTGGAGTATAAGTTTCAGTTTGGGTATATTGAATTTCAGTTGTTTCTAGGATGTTCCAATGGAGTGTCCACTGCAGAATACATGCTAGTTCTGGGGCTCAAGGAATAGATCTGTAACATAATAATAGTGTAACATCAAGCATATATAAAAGATACACACGGATATGTATCTATTCACAATAGCCTCAAAGAAAATAAAATATCTACCAATAAACCTAATCAACGAAATAACAGGTTTCTATTAAAAAATACTTTAATACTTTCAACATATGAGAGAGCGAGGAGGGAGGGAAAGAGAGGAGAGAGGGGGAGGGGGGCTTGGCATAATTAATACTGTGAAAATAACCATTTCACCAAAAACTATCTACAGATTAAAAAAAATTAAAATCATAATCCCTAATCTCATTCTTTACATAGGGAGAAAAACTATTCTAATAGTCATATGAAACCAAACCTTAATAGACCTCAGATAATCAAAACAATCCAAAGCAAAAAGAACAATGCTGAAGCAGTCACTATTTTGGATCTTAAGATACAATACAGTGTCATCTTAATGACATTTTTCTATACTCATAGTAGAGTGAGATTCAGCCATCCTCAGAAAGGCTTCCTCCAGCAGCAGATGGGAACAAACACAACCAGACATCATTACACAGAGAGAAGACCTTGGCACACTCAGCTCTAATGGGATGTCTCTATCAGATCCCTCCCCGCAGAACTCAGGGAAACCTGTGAAAGAGGAAAAAGGAAGAGTGTAAAATCCATAGGAGATGGAAGACAGCAGGAAAACAAAGCCTTCTGAGTCAACCTATCAACGCTCCTATGAACTCACAGAGACTGAAGACGCCATAAATTTGAAAGAGAGTAGGAAGTGGTATGGAAGGTCTTAGAGGCTGGAAGGGAAGGGAGGAATATGTAATTATATTAAAATCATAGATATATATGAAAATAAATAAATACTTTTTACTAAAGGGGGGAAAACAAGTCTGAAAATGTAGCTCATTGGTAAATGCCAGCCTGTAACAGGCAAAGCCTTAAGTTTCATTTTTAGTACTACATACACAGACATGGACATATATATACACATGTACAAATTATTCTGTGATGTTGAATCTTTAATTTGTGGGGCTAGAGACACAGCCCAGCTGTTAAAACCACTTTCTAATTTTGTAGAAGACCTATGATCAGCTCTCAGCACCCACATAGAGGTTCATAACTGTCCTTAAATACAGTTCCAGAAATGGAATGCTAAGGATTTCAGGCAGACATATGGTACAAATAACATAAAATATAAATACTTAAGAAAGAAATATTGGTGATACTTTGAAGATCATTAAGGATCAGACTGGTTCCTTATGTACAATGACATTAGCACCCAAGTTGGTGTTTCCAAGTGCTTGGTGAAATCTGCAGCTCACAGATGCTTGGTAGCCAGTATTGGTCTTTCTTCATGCAGCTATGATGACAGAAGAAATGTTACCATGCATGATCATGGCTGCTACTCCAGACCCTACACGGGATTCTCTCAGTGACATGTCCAGAACATATACACTATGCTAATTTCTTGAAACCTGAAGCATGTGAAAACTAAAAATCCACATGCTCCTAATGGATAGGAACAAGGGCAGGTCATGGTGGTGTCATAGATGTAAATGGCAAATATCTGTGTCAGTACTCAGTTTAAGGAGGTACTAGCAAAGCTGAGGGTATCCTGTGAGCATGCCTCTTGGTTCATATCCCAGGATTTTTGTGGGCAAAGAATAATAAATAGAAAACTCTCCATTCCACCAGGGGTGGTGTAAAGAATAGGAAGATTATTTTAGTCATTAGGTGTCCATCTACCTTTCCATGAACCCATCTCACCTCTTGAAAGGGTGAGCCAGAAAATACCCCCATCCTAATTTGGGAAAAGCACTCTCATCACAATGGGAGAACTGAGCACAGCCCCTGTGTTCTGAAAGTCAATCATTAGCCTCCTTGGGCAGGGAAGTCACTGAGCAACTACAAGAGGCAGTTACTGTGATCAGGACAGGGGCCATCAGAAAGGCTGTAACCACTGCATTGAGAAATGGGAGGGACGTGGCTGAGTAGGTCCCAGGTGAGTAGAAAAGCAGCTTAAAGCAGTTCTCAGGCTCTGGGATGTATTCCAAACGACATGTACAGTAATAGAGCAAGGAGTTAGGATTCAGGAGGAAATATGCCACAGTGAGTATTACACTTCTGGAGAATACAGGCTTCATTCACAGCACCCACATGGCAGCTCACAACAATCTGCAACTTCAGTTTATCCTCTAAATTCATGGGTGCCAGATACACATGAACTACGGATATATCCAAACAGGCAAAACACTCATACAAATAAGATAAAATAATTACGTATTTAACATTTGTTTGCAGTTCTGTTCTCTGTGTTGGGGAGAGCAAAGTGGTTCCTTCCCTGCCTTGCCTCACTGAAAGTTGGTGAGATGCATTTACTCAGGTTTGTGGACCCATTTTCTTTGTGAAATGGGGGTGACAATAGAGAAGGAATTTAAAAAGGCTGAGTCTTCTTAGTGATTTGTGAAAATATAACACACCATTATTTATTGTAGGCACTGTTCTGTACAATAGATCCCTTGAACACATTCCTTCGAGTTGGAAATTTCTATCTTTTTTCATTATCACCCTGTGGCCTCTCATAACCATTGTAACCAATGCTCACCTCTGTCATTTATAAATTCAACTGTTGTAGACCCAATACAAGAGTAAAGTAATGGACACTTTCCTTTTGTCATAGTTAGGGTTTCTATTGCTGCAAAGAAACATGATCACGGCAACTCTTATAAAGAAAATCATTTTATTGGTGTGGTTTAGTTGGTTGTTTTATTTTTTATTCTTCTGGTTCTTTACTCTTGGGGGGGGCTTGCCACCCAGCTCCCAAATAAATCATATGGGGACTTATTTATTAATGCCCATCCTTAGCTTGACTTTTTTCTAGTCAGCTTTTCTCAAATTATCCAGTCTACCTTTTGCTTCTGTGCTTTTATTGTTTTCTATTTTATGCACCTTCCTTTTCTTCTTACTCTGTGCTGTGTAGCTGGGTGGTTGGCCTCTGGGGTCTTCCTCTCATCTTTCTCTAGCTCCTTCATCTTCTGTTCCCAGATTTCTCTTCCTATTTATTCTCTCTGCTCGCCAGCCTTGCCTATCCTTTCTGTTGCCTTGCTATTGGCCATTCAGCTCTTTATTAGACCAATCAAGTGTTTTAGACAGGTAAAATAACACAGCTTCACATAGTTAAGCAAATGCAACATATCTTTGCATCAATTAACAAATACTTCACAACATAAACAAATGTAATATATCTTTACCTATATTCCACAACATTCCCTCCTTTTGTCTGATAAAATAAAAGGTTTTGCTTTAACATGGTTAAACTTTATACAACAAAACAGTTACCAAGTAAGAATTACATTATAATATTAAGTCCATTTGTATTCAGCAAATTCAGACACCATCCATTCTATCTTAGTAACTCCAAAGTTTATACATAATTTACTTTCTATCATAACCAAGGGAAACTATAACTCTAATTGTTTAGGTTTTTAACTCCATCAAAGACTCACAGAAGAATATAATATTAACTAAAAACAAATATATCTGACTGCCTAGACAGTCACCCAAAGTTTCTCTGTAATGTTGGAGCATCCTTTTTCAGCATGCAGGCCTAACGTATCTGCCAGATTTTGCAGTGAAGCAGAAAATTCGAAGGACTGTCCTACCGTGTATTAGCAAAGTTTGTCAGTCACTTTCCCCTGTGTCCTACAGAATATCTGACAGATTCTTCTGTGAAGCAGGAACCCTGAAAGACTGTCCTACCTTGGTTTTGAGAATTCCATCAGTCACTTTTCTGTGAGTCCTGCATGTCCAGTCTGCAGAGCATGCTGTAAAGTCAGGGAAAAAGCAGCTTATTGCTCAAATGACTAGACTTGCCATATTGAAAGCAAACTTCAGAAGGAGTTTTTTCAATGGCCATTATCTACTCTGAAGTAAGTAGGTGCTGCAAGGAGGAGATATGGCTCTTTGACATGAAAAACCCTGCGTTAACAAAACCTTTTAAGTACCGTATTCTATAAAACTTTGAAGTGTTTAAAGATAATCTATCTAAAATATATCTCTATATGATCTTAAAAACATACCTAAAATATCTCAAATTTGATTGTTATAAATGACTACTACTGTGTTTTTTAATTGTCCTAAATAATATTAGCTTCCAAAACTAAAATTTTGCCTTTAAATGAACTGCACAGTTACAATATCTTAAACAAGAGTAGAAACATATATACAATGTAACAAAAATAACTTATACTTATTTTCCTAAATAATAAAAATATTCATAACCCACCAAATGACCAAAGTCACCCACATCATTTATTAAGAATATGGTTGACATTTTCTATAGACTGTTTTCTGTTGTCTGAGGGTGAATCATCTTTAGAGCTCTCTGAGAAAATTAAAATAATATCCAAGTCCTGGAAGATCAGCAGTAACCATTGTTGATATATATCACCTGCCAAGTTTCAGGTCTCCCTAGATCACACTTGATCCATATTAACCTGGAATTAATCCAGAGCCTCTCTTGTTTCATGGAAACAAAAGAAAAACATCTTCACCAAAGCATCTTGGACTTCCATTTGACAAATAACATTTTTGAGTTCCATTTTAAAGTTAAGACATTTTCAAAAATATATATGCTGGATTATTTCAGCAGTCCTTTCAAACCCATGTTTCTTAACAGTTGTTGCTTGATTATCAACAATCAAATATTTCAAAATCAACACAATAACATACAGAATCCAGACTCCTTGTGTATTTCTTATGTGGCTTTTTTCTTTTCTATTACTTTTACTCTCTCTTTGAAGATTGGAATTTATTATTTTTGTAAACTATTCATTTTTTTTCTATGACCATATCCTTTTTCCTTCTGTCTTAAGCCTACTCTCATTGTAAAATACACTGGAACCTGTTTAGAGGTTCTTGGTCAGACCTCTTTTACTGTGTACTTTTAGCCTTTGTGGACCATATGAGTAAACATTAACTGCTAAGCTACAGCAGAATCCTTCACATAGCTCTATCAGCTGGCTTTACCTGCTTCTCAGGTTATGAAAGCCAAGCTTAAAGCACAAAGTTTAGTTGGAGATGCTTGTCCAGGAACCGCATTCAACTACCCAGCTATGTAGTGCCAGTGCCATGCAATGTGGCATCTTTAGTTTCTATTTAGTGTGGAAAAGTTTTTTTTCTGTATGACAGAATTTCTTAAAGAAGCTGTATCCAGTTTTGTTGTTGTTATTGTTGTTATTTTCTTTGTTTCTAAGTTTTCTCAGGCCCTATGGGAATTCAAGAGCTCCACATTGGTACATCAAAATGTTAGGTGTTTTTGTTGCTGTTTTTTTTTTGTCTTGTTTGTTTGTTTGTTTTAAAGTCTTTGTCCTTTCCTTTTTTGGGGAACTCACCAACTATCTTACAAATAAGTCATATGGAGACTTATTCTTATTTATGAATACCCTGACTTCGCTTGACTTGTTAGAAACAAGATTTTGTTTTTTTTAAACTATTATCCCTTCTATCTTTTCCTTCTGGGCTTTTATCTTTCTTTGTTCTATATACCTTTCTTTACTTATTACTTTGTGACTAGAATCTAGAGTCCTCCTCTCCTCCTTTTCTGGATCCTCAATCTTCTGTTCCCAGCCTGCCAGCCCTGCTTACTCTTTCTCCTGTTTTGCTACTTACCATTCAGCTTTTTAAAAGGACCAATCAGGTGTTTTAGACACATCTTTACAGAGTTAAACAAATGCAATGTAAAAGAATGCAATACATCTTTGCATCATTAAATGAATATTCCATAATATAAATAAATGTAACATATCTTTAACTAATATTCCACAACAAGGTGACTCATATTTTCAGAGGTTCAGTCTATTATCACTATGGTGGGACATGGTGGCATATAATGCAGAGATGGTACTGGCTAGATTTTTATCATAAGGAAAAAGGAAATTCTTTTTCTCACTGGGTGTGGCTTGAGCATATATGAAACCTCAAATCCCACCTTCACAGTGACACACTTTCTCCAAGAAGACTATACCTACTCCAAAAAAGGCACCTCCTAATAGCTCCAATCATGTTGTGGGACATTTTTTTCAAGCTATCACACCTTTCCATTTGTCTTACTCCATTTATCACAATGTTGCCCAGGTTCACCTGTGTTGTAAATAATAGAATTTCTTACTTTTTAACAATTAATAGTACTGTTGTGAACAACCTTATTTTCTTTATTTATTCATTAATTGGCAAACATTTAAAATAATTGTGTCTTTGCTATTATAAATAGTTCTGAAAATCACATATCTTTTTGACACATTGAATTTATTTCAGTTGGAATCAAACACAGTAGTTGAATGGCTAGATTATATAATATATATTCCCATTTTTAAAAGAAAAATAGTTTCTATGTCTGTACTAATTAACAATCTATACACAACCAACATAAATGGCTTTTTACTTACCAAGTTTGTTATTGTTCATCATTTTGATAGCAACCATTCTAATGGGTGTTAAAACTGATCTCTCTGGTTTTATTTGCTTTTACCATGTTGTCAGTGATTTGAAAATCTTCTCTTACACCCATCATCCATTCCTGAGTCTTCTGAGACATGTCCACTTGGGATCTCTGCACATCATTAATTGGGTTGTTTTAGTTTTGTTGTTGTTATTTTCTTTTGAATTGTATGTGCATGTTATGCATTTTAAATAATACCCATTTTTCATAATTGAATTTGAAAATATTTTCTCCCATCCTGCAGATTGTCTTTATCTCTATCCACAGTTTCCTTTGTTGTCCAAAACTTGTTTTTTAAAGTGTCCCATTTTGTCATAACATTTGTGAAAGGAATCACATGCGCTTCTCCCATCTGTATATGTAAGTCCTCTTTCTCAGGAAGGATACAGCTCAGCACCAGCCAACATCAAGTATGTTTTTTTTCTTCACTTCTCCTAATACCAAGTGCCTAGAAATGATTTGTAGCTTTAAAAAAAATGTTTTTCTGTGAAAGTTTTCTATATGCTGACCCTTATTTTCTTCATGAAACTTTAATCTTTTTGTGTTTAAGGAGGATATGTTATACAAAGGACTTTTTAGATTCCTTGCCCTTCCACAGAACATAGCAAAGCACATTTGACCAGATAGCTTACAGAAGAACTTACAGTTTATCTGCCTTATTTTCTGAGATGAAAATATGAATTAAACACAAAGTAACATTTAAAGAACAGATACTGTGAAAAAATAAGGGCTGGTAAAAAATATTGAGCAAATCAATTTTTTCTGTATTTATTACATATCATATATATTATAATTGAACTATAATGTAAAGTCTATGTTATAATAATTCACTAATGGAGACATTTGATGTAGAAAACCCTTTCAGATACATTGTCTCATATAACTTAGAAAACATTCAACAAAGCATGGAGCATGTGACTGATGCTCACATAAAGGAATGAATTACAACTTCATTACAGTCAACAGAGGAAGACTCCAAAGGTAATTGTGAATTAAAATGAAAGCTTATATAGTGAACATTTTATTGTTTTGTTTTGTCTATGACATCTATGAAGAGTAGCTTCTCTCCTAAGAGAATAAATAGGATTTTGAAGACAATGAGAAACAATTGCAAACATGACAAGGACTTCTACAAGGCAAGTAAATCAAAATGAAAATAAAAATGTATACCTCCACTACAACTTCCTTAAATCTGGAAGATTACTGTATTATTTTTAGCAAATAGTTATGTTTCATGCCTTAGAGAACATTATTATTGATCATGCTAACATCAATCAAATCCATTGTCTTTCTATTTCTCCTTACACATCTTGGTGAGTAAGAATATTAGGTAATACCTATGTTTCCCCTCATTCAAGATCTTCTGGACATATAATCTAAGAGCTGACCTAGAACAATCATTGCAATCATTAGTGATAGCCAAAAACAGCAAATCAAGGATAGAAAGCTGAGAACTGTATATATCACAGGTCTGTTAGTACACCAATATTTTAAATTAATATGTCATGTCCTAGTTTCATAGTCTCTTCTCCACCACAAACAGAAATTGTCTTTGTACAAAGTCTAATACAAATCGAACAGGAAGTTTCCTCTACATAAAAATATGCCCTATTACATTCTCTGTGTTTTTTATTCTATTTTAAAGAGCTTCTGTGGCTGGGGGAAATGTGTCTGAAGGAACAATGAGTCTTGTGGTTCAACTGTAGGTAGATATGTGGTCAAGGAAGCACAGAGATGAATCAACTCTCCCAATCCTCTTGCTTCATAGACATGAAGCCAAGACTTCCGATAGTATTAATGTCACAGCAATACAGAAAATGACACATATATATGGCACACAGTGTACCATCTGAAAAGGATTCTTAAAACTATGCAAACCATGTGCCTATCCTCAGCCCCTGGTTGGTTATCAAGCCAATATCATTGCACATATGCCAACTGATATTACTATATCATGTCATGAGTTTACTGAGGAGTAGATATGATCTACAATGTCAGTGTAATTAGAGATTTACAAAGGAAAGAGAAATGACAGTTGAATTTCTAACCTTCCAAAAGCATCATCTTGAAGTGCTTTTGTTATTAAAGAGATGAGTTAAAAAGAAATAGAATTGTCCAGAGCAGAGGAGGATGTACAGACACAATCAGCAGTCACCTAGGACATTTCCACTGGTCTTATACAAAATTTCTTCATGTCTTGTATTCCTGTAAAACACAATATCAGACACTGGCAAATTTAAATCTGGAAGGAAGATGAGCTGAGATGATTGTTTCTGAACTGACAGAAGCCCATGTGGCCACAAGCCAGGTACACAGCCTCAGATTTTCCCTACCTGAACATCAACAATAGTCAGCCCAGCAACATATTCATGATGATTATCTTTTGTCTTTATAATGGTATTGATGCAAACAATACAAGTCAAGAATTTTAAATTCTTTAATTGGTGTGTAAAGCCTAAGAAAGTTACTTTATTCAAAGCTTTTTCATAAAAATTACTCAGAACTTTGATTTTTTTAAAAAAGAAAAATATTATTGTGATTATATGCAACCAGTCATTCTATTGGTTGGAGTATATATTGCATATATAATCCATATATATTGCACACATATATGGGACTTATAACAGTCTATCAAGAAATAATATCCTTTAATGTTGAAAGTCTATTATAATTTTTAACTGTATTTAATTCTCATTTTCTTGAATAGTTTTGCAGAGAACAAGTGATCAGTAGTGTCAGAACATGATAAAAAAAAATAGCTCATGGTGAGCAATGTCTTGTGGGACAATGGGAGAGTCTCCAGGGGAAAACAGGCAGAGGGCCTCTTACCTCAGTTGCATTTTATTCCCTTGATTTTTCTTGGATGTGATCTTATGCCTCTTGTGACAAATATTTACATTTAATTTATAAAACATATTTATTCTTGTTGGATGTCAAATTATAGCTATGGAACCAAATCTGGTGAAAGGATATGCTTAGTGCTATCCTCGGTGTACCCTAAATCTGGATACAGTATTCTGTCTGCTTTCATGATTTTCCAGTTATAATCTATTGTACATGCTGGGCAATGTATTTAAATTATTCTGTCCGGGGAAAGTTCTAGGAAATGGCTGCTCTGTTAATATTTACTGTGTGCTTATTAACATTTACTTATAAGCTTTACTGCACTATAACAGCCTTCCTTGGGCCATTGCTTTCTTTGTTACATCCATGTATAAAAGAACACTTAAACTGAAGTAATGTGTCTACAGTACAGTGTTAGACTGCAGCCCACCACATTCTTTCAGGTTCTCAGATCCCAAGTCCAGCAAACAAGATCTACTCAGGTCAGTTGAACAGTGGACAAGTAGTTTTTCTAGAGTATCTCAGAAAACTTGACAACAATCTGAACAGTCGATACACTTTGTGCCTCATCACATTAATGCTTATATGAACAATATTTAATTTTACATAGCACCACAGCAGAGTCAAAACTGGAAATACCAAAGCAGCAATGGAGTACTGATGTTAAAAGTATTCTACCCAGAACTTAAGAGAGACATCCAGGGAGTCCCCTAGGAAGAGAAAATGGAGAAGATCTCCTTAGATACTTGGGAGTATAAGAGGTTGCAACTAAGAAGAGGTGGAAACAAATCATGAGAGAAGGAGATGATTGTGTGAGAGAAACAACAAGGAGGGAGAGAGAAAAAGAGATGGAGATCCTTATAGAGGAAGCAAATATGGGGTTGGAAAAAGACCAGGTGCTAGGGAAACCTTCAAGAACTCACAGGATGTCCCTGCCTAGGTCTCCAACCAATAGAAATAAAAAAAAAGTATTCTATCAGCTTCCCTCTCCTATAAATGACTTTGACATTGAGTTCTCTTCTGATGCTGAGCTCTGTGGAATGGTGGGTGTCTTTTGGTTTTCTCATATATTGCATATTGGAGGATTTGACAAAAATCTTATTTCACTAAAAGATGTTACATTAGTAAATTTAAGGTTACAAACCAAAGGACTACAGAATGCTTCATAATAATAAAAAAAAAAAAACAAAGGACATTGAAAAGCTTGGTTTTTTGTTGTTGATTTTGTTTTTGTTTTTTGTTTTTAAGTAACTCCTCTTTCACTGAGCAGAGAAATCTTTTCCTATTCATTTCATTTGACTCCTTTTTAATCTCAGTTTTTACGAGGACACTAATGATCCTCCCAGATTGTTGCCTTCCAGTGAAATAACAGAGCATTCACAGTGGCAGGATTCCAGTTGAAAGAGTTCTGAGCTTATAGTAAATCTTCCTGTTTTGTTCTTCAAACAACAGGCTTTGCCATCTGCCTTATGAATTCAATTTTTTGCAGTATTTCACATGATCTAAAATACGGTTATTGCTATGCATATATTGGGGTTCCTGCAGAGTATTAATTAAGTCCAAAATATTACACCAATATTGCACAGTGAAATATAACACAAAGGCCATGGCGTGCTTGTTGTTACCATGCTCTGCATTCCACAATGACTGTTCTTCCCAAGCTGGAGACAATTGGATTGTAGCAACTAACAAAGTTAAACCTGAAGGCTTAAATTCAGGTGAATGAGATAAATTGAAACAGATCTTATTGCTCCCAAACACTCTCTTGGAAATAATAGCATCTTGACATTTTATCAGTCACTCATGCGGTCATTCCCTGAGGTATCAGCCAGAGCTTGAAGGATAGAGCTGTAAAGAAAAGACTGTCAGTCATAAACATCCCTCAAAACCATGAAAACCACAAATGAGCCCTTAAGTAACAGAGGACGCAATACCCTTGATATTTCAACAATTACTTGCAACTGCAGGCTTTGTTCAGGATCTCGGTCATTTTTACAGAATTCTTACTTGTCAGACCGGAATGGGGTAGCAAGGAGGATGCAGAAAAAGAAAAGAGGGACAAGGAAGAAAAGGGAGAAAATGAAGACGGCCTGATCTGATGACACTGGGCGGAGAGTGAAGACTTAGCCATATATTTAGAAAAGCTTATAGGAACATCCCAAGGACAAAAGCCAATGAAGACTGATCGAAAGACATTAATATTATTAAGCTTGAAAAGAGCTTTGAGCTCATTAGAAAGATGTTTGTAACACTTAGCTGTTTCCTCTGTGGCCATTCCTGATGTCAATTTACAGTGGAGAAAAATAGCAGAAACACACTGCAAGGAGGAGGAAATTGGGATGGATAAGAATGCCGATAGAGGAAGGTGAAATGAATTTAACTTAGTTTGGCTTTAAGAACTTATCACTATGTTGTCAGAAGAGAAAGACTAATTTTAAGTGAACTTTGGTGCCACTATATTAGCAACTGAAACTCAAGAGGAGGAAATGCAACCAAGTCACAGACACTCTAGAGACAACAGACACAGAAAGGTTAAATGCCCCAGAAATTATATGTGTGGACTTTCACAATGCAGAGATTAATGGTTCCTCAAGGCAAAGGATAAATACTAGCCCGTGAACATTATCAAGGAAAACAGAACAGTCTCCACTTTCTTGATCTTATCAGATCAATTTTAAGTGGGTTTATCTTGGACTTTTCTAACATTTAATGAGGAACAAATTGTTTTTTCTTTCTTTGTTTCTTTTTCTTTTTTTTCTTTTTTTTACAGTTTCCTCTACCCATGTTGACTTTTTGATACTACCTAGGAAAAAACACTTAAAATAAATGGGTCTGTGACAGAGTGCTAATTTTGTTGTCTCTGAAACAATTGGAAAGGTTCATTTTATGGCTATTTCCTCTTGATTCACAGTTTATCATAAGTGTTTAGAATGAACAAAGGACTTTGGATGAGAAAGATGTTTAATTGTCATTTGGCTATTTCCTCAGTCTTCACACAAGAGCCCACCCGAACAGGATTAGCTTGACATGAATCCACCTTCTTCCCAATAGCTCCCAGTCTATGCCAATCAGACTCAAAGTGCCAATCAGATTATTCCTATGAAGCAACAATAGTTAAAAATAAACACAATATAATTGAATGACTTTCAGTTTAGTACCCATTACATAAAGTACAAGTTCCTAGGCTCAAGCAGCTTAGTGATGAGCAAATCCAGGATACAGCCCATTATTAAACTCTATGGAAAATGAGTAGAAAATGAAACTATTTTATATATTGGCCATAAATACTTTGACTACTGAAGCCCAATGCTTCCTGATAAGCCACTAATGAATCAGAAGGGGACACAAAGGAGCAATGCCTCATAACTCTACTGATGTCATCCATAGCCTTGGGTTCCTTTGTTGACATTATTTCTTGATAGACTCTTATGAGCCCCAAATGTGTGTCTATAATATAAAGATCTAGTTGCATATAATCACAATAACATTTTTTTTGCCCTTAATCCCACTTTGTGACTTGATTTTCTGCCAATTATTAAGCCTCATTGGCACATTGCAAGAACAATCTGACCTCTTAATATAAGTCTTATGTTGAGATATATATGTTTCTCAACTTGACAATTAGTTAATTTTTAATTTTTTTCTTTATCTGTAGTTATACTTCCAAATTAAGTTAGAAATTTGGAATATCTAAAGTTTTCAATAGGCAGTAAACAAAGCAACAAAAATTTTCTGTTAAAATAATTCAAGTTTGAAAGAAACAAGTTACATTATTGCCTTCTTAAGTGAGCCATGTATTTTGTTTCCATTAAAAATATAACATTTCTATCCTATGCTGGTATCTTGCAATCCAGCATCAATACAGTAATGTTTAGGTACTTTGGTTTGGCTGACTTGTAAAACAATTTATCATGACCCCAATATTTTCTTTTTTGGACAATACAGTGCAGAATAGCTTAATTCCACTCATATAAAAGCCTCCTGCAATATCACAACAAACAAAACAGCATTGTGGAAGACACACA
The DNA here is from genome assembly GCA_004025045.1 of Sigmodon hispidus. Taxonomy (NCBI): domain Eukaryota; kingdom Metazoa; phylum Chordata; class Mammalia; order Rodentia; family Cricetidae; genus Sigmodon; species Sigmodon hispidus. Next base: position 288,973 of record PVIH01000175.1, on the reverse strand, counting down.
GCTTTTCCTACACAAGGACTGCCCATTGATTTAAAACTGAGTACATCCACAGTCTGAAAACACAGGTCACAAACAAAGGAAGCTTTGAGGAGACCATTTCATGGGAACAAAAGGCCCATTCTCTTTGCTGCTCAGGAGAAAGAAAAGAGGCATATCATCATTTGCTATCAAATAAATGACACATTTTGGATCTTAGCAATTGTAGCATTGTTGTTTGAAGCAAAAACTTTACATAGAAAAGCTGGTTGGAATAGGAGGGTGCCAAGATAAATAAGGCTTTCTATTCTATTCTCTCTCTCTCTCTCTCTCTCTCTCTCTCTCTCTCTCTCTCTCTCTTTCACACACACACACACACACACACACACACACACACAGATATGCACACACACAAATTTGCATCTGGAGATTGGTGATGTTTTCACAATTAGTATGCTCAAGATTTTGTTGCAAAAAAGTTAGAAAGGGGGAAAAAGCCTCATGTAGCTTCTAGTTTATAGCTTTTCTTAATCAAACTTTTAAAATAAGTTTACATCCTTTAAGATGAAGGGTGATCAGATAATTCTCACCTGTATTTTTTCAGCTAAAAACATACGCTTTCCTCCTTTGGCCTGCAGAAACAATAAAGAAACAAAAAAAGCAATGGATGTCAAAGGATGCAGCCAGAAGTCCCCAACTACTTCTAGTGAGACTGTCTGTCTATTCATGCTACCCTTCCAGACTGTCTATTCATCACCTTGCTTGTTTGCTTTCTGGATTCCCACTCCATAACCCAATTCAAAACCACATTGTACTGATGACTTTTCTTCATCATTTTGCTCAAAACATCTGACAAACACAGCTTACAACAGGAAAGATTGATTTTTAGCTTATGGTTTTGGAAGGTTTGGTTCCACAGCAAGGAAGCATAAGTAGCATGATTCACAGCACAGCAACCAAGAAGGAAATCATGAGCAAGATAAAAGATAGATCTAGACATAAGAAAACATGAATCCTGCAGACACACTCCAGCCATCTGCCTTCTCTTTTTACACTCTGCAATTGTGCCATCATGGGCACAGATTCATTTAGGGTTTAGACCACTCTCTAAGCTCAGAGACTGTTCATTTGACTGAGCATTAATTTTTACCTCCTGTCAACACAAACATGGCCTGAGATGCACGTTACTGACATTCTGGACTTTTAAAATCCAATTAAAGTGATCATCACAAAAATAGACAGACAGACAGACAAACACACACACACACACACACACACACACACACACACACACACACACCTCTGATACGCTTGGTCCAGGTGGTGTAATGGAATTATGTTCTGGTATGTTGGAACTATTTGTCCCTCTTACTGGTTTAATAAAATGTGGATTGGCCAGAAGGCAGACAGGAAGTGTGGGTGGGCTACCAGACTAAGAAAACTCTGGGAACAGGAAGAGTAGAGCAGAGACACCAGCAGACTCAGAGGAAAGAAGACAACCATGCTGCTCTGAGAAAAGATACCAAGCCACATGGCTAAGCTGATTAATGGAAATAGATTGAGTTAAGATTCAAGAGCTAGCTAACAATATGTCTGAGTCATATGTCAATTAGCATGAAATTAATATAAACCTTTGTGTGATTATTTGGGGCTAAGAGGCAGCAGGGCTGTGAGTAGGTCCAAACCTTTGGGCTAGGATAGAGGGCGGGCCAGAAACTTCAAATTGCACTCTGGCATCCCAGACCATATTTCAGGTTTCTATTCTTCCATGCTTCTTTTATTGTGCTTGAACTCTTTTGTTATTTACCAGTTCTCAACTTCAGGGAATGTCACTGCAGCTGGTTCTGGAATCTTATTTACCTCCCAAAGGAAGATATGTTCACTGAACTGTGAGGTCAATTAGTCAAAACAGTAGCAATCAATACAAAGAGGAGAAAATAAAATGATTAAATAGTTTGAAAAGGGAAAGAATCCAACAAGAGAGATAGGAAGCAAAAAGAATTTTGAAGCAAGGAAGAGAAATAATTAGGCCCCTGGCTATCAGCTGTCATTCAAACACCACAGTCACTATTAGGCAGGGCCTCCAAGGTACCATATTTCCATGCACAACTGAGTAATAGGAGAAGTGATGGAATCATGTTTATTTTGTCTATTTCCTTTTCCCCAGTTCATGTTTATATGTATTCTTCTTTCTAGCCTATCTATACAGTAAAAAAAGTCTGAGTGAGTCAACTTCCATATTACATTTATTTATAGCCTATGTGACTGTGATGGCAAAGAAGAAAGAGAACCCTGACCCAATTCTTAACAGAACTCACCTGGAGATTTAAACAGATAAATTATATACATATGGACAAGTTGCTGAAAAATAACTTGCTCCAGCTATGGTTGAAGTGTAAGAAGTGATGCAGTGTTTGACTGTACATAAAACACCAAGACTATGATAAGAGCCTGGACCAGAATAGCACTGTGATCCTGTGCAGAAGAAAGACGGGCTATGTTACACTGACATGAGAATAACAGCTAGGGGACAGGTTAGAACAAAGAGAATACAGCCACATGGGAAAATACTGCAGCCTTACGGGAAATGGAGCTAATATTTGACTATTAGGTTTGGTCTTATTAGGACACAGACTCTTCTTTCCAAACTTTCAGTATAGATTCCAAAATCCCAATTAGAGAGAATGACTGAGAATTATTCCTGGACATAATCACATTCCACCTTTAATGGCATCTTTTTCATGGAGAAACTAGTATAGGAAAAACTATGGAAGAAATCAGGAATTCAAGAGGTGGTGACAAGTAGTGCCAGACACTGACTTTGACAACATAACAAGGCTGAACTTATCCAAGACTGGGAACAGGAGTTCAGGACATGCTACATCTTAAGAAGAGAAGGACTTGGTAAGGAAGTAATGAGATATAGAATACAATGTCATTCATGTAACAAAGACCTCAAAAATGCTCAAGAAGAAAGAGAGATCAGATCTGGCAGAACTGAAGTCCCAGAAAGGAGGTGTCAGAGAAAGTAGAAATTAAAACTCCACCTCTCATAAATTCAGGTGAAATGTGGGCATTTATCACAACATGAGTAAATCATTTGAAAGCTGCATCCTGGTCTTAGAGGCTTTGTAAAGCCATTCAAGCACTTTGTAAGTGGGCACCTCCACATCACAGCACTGAGGGAGTTAAAATTACTTTGAAGTATCACCACAAGGAGAGCTCTAGCTGTCTTTGATCTTCTCACCAAATCAAGAAAGTATTAGGCTACATATTGTTGCACAGTATCAATGCTAGTGTTCCTTCTGTGAGTGCCATTGTCCGTGTAGGCGACAGAGCATGCAGTGTCAATAATGCCCCACTCCTATCTGAGGGGAGAGAGTAGAGCTGTCAAATGCCCAGCATCTTACTTCTGATACGAAACACAAAGTAATGCTTGAAATTGAGACAATGAAACTTACCATTATTAAAAGAAGTCAAAGTAGAGGCATAGGGAATTACAAAGAGATATTAAAATGCAACAGATATTAAAACCTGTCAAAAGGAGGGAGTGAGAGCCTTTCATATAGAAACAACTTCAAGAGAGAAGTGAGTCAGAGAGACTTGTCACCAATCTTTAGAGGTGATTGCAACTCTAAGTGAATTAATAATGGGAATACAAACAAGTACCTTCTTTTTATTTTAACCCTAAGAAATTCCACTCAACATGGAGAAACTAGGACAGTAAGCCCTGCCTGCTGCCAGCACCTTGCCTGAGTGATATCACTATTTGGCAGATCCTATTCTAGGCCATTATCTCCACTCAGCAGGTCTCTGTTTCATTGAGGAAATGATGCACAGTGAGAGCCATGCTGAGTGAGTCTTCTCCTCAAGTAGTTAGTAGCTGAACTTACTCAGAATTCTGTAGTAGCCCAGCCCTTGATGAAACTTAGTGTGATTATGAATATCGGCCCTTGGAGAGCAAACCAACAACTATTCAACAGAACTGATAAACTTGAACACCCTTCTTTGAATGTTTATCTTTACTCTAAAGGCCTCAGAACAAAATTTCCTCCAGTCCAGGACAGTCCTCTGCCACCCTCATTTTTTTGACATTTTGTTCATCTCTGGCAGGAAGTTCTATGGCCAGCACCAGGCACACACAGAATTGAGTGCATCACACCACACCCTGTGTAGTCCTTAATATTCATCTTTAATTCTGTTTATTATTTGGTTTTGTAGGAAAGAACATGTCTAACAAGTAACTGCTTCTCAAAACTCCCTTTTATGTTGTCTGTATGTCTCACAGCATTTTCTATAGCTTGAACAGATCTCCTTAAAAAAAAAAAACTGTTGTGCTCTGACAACATTTGAGTGAGTAGCAGCTCATTTTTACTCTGGAATTTTATTTTTGTATTTGGTTAAATAGATTATGATCACACAACAGTTAACTCCCCAATAGAATACCATTTTCTTCTTCTTTTTCTTCTTCTTCTTCTTCTTCTTCTTCTTCTTCTTCTTCTTTCTCTTTCGTTCTTTCACTTTTTTCTGTTTTTCTTTCTTTTTATTTTTTACTTCATGAGCCACTAATTGCCTCATTTCTTGGGTAATAATGCCACATACAATTTAATAGGCAGAATTTACCTACTATCAACATCACCATACCTATAAATAACTGGCTACAACTTCTCAGCCGTTAGTCAAAGTCAACTGACTCTTCCTGGTTAACATTTTAGCCTCTCGGAATTGAACTTGAAAATGCCACTTGTTCCATGCTGGGCCATAGAAAAATGAGCTGATGCTGCCCTCAACACCCTCGGACATATCCCAAGACCACCATTCTCCCACCTGTTACAGAAGTTTGGACATTAATCAAGTTTATCAGCCACAAACATAAATTCAAAGTTATTAATTTCTAGTCAGAAAAGGCTTTAATTTGGCTGAAAAGATGCCTCAGTTGGTAGAGTGTTCAATGTGCAGCCACAGGGAACTTAGTTTGGATCACCAGCACCTAAATAAAAGCCAGTGACTTGTGACATGCCTATAACCACTGCACTAGGGAGATGGAGAGGAACTTGCCCTCTAGTTGAGTTAACCAAATTGATGAACTGTTTCAAAAAAAAAAGGCAAAGAGACCAACTGAAAACAAGATCTGACATGAACCTTCCACCTGCATACCTGTACCACCTGTGTACATGTACATACACACATAAATAAATACAATTTTAAAAACCCAAACAAATAAATAGGAAAGACCTTAGCAAATCATGAAGTACTTTGTTTAGGTGCCACTATCTCCAACTTGTACTGGAATTGCCAAAACAGTGCAATTATGGTAATGTGGTACCTCCTTTCCCAGACAAATCCTTTAGGCCTTCTTGTGCCTTCAGGGTTCTCTATTTTGCATCACAAATAGTAAAGCAAACCAAATTTTATTCATCTCTAACATAGTCCTAGAAATATTAAAAATTACTTTTCACTTTTAATAGGGTCTCTGTCAACTCAGGTAGTAACCTTGTCCCACCTCTCATTTCTCACTACCATTCTAGCCAGTCTCTTTCTCTCTCTCTCTTTTTTAGTTGTCATTTAAAAAAAATTATAGAATAAAGTCTCATTTTTATCCATATATCCCCTTGGTTAAACTCCCGTCCCCCTCCAGGCCCCTCCCAGTCAGTCTTTCTTCTCCCCATCCCCCCATCCCCTCCCCAGAAAAAACAAGAGGTCCCAAGGTGAATTAGCTCAACATCCACTCCAGACATGTCTGATTTCCTCATCCTAGTATCAAGAGTGGGTCAGGTGTTTCTCTGGAGGGAATGCGCTCCAAGGTGCCAGTCTAAGGTGCTTCAGATCCCAAGCTGTTCAGTGGTTGTGGTTTACAGCTTAGGTGTTCTTTGCTTTTTGTTTAAAATCCACTAATGAATGAGAACACCCCCCAGTTATCTTTCTGAGTTTGTGATACCTCGCTTAAGAGGATATTCTCCAAACCAATCCATTTGCCTACAAATTTTAGGATATAAATTTTTTCTTACTGCTAAGTAGTATTCCATTATGTAGAGGTACCACAGTTTGTTAATCCATTCTTCAGTTGAGGGACATCTAGGTTGTTTCCAGGTTCTTGCTATTACGAATAATTCTAGCCAGTCTCGTAACTGAGAAGCTAATGCTGCAACATGGGATCTCATTTATTTACACTGACTGTAGGCAAGAGTGCCATAGGATACATATGGCATAAATACTTCAAAATTCTCTGGATTTTTTTCAAATTAATGCCAAGACTATCCCACATTCCTTTGTATTTTCAGAGGTCTTTTATTGTGTTCAGTATCCTATTTGATCCTAAACCATCTTTCAAGAGATTTGGTGTTATTTTGGCAACTGAGTAGATTTTTCAAAATGTGTTAGAGAGGGTAACTGGTGTAATTTGTATGCTGCAGGTTAAAAAATAAGCTTTGCTATTTTGAGATTTGTAACTACGATTGACCAAACTGTTTCTTGTGTTTTATCTATAAAACTTAAATATAGAAAAACTCACATTTCTGTACTAACCATCCCAAATGAAAAGTGATTTAAATTAATTTTATATGGAGTGAAAGAAGGGACAAATGGGAAGAAAGAACAAAAGGAGAAACATGGAAAGGGAGAGAAAGAAGAGAGGGAATCGAGCAAAGTAGAAGACAGAGATAGAGGGAAATAATATTTTTCTCTGGTTCATTCACAAAGGACATAAAATTTAGCTCACTCTTGAAGGGTAGCTAAAGTATTCCTGACCAGGAAGACCAGGAGTTGGCAAGACGGAAGTACATTTATACAAGTTGAGTTTATGAAGCATGGTGCATGGATTTTACTAGAAGAGGTAGAGAGAAGTAAGGGCTGGAGAGATGGCTCAGTCCTTGTAGAAGACTCAAATTTGGCTCACAGCACACATGTCAAGCATCTCACAATCATCTGTAATTCCAGCTTGAAAGGATCCAATGCCTTCTTCTTGCCTTTGTTGGCACCTATAGCCACTTGCTCATAGCCATACACAGACACACACTCACACACATAAGCTAGATCCAAACAAAAATTTCTAAAATCTGAGCTGAGATCAGGTGATGGTAAAAGTCTTGAGGTCTAGCTTCAGGAGTACGAAATTATTATTATTTTATTTGCATTATTACATACCAATGGTGTTTTATAATTATTATTATTGAATAAAATTTAAGATTTATTTTTATTTTTCGTGTATGGATATTTTGCCTCCATGTATGTATGTGCATCATGTACATGCCTGGTTCCTGAGAAAGCCAGAAGAGAGTGTTGTATTCCCTGAGACGGGAGCTGCCATGTAGGTGATGAAAATCTAGTTCTCTGCAAAATCAACAGTTATCTTTAATCATTGTGCCTTCTCTTCAGCCTTATATATTAATATTTAGTATGTAACATGTACTAATATTTAAGACAAAGTAGAAAAAGTAGCAGATAATATAATCTTTAGACCTAAAGCTTTGCTGACTGTTAAACAACTCCCATTAGATCTGTCTTCATTTTTGTGCACATACAGTGCAAGCTGGGCTGTGGCCTTAGGACTTGGAAATCACTTGGGGAGAAATACTTTTAAAAAGCCTGTGATAGTCACACCAAATATCTTGATAGAGAGAGACATTATGGAGTTAAGGAGAAAACTGGTGCTAGGGAAATTCCCAGAAATCCACAAAGATGACCTCAGCTTAGATTACTAGCAACAGCAGAGAGGGTGCCTGAATTGACCTATTCTGATTGATGAAAATCCTAATTGTCATTATAGAACTTTCATCCAGTATCTGATAGAAGCAGATACAGAGATCCGTAGGCAAGCACCAGACCAAGCTCTGGGAGTCCAGTCAAAGAGAGAGAAGAGGGATTGATTATATGAAAATGGAGGATCAAGATCATGATGGGGAAATCTATGGAGACAACTGAGTCAAGCTCATGGGAATTCATCTGGTCTTATACAGGCTCCACAGCCTGTATAAGACCAGATGTGGCCCTCTGCATAGGGGAGACAGTTGTGTAGCTTGGTCTGTTTAAGGGGCCCTTCCAGGATCAGGATTTATCCTTGGCACATGAGCTGACTTTTTGGGGCTCATTAGCTATGGTGGGACACCTTGCACAGCCTTGATATTGATATAGAGATGAGGGGTTTGATCCTACGTCAACTTAATGTACCAGACTTTGATGACTTCCCCATGGGAGGGACTTACCCTCTTGGAGGAAGAGATTGGAGATGGATCTGCTTTTACTGGTTTCTTCATCTGAAAGTATTTCTTTTTCATTATGATTGAAAATGAATCCTTTAAAACTAGAAAAATACAGAAAAAAATGTAATAAAACATACTGTGATAATTTCTTTTTAATTAACTATTTTATTTAATATTAACAAGTGCATTTAATATAACAAACACATAATGTGTTTGGGTCCAATTCAGCCTTATTCCTTCCCTCTAATTTCTCCCTGTCACCCACTGATCCTTTCTTCTTCTAACTTCATGTGTGTCCTTATTTTTTGACTTAACAACCACTAAGTCCATTTAGTGCTTCCTGCATGTTCATGGATGTGAGACCATCTACTGGAGCATGGGTATCCACTCAGAGCCTACATCCCTGAAGAAAACTTTCCTTTTCATTGTAGCTACCAATTATCAATAGCTTTTCATGTAAGGTTGGGACTTCATTAATTCCTTCCCCAACCATGATAGGATCTCAGATGGCTTGATCTTGTACAAGTCTTGTGCATGTAGTACTAACTATTATAAATTTGAGTGTGCAAGTGTGCTGCTGAGATTCACTTGCACACTGGCCTGTACAGTCTTTCTGCCGTCTCTTCTACAGTGACTTCTAAGCTTTGGTGGAAGAGGGTGTGATGTGGACCTAACATTTAGAACTAAGCGCTCTACAGTCTCTTATTCTCTATATGTTGCTTAGTTGTTTCTATACTAATCACATCTACTACAATAAAGAGAAAGAAAGAGAGAAAGAGAAGAACAGAGAGAAACTAGAAGCTTCTCTGATGAAGGCTAAAAGATACACTGATCTGTGAGTATAAGGAGAAAAACTTAGGTGCAGTTTATTTCATTCCCCATTTAATAGCATGGTTCTCCTCAAAAGCCTATGGCTTAGACAGCCACAGTTCTTGGCTCATTTAACAATACCAGACAGAGGTTCTACCTCATGGAGGAGGTTTTAAATTCAATCAGAAAGTGGTTGGTTACTCCTATAGCATTTCTGCCACTATTGTATCAGTACTTTTGTACCACTGTAGCTCATGGCTACAATGGATCATGGCCCTAGTAGAGCTCTGAAAGCTAGACAGTAGACATAAAGCTTTTAAATCAATACCAGATTAATTTCTCGGTGTCCAATGAGTCAAATGTGTAGTATCTTCAGCATTGTATTTTTTCACCAAGATCTGGAGGGTAACCAAGAGTAGTGACAATGTCAGTAAATGATGATGTTAGGGAAGGGGTTGTCTATGGGACCCAAGTGACCAATAACTCAAAGAGAGGCAACCAACACCAAATAAAAATGGGACTTTTACTTGATAGCCAGTGGTGTCTGGGGAAGGTATTGCCATCCTTTATGGAATAGCTCTATTTAAACCCCTTTTTAATACATGTGTAAGTATATTTTAGGAAACTTTTATAGTGGTAGCTTTCCACATAGCATTTTCAAAGGTCTTTAGCATAATTATCACTCCCCATACTTCCTTGTCTACCTTGCCCTCACAACCTTCATCCTATTCACCTCTTTCTATTCTGTTATTCATTCCACTTTCTCTTTCCTTACTAACTGTATGCTATGCCCTTTCCCTTAAAGTTCACCACCAGCCCCTGACTAGTTTTCTGCCTTCTGTAGGCACTCCATTTTAAACACATACCTTCAAAGATTCAAAGCTATCATGTAACTGTTCCTTCAATAAATACATAAACCTGTAGTGTCTACATTAGTCAAATTCTAGCTTCTTCTTCCTCCTCATCTACCATTCTTGGTTATTAGAATACAAGCTGGGCAAAATGGGGAGGACTCTTTAGAATGTCCTTAGAAAGTTATATTGAATTCTGGTCCCTGGAGCCTCTAGGCAACATAAGAGTTTATCATCCTCAATGCTATGAACATTTTAAGGCTGAAAATTGTTTCCTGATTCAGATTTTTCTGTGCCTTTAGAGAATTTATATCACTATCAATGACTTCTATGTACTGGATTTCAGTGAAACAGCCAAATGTATCTGAGATATAGCAACATAGCCCTGTATGGCAAGGCCATTCCTTCTGAGAACAATGACATCCAGGCAAACAGCCTAGAGAGAGCTTTTTTGTTTTGAAACAATAAAAAAGTTAAAAAAAAAATAAATGAACTTGATTTTCTCTTTCCTCTAAGCTTTCCAAGTCATCAAACTTTGCTGCATAATGCCATTTACCCAGGTGTGTCCTACTATAGCTGGACATTTAAACACTCCACAGAATATAAAGGGCAGCCATGAACTAGTTAACTAATATTCCACAGGAACGTATAGACAATTTCCCCCAAGAAATTAATTCCTCTACAAAAGTACCCCGAGGACTCCAACACAAATCACTCTTCTTACTTGAGACAATTTATCATTTTTTAGAGCTTATAAATTATACACACAGAGCAGCAATTTTATACACCAACAAGCATAGTAATGCAGTCAGAAGGCAGAGCAGTTGAAGGGTACTCTCTTCCAACAGAGACGGGGGTGGTTAACTGCACTCTGCTTTAGAAGTCTTTCCAGGGACACAGCTTTGTTTTCTGTCTTGCTGTCTTAATAGATTTCATCTTCCTCTAAAAGACAAGTCACAATCCTTCCCAGAAGACAGCCTTTATCATTAAGATGTTTCACTTGGGGCAGAGGGGCAACATCACTCAGTGTGTGACAGGACATGCTGACCATGTGTGACACTTTTTCCTTCAGGGCCAGTGTTTTGGAGAATAGGGGGCTAAGGTAGAACTTGCAGAGGTTACTGGACCCTCCTCCTACCTATGGGGGACACTGAAGTCAAAAACCATTTATGAAGGACAGTCATCACTGCCCTCCCCTCCCCAGTTTTACACTTCCAAAATGGAGTTCCTTTTGTTTGTATTCTTTTTCACAGTAATTAAAAGACTGGACAGTCCTAGCTCAGCCCAGTCACTGTGCTCCCCTCTGCTGTGCCAATCTGAGCACCTCTTACAATGACCAAGAATTCCGTATTCAATATCCATCCGTTCAGTTCATATAGACACATTATTTTTGCATTCTTATGCTAGATAGAACAAAAGATTTACTCAGATGAAAGGTATAAGTCATGGCACCTTCATTGTGGTGTTTTCTATTTTCCTATTATTTTTTTAGTAGCAACCTCTGCATCATAATTAAGCTGAATACTATAGATACAGATATAAAATAAAGTAACTACAGTATTTGGAACCAGAAGGCACCTTGAGATGTTTTTATGCCTAGACTAATTTACACAAAGGAAAACTACATGAATAGGTTCTGAAGTTCTAATACATGGCATGGTGACAACTGGCTATAATACTTGACACACGCTAAGAGATAGCTCCTGAGTATTCATTAAATATGCACATATAAGAGAATACTCACATGTGTGCATGCACAGAAACATACGTACATACACATATACCTACACATGTATAGACACATATAAACATGCACATACAAACACACAGATACCCTTATGAACATATATAAACAGATACACATATCAGCACACATGCACAAACATATTTGGCTATTTCGCCTAGATTAGTTTGTGAACCTGTTACTCAATATGATTACACTATTTTCCATTGTAGCTAAATATCAGATCATTAAGTTGTAGAATGTAAGAAAGCAAAATAAGAAACGAAAAAAGAGATTACCCAAGGTCATTCAGCTTCTCAGTAACCTGTGAAATCCAGGACTGCTGATGGCTGACTCAATCCAATGATCCACTGATTGAAGTCATGCTAATCCTCAATGGCAGCATCCAAAATTCAGCTCCAGTGACTCCAGAAGCAACCAGGAAGCCTGGTAATATGGTCTTGCACTAGAATTAGGAGCATTTGTTTTGTATCATCTTTTGAGGCCGTCCAGCATCCATCCTTCCCTGCCCTATTGCCAGCATCCATTCTTTCCCAGTATCATGGATCAAAATAGCCAGTATCAAGGTCCTCATCCAAAACTCCATCTCAGCTGTGTTGTTCAAGTGTATTTGGTCTCAGCACCAGATCCATGTACTCTTCTCCAAGGTTCAAATGGCACTGTATTCACTTATGAGCTCTTCAAGGTAAATTAATTTGTCAGGTGGCTTTCATTTTCCTGAACAAGAAAAAGATGTTTGGGAAGGTTAGGAATGTATGGCATGCATGTAGCCAGCAATTCCAAACACTCACTGTTTTTGTTGTTTGGAAATATTTCTATCCTGCCATTCCTCTTAGCAATCAGAAAAAGCCCAGGCCTAAAGACACAAGATGTCCTTCCTCTCAGAGGTCACAAAGTAATAACTGCAGATCAGGTCTCCAACTTGCTATTTCAAAGTTCTTCTAACTCAACCAAGAACCAACAAAATACTCATAAAATTCCATCAACCAAGAGAACATTATGGAGACTGTGGAGATGGCTCACCAGGTAAAAGTTCCTGTTGCCAAGTCAGATGACCTGAGTTCAATCCCAGATAAAAACATCATAGAAGAAAAGAACCAACTCCCCAAAGCTATCTCCTTATATGGACATGTATGCCATGGCATGTGTACATACTGACCCCACATACACATAAGTCTTCCCATGAGATACATAAACTAAAATGTAATTTTAAAATATTTTTTAAAGACATATTCTTTGTCTTTCAGGCTCAATGCTTCAATGAAACATGTCTTCTGAAGATGAAAGAGTCAATCTTTTTAACCAGTTTTAAGTTTATACGACTCTACACATTAACAGAAGGAGCCTATTTTATACTTCTAAAAATTGTATATAATAATGATCATGTTTAGAAATCATAAATGTCACATTTGACTAACAATTTTAGCTTTTCAAAACAAAATGCAGATTGTCAACGGCATTTTTAGCATTCTATATTGAAGAAAACTAAGCCACAGACTCTAGCTGACTATATAAGATTGCACAGAGAGGGAACTATAGAGCACATGGCATAGAGTAAGATACACTTATTTCACAAGGTGCATAGAATATCCCTTCATCTATTTTCCTTGATGTGGTTCTAAGTACATAATATTTCCCTGATAACTATATGTAACACCCATTACTATTATTACTATATGTAACAGTCCTTTGGAGGCCAGAGGACTCAGTACTGCAATGTTTTCATAATTGCAAGCTTGTGAAAACATACAAATGAGAAATACCAAGAGAGTGCTTTCTAAGAATGGAAATTATAAAATGACATGTTTTTAGTGTTGCTCTTGATTTTGTTGGTATGAGCTGATTGAGACATCTACTTGGGTCATTTGAAGTCCAAAGCAACTCATGAGCTATAAGATTCACATAATTCCCTTCCACTGAATAATGTTATACACCAATCTACATCTTAGACTATAATAAAATTAGTGTATGATGGATTGAATACATGTTATATATAATTGAACTCTATGGGAAGGAGCACCAAGCCAGCAGGGGCATTGAATTCTGCTTTCAGGTATTTAATTCTTGTGAATTGCTTCTGTCTGCTCAAATTCAACTCTCATCTAAAATCAGGAAGTTTCATCATTCAGTTGAAGTTTAAGAATATTTAGTGAGAAATTCAGAGAAGTGAGTCCCCCTTCCCTTATTTACTGGGGAAGAAAAGGAACCAGTTATGGATGTCATTAAGGTTCAAATATGATAGCAGAGGTAGTGTTTCAAGCATTGCCTTAAACAGAAAAGAGATGGAACAAGGGGCAGAGGAAAAGGAGGGTCTTGGAGAAAACTAAATATCTCCTCTCAGTGATCTCTCCTTAAAACCACTGTACTTATTTAATATATTGTGAATTTGCTCCAGATTTGATTTGTTGAAATCTGGTTCAGTATGCATAACCTGGAAATATTGAAAACTGCAAGGTATATCACTAAAAATAATGCTGAGCCTGACTCTTATCCTGAGGCATGAGGACCCCGTAGGCCTATGCATATCCACAGCACCCATTTCTCCAAACCACCTGTCCTCGATCTAATTTAATCATTTCAGCATCTGAACAAAGAAGTTGCTATCAGCATCGTTTTATGGGAGCCAAAACTAAATTCTAGAGTTCAGAGTATCTTGACTAAGCCTGGAATACATAGTTGACTGAGTAAAATGTCCTTTATATCCAATTGCATTGAGGAAGAATAAAAGAACATATTTTTCAAATATAAATTGATTGCCTTTCTATTTTAACATGAATTGTCTCTTATAGACACAACTTTGCCTCTCCTAAATGTTATTTGTCCACTGTGTTAGAGGCTGCTTCTTCTCTGTTGGTGTCTTCTGTCCTCATAGATGACCTCCTCCTGGCACAAAATTCCAACCAACAGGCCAATTGTCACACCTCATCTCTTCCCCCTTTATAAAAGACATAAAGGCTGTCTTAGAGACCCCTTTGGAAGTATTTTCATGCTAATCCAAGAATTACTGTTGTGTTTGTTTCCTGGCTGGTGCCATGTGAAACCATTCATGGGGCCTCATGGACCCTGTCTAGTCACATTCCAGTCCATTCTTGGAACATTTGGGGGAAATGCATCATTGCTCTGCTGGCTGGAGACAAGTCTGTGTCCCTGCCTGAGGCTGACAGCCAGTGAATCTATGTCCTTGATCGCCCATGAAAACATCTCCTGCCATCTCTGCCAGGCAGTCCAACACTCATTCCCAGAAAAGGGAGGGTAAAATAAATTGACCCATGCACACTCACAGGGAGGGGGAAAAACAAAATTAAATAATCATCCAAGATAGACCAAGACCAGAGAGGAAATAACAACCTCATCTTTCTTAAATCAATATTTTTTCTAGAAAAGAATAGGAGGTTACTTTAGCCAGCATTGTCAGACCATCCAACCATCACATAAACACCTGGGCTGTGGTGGCATGAAATAAAGAGGCACTAGAGTAGCAGTGAGGAACTACTTGCTACCATGCTACTAACTACAGTAAGATTTGAGGTTGCTTGTTGAATGCATCCACTAGGTATTAAAGCGAAATACCTGATACCACAACTTAATGAGGGAGCATCACTTAGTGAATGTTTTCCAAGGGTACATCCCACAGTTTATTGGGCCTGTGCATTCCAGGACACCTTGGTGCTGGACACATGTAGCAGAGAAGCATCTTCACTCTATAATGGACAGAAAGCAAAAAAGAAAACCTATCCTAGTTGGAATTTTCTATTTCCCCCTTTTTTTAATTACATTTAGGCTCATGTGCAATGCTGTCGCTCACATTCGGGGTGGAACACACACACACACACACACACACCCCAAGTCAATCACCTCTGGAAATAGTCTTCCAGACTCACCCAGAGAAGTGACTTCCTAATCCTTTCTGACTACTGTTTAATCAAGTCAAGAGTACAAATCAATTGTTATGTGCTAGAGATTTAGTGCTCCAAACACCACCCGACCTGGCTAAAATTAGAGGGGATACTGTCCACTGGTACACTTGATAAACAGCATAACCCAAGCAACCACCACTTTTGGTCAGAGCACTTTATCACAGCAACAGACAGGTAAGTGCAACAAATGGCTTCTGTGTTGACATTTTCACAACTATGCATCTGCTCACGTTTAATCCCCAGCCTGCCATCTTCTCTTCTCCCTCTTGGGCCTACCTGCACTGTTTCCAGACTTCCTTCCCCAGACAGCCCAAAGTGTAGATTCTGCTCAGAATGTTTAAAATTTGTTCTTTGATAATTTCATGTATGTATACAACGTCTCTCAATCATATTCATTTCAACTAACTTCTGCCTCCCTCTCCCCTATGCCCTCCCTCTCTCTCTCTCTCTCTCTCTCTCTCTCTCTCTCTCTCTCTCACACACACACACACACACACACACACACACATACATTCACTATGTCTACTTAGTGCTGGCTAGTTGTGTATGGGTATGAGAATACATGTGTGTTTACTGTTGGCCTGTGATCAACTTTTCCTCTCAAAAGCAACTGAAGTGAACTGATGTTCTTGAGCTTAAAATGGTCTATGTGTTGATAAACTCAGTCATAAGTTTAAAAAAATGTAAACTTAAAATGCAACTAATACATCTATCATAATTAGCCAAGTCTACCTTAACTGTACTCAAAACATTTAAATACTCCATGATTGAGCTAAGTTGTCTAATGCACAGCTTGATCTATGATAAAGGATAGAGGATATAGGAAAGATCACTGAGTAAGTAAGAGTGCTTATTATTCAAGCATGAGTTAGGATTCCAGAAAGCAAATAAAAGGCTAAGAATGGCTGTCCAGTCAGTGTAACCCAGTGCTGTGAGGGTCAGGAAGTAGGATCATTAAAGTTTGCTGGCTACCAGCCTAGTCTGGATTCAGTGAGAGGATCTATCTCAAAGGACTAAGAGTGAGAAAGCAGGATGCATGGCTTCTTCCATTTGTAAAGTGTGCACACCTACATGCACATGTACGCACACACCACACACACATATATTCATACACTTAGATGATAAAGATGGAAAGATTATAGTTAAAAATAATACTATGTGAAAGGAAAGAAGGAAGTTGAAAATCTTGAATTGATAATTCAAATCCACAACTCAAAATCACAGACAACAAAGTGTACGATAGATTATAGATGACTTACCCTTATGCTCCAGTTGCTGACATAAGCTGCATCCACACGACCACCCAGTGTCAAAAACAGAGAATCAATCAAGCACCACAAAAGAAAAAAAAAATCAATGTTCAAAGTTTGAATTCAGTTCCTATTGAATTTGCACTGCTGTAACTTGAAAGCGTAAGTTAAATACTTACATCAGGATGGGCTATAACTCATTTTCCTATCATACCCTGATTCTTTCTTCTTTGGCATATCTTGGGTCTATAGGGTCCAAGTTTACTCAGCTGCTCAAAGGGTCAACCAAAGCTCATATAAATAACAAAGTCCATATCAGGATGCCTTGGATCCTCACAAAGACAGATGCTCCTGAGAGAATTTTCTGTCTTGGCCAGACCTGCGGTCAGCCAAAGAGAGACTCTGGGCTACCCCAATCCCTCAATTGTTATCAGCAGGCCCATAAGAGAAACCCAAGATCATGTGGGACTCAGTGCACAAACAGCAAACTGTGCCTCTTCTCAATATTAGATTTTTGTAATATTGCTGCTCTGGCTAAAGTTACTTCCTTCTGGCTTTATTTCAGAGAGATGACTCCAGCTAGTAATGAGCCTTTTCCTTATACTCCTGTTCTCAAGCACCCTTAATAAAGGATCCCAAGTACCAGGCTTGGGATTTAGAAAATAAAGAAATAAACAACCTGGTTTCCCGGCTCTTTGCGTGCTGTAAAGGAAATTTGTAAATTGTCAACCTAATTTTTCCTCTGGACTCACACCTATTTGCTGTAATAAGAACTTCCTCCTGAGTTTCACTGCCGTGTATGGCAGGAAAGGGGATTTGGGGATTGGCATGTGGCCCTTTTTGGAGCACATTTTCCTTCAGCAAGTCTACTATCAATTCTGTTAGCTGAAATAGCATTTTAATGTTGTTACCTGCCGGTCAAGAATGTTCCGTTCGGTCGACTTCCGCCTCTGCTATTTCTGATGCTATTTACCACCCATTTTCCTCCTGTCTTAACTACACATTTTATTTTTAATACAAATGTGCATTGTGCTCTTTCAGTTGTTTCTCTAGTTCTAGGAAGCATTAGAAGATAATAAAAAGACAGATCTAGGGAAAAGGAAATATCCTTCTCTTGCCGGTAAGACCATTTTAATGAGTTCTATTCTTCAGTTAGGGAGATGCTCTTGACCTTCTTGGCCTGGTGGGATGTGTGATTTCTTGACACTTTGAGTACAGCAAATGCATTTTCATTAGAGCCACTCAGGTGACCAGCCAAGGGGTTCTCCAGCACCTAACAGAGCTGTTGATTTGCAACACAAAACAGTGTTTGTTTATCCTTCCCCCTCTGTCCTGAGCACTGTGTTATTCCAGAGGCATTTCAACTTCTGCACAAACTGTTCGTGACCAGAGTACTTTCCAGCATGTTTAGGATCATAATTGGGAAGAAAAGTATGCTTGGGGTGGAAGACAGATAAAGGTCAGGTGTGTGTGTGTGGGGGGGACTTTTGCGATTTGCATAACACAGGTCCCTAAGTACCTTGTTAATTCTCTGAAGGTCCCAAGGTTTCCTCTGCATTCATGGGACCCTTCCCTCCCTGCTGGGAGCCTCTGCTGCTGTGGAAGCAAGCCTGATCAAATCTTCACTGAGCACTCAAAATGTGTCTTTCTTCTATGTTCATTTCCTTGGCAGGTGAGGCTCATTATTGTAAAGATGCATACTGTAAACTGTTCCTTCTGTTACACCATAGCTCTGAGCGAAGAAGTTTGTGTTTTCAGCCAAGGGAAAGAATGATATTTATTTTATAGATGCTGAGCAAAAGGTATTCACAGTTCATGTTTCTGGGCTGAAGCCCACCCCACATCAGGCAAATTGTTTATGCACTCTGACTTGAACAAGTAGGCATGCACACTAGCTAGCCAGCCTTGTAGCTGCATCTAGGCATGGGCTGAGGTCACCAACCACCTCAAGGTCCCCCCACCTCTTCTCAGCTTCTGAATTTGTTCACAGAACAGGCCTGGTCTCCCTTTTCTACCACTTTCCCCTGCAAACTTGAAAGCAGGGGTGTTTCTCACATCTAGCTCTCAACTACCAAATTACAGTCCATTCATTATCATTCAACATTATCACTTCAACATTCATTATCCCAGATTCTTCTAGAACATACCCACAAAAATGAGGGGACAAAAGAAGCCTAAGTCTTTGGGTTGGGGGTAGCTTTACAGGTATTGATTGATGGGCTCATCCAAAGGTGTGCCCTAAATAGATGAGAAATAATAAGTTACCATTCATTGGTATTTCCTTTACAAATCACATATGTGATCTCTCCTACGTATAGGAGTCAGTACATGTTTATGCGTGTATTTATGTGTGTACAGAGTCAAAACCTCAGGTGTGGATCTTCAGAAGCCATTTATCTTACTCATTGATCTGGAGTTCGCCACGCAGGATAAGCTGTTCAGTGAGCTCCAGGGACCCATATCCCTCCAACCCCAGCACTGGGATTCCAAGAATTCATCATCATGCTACAAAGTTTCATCTGGATTCTAGAAATGAATCTGGGGTCATCATGCTTGTGAGAAAATATTTCATAGACTGAGCAGCCTTCCTCACCCAGTTTACTGATCTTTAGGAAAGAATAATGATGTGTACCTTGAAGCACTGCTGTGAGATCAAGTGAAGCCAAAGGTAGAGAACACAAGTTAGATGGTGTTTCACGTTTTGCTCCAGAGAGAATCCCAGCTGGCAATGCTAGCAGGAACTTACTCAGTAACTTCTGCCAAGTCATTCAAATTTTCTGTGATTTCATCTACAAAATAAGAAAAACAAACTACTCCATCCTCCCTTCCCAGAAGGATTACTGTAAGGATTAAATGGGATGTTCATTAAAACAGGGATTTTGCAATGCAAAGAAAGCAAAAGTGTTGCCAAGAAATAAAGTGTCATTATGCTTATGCTTACTCTTCGTAACTTTGAATTCTAGAAATTGTGCCTTTTAAAATATCATCTGCATTAACTAAGCCTATCTGAAAATATAATTGTACCTTTTAATCACATGCAGACACCAGTCACAATGCTGGGTTCTGGAAAGGCTGGTGTTGTGGTATATCTCGAGTCTGTTTGCTCTCACAGCTGGAACAAAGAGATCTCAGTGCCTTTGGCTACTCATTAAATAGTTGAAAATGTGATTGTGTTGCTATTAGTTAAAGCCTTGAGCAAACCCCTGTGACTCCCCTTTCAGTTGCTCAATGAATCTCTGAAAGCACCCTGAGTTTTAGGGTTTGTCATTTCTAATATTCATAGTGTATCACACAGCCTTCTTCCCAAGTCTTCTTACTACAGCCCTCTTGACCCTCTAGACCTTCCCCCTTCACACACTCTGCTGAACTCCACTGTCAAGGTTATCCGTGATGGAAGGAGATAACAGCCAAGCATCCAGTTCTAGCTTCCTTCCCTGGGCATAAGTTCTCAGGCCCTGCTTAAGAGTTTGCCCCTAGTCTAAACTTTCACTGTCAAACTCTGCCCTGTTCTTGGCTCTAGAGCCATTTGTCATTACATATGAAAGTTTGCATCCCTTCTCTGGGGGGTCTTCACAATTCTCCACTTGAATTCAAATCTATCAGAATTTGGAGCTACTCTTTCTGACTATAAATAGCAAGTCAGATTATTCTGTCACATTCTACGTTATGGGATTTAAGAAATGCTAGGAGACAGAATCCAAGGTTTGAGTTGTGTGTGACCCTGCCATGCCTCTGTCTAAGCACTCTGTGTCTCTATGCCTTCCTTCCTGCCTCCTCTGGACATTTTGCTTCTAACAGTTATAGAGAAGGCAGTTCCTAGACCCAGACACCTGCAAGAACAAATCCAACCAAGACCTAAACACATATTTCATGTGACAGTTTGGCTCATGTGAGCTCTGCTGGTTAAATAACAGTAAGAAAGGGGTAAGGTATTAGTGATAAAATTTGAAGAACAGTGAGACATTTTGAGTTGGAGAGCCTGGCGGCATTGCTGGCACATAAATGGTATGAATTCTAGCACTGCCCTGCTTACTGTTGGAAATATCTTGGGGCATGTGTACCAAGGAGTCAGAACACTGCCTTTAGCTACCATAAGGCTGGGCTGCTGGCTTCAGATAAAAGGTAGTCTCTGATGATGCTGAACACTTCTATCTGCCTGCATAGGTCCATGTCATTACTTAGGCTATACATCCTGATCTACCCCTAGAAAGCATTGTTGCTTTTCTGGGTTCCATGGCATCCAGAGATACCCAAGATGCTTCAGCTGTACTCCATCACATGATTTAAAACATTCAACTGTGACCATGTTTGGGTGTTGTCTTTGCACTGTCTACCCAGAGTCTTGATTGATGAAGATCACAGTGTCTGTGGCTGTCCATCCATTGCCTGCACCTCTCATCAGGCTCTTTCATTGGTTTAGTAGTTAAGAATGACAAAGGCTTGAGATGATATTAGTAAGAGTCTGAGATGGAAGGAAGCCTCTGTATTTCTCTTTCTTTCTCTTTCCAGGTCTAACCATGAGGTTTCCAACCTAGTCAGAAATCTCATGCTTTCTCTATTGAGAGATCTGGGTAGAACAAGCTTTTCTGTCTTATGGATATCATTCCAACTACATGGTTTTGTCACCAGATTAAAGTTATTGTGCTTAGTTCTTCTAGACTTTAGGGTCCTTTTCTCCAGGAGACTGTTATCCCATTCATGAAAATTGACCTTGGCACAGCAGTAGATCTGAGGATGGGTAGGAAGAGCTGCAGGAACTTCATCTCTGGTTTGGAATCTTGCCACATAATCAAAATTTAAAAAAGAACTAGACTAGACATTACACTAAAATTTTTAATTAAGCAGGATTTCTCTCTTATCATAAGATAATCAAAATCAGTACTCTTTGGCAAGCCAGTGAGGATTACATTTTAAGGCCATTTTTTCACAAAGAAGGGGCTAACATTCTTTAGTAGATCTGCCAGACATTTGAGTAGTTTGAAACTGGGTTTGTTTCCAGTGCCAACCCAATACAGAGCTGATTGGCTCATTGATGACAGCAGATTGATGAGGCTGGGAAAAGGTAACAGGAAAGGGCTGAAGTCTGAGCACCACAGTGGGATGCTGTGAAATGTTGATCTTGCTAAAGGCATTGTCCTAAGCTGTTTCTCCCAGAATCCCCTGGAAGAACTGACAACTGCCTGGCCTTTACAAAATGAAATTGACATTTACAAGCTGAGACTCAACAGAAGCTGAAAGGAGGGGCGCAGATGCTGTAGGCAAAGCCAAGGCCTAGTTCCCTGCACCCAGGAAAGCAGGCCCATCACTCTGTGTGAGTGATGGGTCAATATCCAATATCTCCAAATCAAAAGCTAAGGCATCTTGAGTGAGCAGAGCTGGAGCCTCCTTCAGGGGATAAGAATCCAGCACCAGCACTTCTGAGGAAATTGTCAGTAACCTTTAATCTGTGGAAACATGATTTATAACTTTTTCTACATTAATTAGCACCCTTACATTTAAAGGGTTATTTAAAAAAAAAATACTCTTGGGGAAAATGTTGTAGTTCAAACTCTGCCCGTTTGGCTTCAGAGGCAGAAGTTGTTATTCTAGGTCAGGTTGGCAGGGGCTCTCTGAGCCAAGCCACTTGGGCTCTTTACACATTGACTGAGGATTAGGGTGTCATCGTTTTTCCTTTACCAGGACTCTACAGATCTTATTCGAACTGAGAGGCAAAGTATCTGGGTATTGTGCTCCCTGCCATCTTATTTTGTTTTTATAGTTACAAGCCTTCTAGAAATACAAGATAAAGCAAACTTAGCTTTAAAATGAATTTTTAATAGGTGATGGATTATCTAATTAAGAGAAATTAACTAATATTTATGTTTTTACAGCTAGAAATAAAATGTAAACCAGTGAGAGAAAAAATAAAATTCAAGTGCTTGTGGTACTGTGTTATACTTTATGTAAATATTAAACTGAAGATATGGAAAACAATTTTAATATTTTTATTACTTAAGTTATTCATACAATATATTTTGATCACACACTTTACCCTCCCTCAAATCCTCTCATACCTTCCACCCAACTTTATGTGCTTTCTTTCTGGGGAAACAGAAAAGCAACAGAAAAGCAGAAAAATAACTTCCAACACTGAGCTGAAGACATATACATCAGATTGACAACTATCATCCGCTCTGGTCATGAGAATGAAGGACATGAATCACAACTCAAATAAACCTCATCTCAGTAGTCTAACATACTGAAAAGAAGAATTAAAATTCATAATACATTTGTGTAATTACAAAGAGAAAAATATGATATGGTCTTTTCATAAGCTTTCTTAAACCCTAAGAGAAAAAAAAAGTTAATTTTAGGTCATTATTATTCCTTTATACGTTTTAAGCATTTTATAACATTTAGTTATCTTGTTAGTGTGTGTGCATACATACACACGTGTATGTGCAGGCACATGTGAACTCACACATGCTCTCACAGATCGAGGTCAAAAAAATTAGTCCTTTCCTTTTCTCACCTTCAGCCATGTGGATCTCTGTGGATCCGGAAATCGAACTCCAGTAATTAGGTTTAGCAGAGACCCCTCTATCCTACTGAGCCATCTCTCCAGCCTATTTTGCCTCTTTGTCTTGTTATGGTTACTGATTAGGATTGTGGGGTTCTTATTTTTCAAATGATGAGAGTAGAACCCAGGTCCTCTCTTGAGTGTTAGTAAATGCTTTTCCACCAACCTAAACCTGTAACTCTATTTTGCAATGAAAAAAGTGACATTTCTAACCCTGATCTTAGGCAAGACCTTTACTGCCAAATTAAAGAACATCTCTAAATGTATCTTGTGTAGATGTGGGGTCAAGCTTGATCCTGGCTTATCTAACTGAGCCAAAACAGCAGAAGGTAGACTTCTTTTAAATAGCAAATGCTCTTCTTCTAATCCTTAGCCAAGAAGTACTTTGGCCTGAATTTACCCAACAGGATTAAGTTCTTTTTATTACATATTTTTCATTTATTTTAATGTCATAGTTTCAGAATACTACTTTAAAATATTTTTTCATGTTATAAATATAAGAAAATAAAAAATAACTCAGATGTATATACCATTCTCTACTTACAATTTTTTTTTGCATTTTGTTTTGTTTTACTTTATAAAAATTTATTTTATTTATTACTATTTTTTCAGAGGGTGCTAAGGTTGGTGATATTTTATACATTTGAAAAAAAGAAAATTAAGTCCCCAAATATTAAATAAATTTGTTTAAGCCACAAGCTGTAACAGCTAATAGTAGAGTTTAGGTCTGTCCGTTCTGAGCTATCTATCTGTCTGTTCATTTTCTCAATGAATTTTCTTAATGTACATTAAGCATCTACCATAGGTGTGGGGTGTTTCGGATTTTTTTTGTCTGGGAACTATCCATCTATAACTCTTTATCCTGTTTTCATAGGTCACAGTTCTAGACTACATTACCTACCATTACCTTATTCTTCACTTTACTTGCTCAATAAATGGTCCTTGTGAAGTTTTAAAGTTCTAAGAAACATTTTTTTTTCTAAATTCCAAAAGTATATTTAAAGAAAGCCAGTCTTTCTTACTTGACCAGTTTCTGATAAATATTCTACAAAGATGGAAGCCTCAATAGACTTCCAGGTATAATTGAGGGCTAGAGCTATACACTGTATGTGCTCCCTGTGTTTGCAGACATGGAGGGGATGTTGGAGCCCAAGCACTGAGTGGAAGCATCAAGAGTATCCTCAATGCCTGACATATACTAAAACTGCTCTAAGCTCCTAAATTTGAGCCCTTTTTAGAACCTGTTGATTACTACTAAAACACAGTCTTAAAAGGCTTCTGCTTTAAAGAACACAAAAATTTCACCTGCCAATTATCATGGTCCTGCTACATGATATTTCTTGGAGGATATTATGGATAAACAAAGTAGAGCATGTAGGCATCCTCCTCCTTCTCCATGCAAGTTGCTCTTTACAGGTTACATGCCATCTCATTTGGGTCTCATAGTCTAACATGTTAATCACACTCCGAAGTTCTAAATAAAACATTCTTCTTTTAAATCCTGGTTCCAGTGTTTTCCAGCTGTGTGACTACAGGGGATTATCTCAGCCACACAAAGCCTTTGTAGAACAGTGATCATGAAGTCATGGGAAGACTGAAATACAATTCATGTGAATCATGTAGCAATGTCTGGCACGCAGAAAGATTTCTTCTACAAATGCCAGATGTCTCTATAGTCATATTTTTTATTCTCCTGTCATATAGATAAGACCTCTATTATTTATAAATTTTTTAAAAAAAGAGGGAATAGATCTGAGAGAAACTGTATTGCTTGTAAATGGTGGGAAGCCTAGTAAGGACATTAATTAATAGCCATTCTTACCTGCCCAGTAGCAGCCCCATACTGCACCATCTATCTATCCATCAAGGAAACAAGAAACTCAAAAAAAAACTGAAGGAAAAATGACTGTTGCCAGTGGAGGAGCATGCTTTAAGAACATCTAACCTGCTTTTTGCCTGCAAGTAGACATGTACTTGAAATTAGGAATTCTTTCCAATTAAGCTTAGTTTTTATTCTAGCGTATTTTCACACAAAGACTTATGATTATGTATTCTTATTTGTGGACAATACAATCCTATGCATAGGAGACCCTAAAAACTACAACAGAAAACGTTTGAAAATGATAAACACTTGAAGTAAAGTTAGAGGGTATCATAGAGGGTACCAATAAACATATAAGGAACACTGACCTCTATATACTAGAAAAAAAATGTCCTGAGAAAGACACAAGAAAATATTCTCATTCACATCTCAAAAAAAAAAACTATTTCATTTAGGTAGAAGTTCTCTAAATGGCAAAACTGTTATCACAGACATGAGATGAACGAACTGCAGAAAATGGTAAAATGTGACCTTCTATATTAATTATGAATATGTAAATTTTAAAACTATTAAAGCAAGAAAGGCATGTTAAATGTTTTATAATTAAAGAATAGAGATTCAGCTGGAAAAATATCTACCTTTGAATAAACGTAACTAAGGAAGTGAAAATATTGAAACACTAAAGAAACTAAAGAAGGCACTGGACAGGTTTTCCCACACTCATGGATCAGCAGAATTAATGTTGGGAAAATGACTCTTTCCAAAAACAGTCCAAAGATCCAGTGTCATCCCCATCATAATTCCAATGACATGCTTCCTATAAACAGAAACAAATTCTGAAATTTATATGAATTTAGCACAAAATACAGCAGATAGATTGAGTTTGGATCAAGAAGAACAGCTAGAGAAGCATCCTCATACTTGAGGACATAGTATACTAGAGAGTCACAGTAACAAAATAGAGATGATGTCAGTGAACTGAACAGCCCAACCAGACATAAGCACACATAGCTACAGTCTCATTTTTTTCTTTTACAAAGTTGTCCAAAGCATAAGTTGAAGAAACAAGGGCCTTTAAAACAAATACTGCTGGGGAAACTACTATCTGCAGGCAAAAGAATGAAATTCCAATTCTGCCTTTCAACCCCTTACAAAACTCAAATCAATAATGGGTCAAAACTATTAGTATAACACCTGAAACTTTTTAACTACTTAAAAAAAAAACTAAAAAGAGTCTTTCAGACATAGACACAGACAAGGACTTTCTGAAAAGGACACAGCTTAGGAAATAAAATTAACAAGGAATGAATGATATAATATATATATGTTTATATATACATATATATATAATTAACAAGCACAGCAGGGGAAAGTGCCAAATGAAGAGGTAGACTACAGCATAGAAGAAA
The DNA here is from genome assembly GCA_004025045.1 of Sigmodon hispidus. Classification (NCBI taxonomy): domain Eukaryota; kingdom Metazoa; phylum Chordata; class Mammalia; order Rodentia; family Cricetidae; genus Sigmodon; species Sigmodon hispidus. The sequence goes on along the minus strand of PVIH01000175.1, from coordinate 262,437 downwards.
ACCACTGCTAAATACATATTTAACAGAGGACTAATGCCAAGAATATATAAAGAACTCTAAAAAATAAATTTTAAGAAATCAAACAACCCAATTATTAAAAGGGCTAATAATGAGTAAGATAAAATACAAATGGCCAATAAACATTTTTTTAAAATGGTCCACCTCATTGGCCATCAAAGAAATGCAAATTAAAACTACCCTGAGATTCCATCTTATCCTAGCCAGAATGAACACCATTGAGAAAACAAGTAACAAATTCTGGGAAGAATGTGACGAAAAAGAATTCTGTACACTTCTGGAGGAAAACTCAGAGAAATCAGCCAGTGGGGAAACCAGCAGAAGGGTTTATCAAGTAAAATTAGAATTAATATGTATCCAAGCTATACTGTTCCTGAGCACACATCTGAAGATATATGATGATATTTGTCAGTACAGGAAGAAATGAAGAAAATACAGCACATGACTGAAGCTTATTCAGCCATAAACATGTTACATCAGTTGCAGGAAAATGAATGCAACTGGAGATTGTCTTATTAAGTAAATTAATTCAGATTTTTTTAATTTCTGGATCCTAGATATCACACACACACACACACACACACACACACACACACAGGTTCTCTAGAATAACAGAATTTATAAAATGAATCTATGTATATAAAAAGGGAATTTATCAGAAAGGTTTATAAAATGTGATCCAGCTAATCCAACAACTGCCTATGAACAGAAGGTGCAAGAATCCAGTCCAATCCACAAAGTTAAATGTTTTAGCTAGTCTTCAGAATATGCCAGAATCCCAAGGAGTAAGCTCTGCTACCAATGAAGGAATGGTATGTTAGCAAGGAGAAAGCATGCGAGCAGAGTGAAGCTTTCTTCCTTCATGCTCTGATACAGGCTTTCACCAAAAGATGTGGACCAGATTAGAAGTGTGTCTTCCCATCTCAAAATTCCAGATTAGGTGTGGATCTCTGCACTTCAAATTAAGCAAAAATTCCTCTCAGTTGTCCTCTTCTATTTTTAAGTTTTAGTTAATTCTAGATGTAATTAAGGTGACAAGAACAGCCATCACAAGTCCACCCTTTGTCAGCTTGACACACAATCATATCTCCTAATTCTGTGAATAGAAATAATAACCAGGTCTAATTATGACTAAACATGCTATAACTTCCCTTGTAAGTATGGGTGCATAAAAGTATGTGTGTGTGTGAGAAACAAGGGAGAGATGAAATTATAAGAACAGATCTCTAGAAAATGAAAGTAACTATGAATGGTAAGGTGAAAGGAAAAAAAAACTTACCCCTAGGAGGAGGTCCAGGTATGTTATATACTTAGGTAGAAATGCCCTTCTGAAGCCTATTACTGTGCAAAATGAATGCAGGTCAATAGAAACAATCATGGGCTTTTGAACACCACTGTGTGCTGTTATTTTTTTCTATGTATAAAGTGAGGCTGGTCTTCAACTCACCAGCATCAATCATATTACCTCAGTCTCAAGCACGTGTCATCATGTCTGACCACAGACATATATTCAAGATATAAACATTATTCATTAATGTACTCAGAGGAATCATGAAAGAAGAAAAATGTATTCCCAGGCCCATGATAATAACCTATGCCTTGTTACCACACTTCATTTGGTTGGCATCAGAATAAAAGATATTCTGAGAGTCTCATAGACTGCATCTGAGGAAGTTCTCAGTAATTCACAAGTGCTTAGTGTATCACATGGCTGGAAGACCACACATTACCCATAGGTATCCAACTGTGGCTTAAGAGGTCAGTAGACATTCATTGGCAGCATCCACATGATTTTGGATTTACTATTTCTCAGAAGCAAGAGATATGAGGTTATCCAGATTTAAAAGGCCTGTGAAAAGAGATAATATGTGGCTAGATCACAGTCACTATAGGCATGTCCCAAGACAGCAACAAAAGACACTGGAAAGGAAAAGATGAAATGTACAGGATTATTCAGGAAGTTAGAGATGTCAAGAATGTGGAGTTATTTCCAAGCTAAGTTTCTGGTAATAACTAAAGTCAGCCCAGGAAAGAAACCACATAAGCTTTTAGGTAAGTGGTCATGGCATAACAATGGGGCCTCCCAAGACCCCATCATAATCATGTGCCTTGGATGTTAGATATGAGACTATAACATTTAATGTTTTCCCTGTTGTGTTTTTCTAGCATTGTTCTGCCCTTTTGGTTACCACATTCCTGTCTTTTAAAATGAAAATGTTTAGGTGGTGGCATTATATGTAGAAAGTATAATATATATACATATATATGTATGCATATATATTATTTTACAAAGGCTCATGGCTAAGAGTTTCAGGAACTGTGAACTTGGACTTTTGAAGAATGTTGACACTTTAGGGACTCTTTGAGGTAGGCTAAATGCATTTTTCAATATGAAATGTTAATGAGCCTTTTGATGGGGCGGGGAGTAGGATTCAATGTCTTGAACATAAAATGGCTTATATACTGAAGGTTGGTTGTGAGTTGATAGATTTTTTAGATGGTAATTAAACCCAGAGAGCACTGATCTAGTCAATCAATGTATGAATTCTTTAATTGACTTAAAACATGACAACATTTTCAGAAGATAACAAAATATGATGTGGAGGTTTGTTTAAAGAAAGTAGGCTACCAGGGATTTAACTTCCTTCCCCTCTTTACCCTTCTCCAACCGCCAGATTCACACTCTTCTGTTACCATGATATTCTATTCTATAACATAGGCCCAGAAACACAGAAGCTAGAAACATTGACTGTTTCCTCTAAACCTGTGAGCTAAAGGTTTATTTTTTCCTCTTTAAAGCTATTCTCTAAGGCATTTTAGTCACAGTGACACAAAAGTAAAATAATATAGTCTCCAAAAGCTACTTGTATATTTTTATTTGAATTGATCTCAATGTTGTGTGCCCTGTTCCCTGCTGAATTAGTTTTCCATCCCTCTCCCCACTGCTTCTGCAGAGTCGTGTGGGCAGCTCATCTCTCAGAAATAGCTGATAGAGTGAATAAGACTTTCAAAATGTTCTTTCATTTTAACTCCTTCTTCCCACAGCTACTACAGTTTGGACAAAACCCCTTAATTAATGGGACTATAATTTCTTTGAGGTGAGTGCCCAGGCCTACTTCTTCAATTCACAGAACTCTAATTCCAATCAATGTATTGTCATTTCAAGATAGCATAAAATTTTCATATATATCTTATTTTATTTATCAGAAACCTATTGATAATTATTCAGGCTTTTAGTAGGTTTTAGATAATTACCCAGATACCAGTTTCTCAATGAACGTGTATGGAAATAATCAGTGAATGAATACTTAGAATGAATAAAAATCATCTATTACTCTCCAGTCTCCACATTCAGCACACTACACACTTCTAGGACTGTGCATTTTCACTGCTGCCTGAAGCCGGGCAAAATTCTGATCACAAAATAATTTCACAGGAGAAACAAGAGCTTATGTCAAAGAATGTCTATGTTGTTCTCATCTGCGCTTCACTCCAAGGGAAGAAGAAAGCTTCTCACTCTGACAACTGCCCCTTCTTGGTCTCAAATTCAATGCTTTGTCATTTCACATTCATTGGGTTTTTCTCCCACTGTGTGGTTTGGAAATGCTATTATCAGTTTTAGAGAATACTCTCCCAGAATCCAGAAGCTGGTGGTCAGTTGTTTGTTTTTTTCATGAATTGGATATTTACAAATGTGGATCTAGATATGAGGAATAAAAAAAAAGGAATTTATAGAGACATTTCCAAGTTTGAGAAGCCTAAATATCTCATTATCTCATTCTTAGTTTTGTAATTAGTGGCTTTGGAAGTAATCTGTTAGAAATTTATTTATAAGCATATTTTTTAAAAAGGTGAAATACTTGTTAGTAAAATTATTCTCCAAATGGAACAAACCAAGGAAAGCTGAAAGGCAGGCAATAACTGCCTTCAAACAAATAAAAAGCTATTTCTGGAAAATTCTGAAAACACAAATATTCTAGCTCACATAATGAAAATAGATTTCTGAGTTACAAGATTTTGGAAAAAATCCCAAGCCTTCCTTCGATCCCTTTACATGTTGTACCAACTAGTAGACATATCAATGCAATGGACTCTTAGAAACCCATCAATAGCAGTGTGAACTGGAACCCAGCACTTCAGGGTCACAGAACCTGTTTGCCAGACTCACAGACTCCTAATTGCCATTCCTTCTGATTGGCTTTCAGAACAGACTTCCCAAATACCAGTCAACCCAAAACAAAAGCTTTCTGTTCACATGAAGAACTGAAAAATGAGAATTCCATTGTCCATGATCAATGTGGCTCTAATGAAACTTTCCTATAAACAAGGTTTTGTTTTTAAATGAACAAACTACTACTCTGGACTTTGGAAGGTGCCTGTAGTTAGTGAACAGCTGATTAAAACTTTAAAACATGGCTTTATGTTTAGACATATCCCTGAAATATGCCCATTACTTTCTTACCATAGAAAAATGTTTCCAAGCAATAAAATTTAAATCATTTTGTTCATAAACACCTAAGCCAATGTTTCTACTAAGAAAGCTACCATGTGATTCACACAGTAGCATAGGAGTCTTAGAGAATGAAGAGACGCAGATCTATTTATGGAATTGCAGAATCTTAAGCCTATGTGTGTTCCCTGAAGGACAGATATAAAGTCATGAAGATGATGCCTAATAAAGTTAGGATACAACTGAAGAGATCATATAGCTTAGCAACATAAAAGAAACAAAAGAAAGGGGCTACCTATTTCATTAATTGAATTATGACTTTCTTTGGATATTCTCCAAAGAAGGCATAGGCCAACAGACTTAATGATTCATTCAAAAAGTATTTATCAGATATTTTCTCTGTAGGTGGTATTAATTTTGTAAGAGTTATAAAGGCTATGTGTTAATGTGAAGAATTCTTGGTACTCTCATGGTCTAATGGAGAAGATGACTTAGATACACAAAGAGCCTTAAGAAAGTGACAGGTGATATCTCACTAGAGGTACCAGATAAGAAAAATCTTAGCCTTAAAGACTTGCATTCAAGAGACACTGGTGAGGTGCTGTTTCTACTCTAAACTTCACTGTGAAGAGCACACTCACTAAGTCAGAACCCACTCTTGAAGGAAAGTTTGGCCTCAATAGTTATAAACCAGGGGTCATGTGTACTACAAGGACAAAGAGTAGATTACCAAGTATGTTTACTATGCAGGAAGTTCCATTTACTTTAATAAAGAAAACGGATGAGAACTCCAAGGTTATATGTAAGGAAGTCTGACAAATGGCCTTGGCTCTTTCATCCACTTTTGAAGCACCAAAAAATATGAGAGAAATCTTAAAGAATTTAAGATTAAATCTTACGGAATTTAATGTCCCCAAAATTTTACAGAAGTTACAGAGGGAGTAAGGTCCATATTCAAGACTTTAATCTTACCATGTTCTGTGAGTGGCTTTAGCTAATCTTGTAGCAAGTTGGTCTCTTCACCTGTCAAATGAAATAATTTTTACTATTATCTTATTCATTATAAGAACTAAATAAAATTTTAAAAATTCTACATATAGCCACACAAATATTAATTATCATAATTATTATTGGATGAGATCACCTGTCTGGTAGATGCCATCAATATCAGAGTAGAACACAGACTCACAGATTTTCTTTAATAAAGTTCATATACTGGTAAAAATAAAGATCTTCCTACAATTAGAAATCAGGATATGATACATCTATAAAGTATGCCTGGACCTAACATACCCATATCTACTCTGTTACCTTCCAAGCAATGGAAAGGTAGTACAAGGATTGAAAAGGATGGTCAGGCTTCCTGGAGGACAGAATACAACAGCAGTCAGATAGACAAAATTCTAAAAATTCTTTCAGAAACACTATCTAAAGGATATTTTTCCAGGACTGGAGAGACGGCTCAGCAGAGAGAAGGCATTCTTGCTCCTTTTCCAGGCGACATTTCAGCTCCCAGACCTATCTCAGGTAGTTCACAACATCCTATAACACTAGCTCCAGGGGGCCAAACAACATCTTCTGGTCTTTGAAGGCACAGACACACCTATTTGCATATGTGTAGACAGACAAACAAACACAAAATTTTAAAAAGTTTTAAAATCTTATTAAATGAACATTTGTACAGTATAAAAACACTGTATGATGCCTTGTGGTTTTCTTTTACATGTTTTCAGAGTCTAACTTGCAGCTCCCAAAATCCTTATAAGAAGAGTCAATGACAACCTAAGTATACAAAAGATACATTGGATGTTGATATCTGAGATAGTGTCAAACTTATTACAAGAATATTCCACGAGGTAGCATTAAAAATATTTTCAATTTTTGTGTGACTGTCGCACTTGCCTCACTTTGCTTCAGTACACTCTTTCTAAAGAGGACAGTTACATGTAGACTGCTCATCCATCTTCACAACCAATGAGAGGCCAGGATCACAGTCAAGCCAGCTTCAGAAGACATTGCAATATTTAACTCACAGAAAAATCTTCATGCTTCATTTAATTTTATTTTTATTAACTTTATCTTTGAACTTACATTCTGTACATCTTTCTGATGAGATAATGAGACATATTCATGAATCTTGGAGATCAAGAGAAGAAAATAAAAGCTTTGTGTATAGTACCTTGCAAGAAAACATTTTGACCAAATACATATAGGCAGACAAATAAGAAAAAATAATATTAAAACAAAAACAGTTCTTTAAAATCTTATTAAAGAAACATTTCTGCACACTTGCTCAAAATTTTCTTGTAGGGGCATAAACAGCACACTCAAGAAGATGGCTGACCCAGGACACAATGCCCACTCATCTCCCATGAGACCTTAATTTCCACCTACTATTCTTCTAGAATTGGGATTTGCTACAGTATAGTCCAAGCTTTATCATCTTTTGGATCTGTTTCAGTTTCAGAACTCTGCTAGAGTAGGTGTAAATTCATCATGTAAGGTACATGAACACTGTTAACTTTTGGTTTTAGGTTATAATGAACAAAGAATCCCTACAGAAATCAATTCTGCCTGCTTTCTAAAGTAATTCTTGAAATTAAAAGCCAAAGAAATATTGGGTAACACATAGAAATTAAAACTTTTTAGAAAAGGAGTTATGATTCCAAAATGTCCAATTGACATTACCTAATTTCTATCAAGGGGCTGACTATATTTAAATTTCTCTTTTCTTTTCAGTACCTCTGGCACCTCCTGGTTTAGTTGAAATGAACACAGGGACACAAACATATACACAGCATAATAATAGTAAACACATTTGTTACACTCATGGTCTAAGGGTATTGATGTTCTGTTTGGAAGAAAGTCAGACAATGCATAAAAGCTTTAGGGAAAAGTTTCTTTGCATAACAAAGGAGCTAATGCATGAAGTTATGGTTTGTTAATGGCATTCAATTAACACATAACTGTTGTTAGTTGATTAAAAATTAACTGTGAATAACCATTTAGCATTTAGCACTTACAAATGTTCCTTGATTTATTAAAATGTAGGAGCAAAAGAGACTAGGGAGAAGTGAGAGATAGTTGGCTAGATTTTTAATGGAAATTGTAGACACATTGTAAAATATTTCTTCCTGGTAAATATTCACTTGGATATCCATCTTCATGGTTTAACCACTCATGAAGAATTTTGCAGATCTTTTGTTTTAAAAGCACTTGAGAAATAAGTATCTGCCAGGGAAAGAATTCCCATCAGTCTTCTTGTTCCTTTTCTACAGATGGCAACCACACTGTGACATCTACTATTCTTCGATTGCTCCATTCTACACACGCCCCAAGGAGCCGCAGAGTCACAGAAACTAAGATGTAATAGACTAAATAGGTCATCTATTCCAATAGAAAAATTTGCCAGATTTATATGAGACTTCTTGAATTTACAATACAGCCTACTTCCAAGGGGGTCCAAATGCTGCACAGAAAATTGGCTTTTTCCCCAGCTATCCTTTAGAGTAATACATTATGTTCTGCTATTAATCACACTCTTCTCCTGTGAAGATAATACACCAGCAGAATGTACACACTGAATTGCTTTTTCAACAAAAGGATTAGACTTGCAGTGATCCATTTCCAGACACTCATCAGCACACCCAACCCGATGGCTATGTTTGTAAAACACCAACAGATGTCTCAGGAATAATCCATGGCCTGGGGAAGATAATACTCAACACTTTGACCTCTTTAAGATAATAGTTTGGCTGGGGTGATAGTTCAGTCAGTAAAGTGTTTCCCTTGCAAGCATGAGGGCCTGAGATTGATCCCTTGAACTCACACAAAAGGCAGACTGTGATGATACCCTCTTGCAGTCTTAGGACTGTGAAGATGGAGATAGGAAGATTCCTGTGAGTCACCCAGACAGAAGGCTAATTCCAGATCAATGAGAGACTGTGTCTTTAAAATCAAGGTGAACAGCATTCAAAGAGCTGAGTTGTCCTCTGCCTTCACATATACCTACATGCATGTTTGCATATTCACATGGACATGTATACACATGCAAAAACAGAATAAAGCCACATCTGAACCAACCACAATAGCCAACTACAGATCTATTACTGAATTATTCCAAAATACTTTATCTTATTTTTATTGTAAGCAATAATCAGGAAAGCAAAACAATTTGAGACAGAATTCAAAGCATGGAGCGTATGTATTCTTATGTAAAAGAGAAAATATTAAATTCATGAGAACATAGTCTGCACTGTGACTGCTCTCTTTTCTCACCTACCTTTTGTCATTTTCTTGTTCTGACAGGTAATATTCTCTCTGTGCTTTGTATGGAAGTAACTCCACAGTAACTCCTGTCCTTAAACATGGCAGTGAGTCCAGAAATGATCAAAGGACTAGGTTTGATAAATTAGGGTATTCATATGATTTTCATGCTGAACACCTTTAAAAGAATCACATTCTGTCACCAGAAAGTGTAATCAGAAAGAAAAAGGCAACCTGCCCAACACTAGAAGAAAGTCTGTGAGCAAAAGGATCCAGTGGAAAAAAAATACAGTATCATTAAACCATGAAACAGCTGCTCCCAAAATTGTGTCCATATTTTTAATGTATCTATTCTGTAACTGCAGTTTGAGCTATGATCCTATCAATTATAACTGCAAGAAACCTAACAAATATGTAGCACCATCTATGCTGAGATGTACCCAGGTGTTAAGAGTATCACATGAGATCAAAATTCAATAAAATACTTTCTAAGGTAGTTGGAGCTTGAACTATAATATTAAGAATTTAGGAGGATAGAAAGAAGAGAAGAAATTCCCAGAAAAATGCCTTGAAATAAAGGCTGAAAAGCTTTAGCTAATTGTTCATGTTGTAGAAGGTCAACTCTGAAGGAAGCTGAGTCTATACATAGGATAGAAATAAGAAAGGAGGCACAAAAGGAAGACTGTTCTTAGCACATGTGGAACGTGACTGAAGGTAGAAGGAGAACTAATGACTTTAATGAGCTTGGGGAGAAAAGGAGTGGGCAGCGGGTGAGGCATTTGCCACCAAGCTTGACAAACAGAGTTGGATGCTCACAGAATCCACATGATGGAAGGAAAAAAAATCAATTCTCAGGGTGGTCCTCTGAGCTCTCCACACACGGTGGCACACATGCATACACACAATTATAAATAAACATATACAAACACACAAAGCACATACATAAATACATACAAATAATTGTGTGTACATACATACACAGACACACAGAAAGAGAGGAGAGAGAGAAAAAGAATGAAATCCTGACCAATCCCCATCGTCTTTACTGAAGAGCAACAATGCAAATGATCTCTGCTCATAAAACCTTCACCATAGCCTCTGCCTCTCATCCCCCCAAAAGTATCCTAGGTACAAGCAAGAAGAAAGCAACCCCATGACACAAGCACTGTATGAGTGCTTGACTCTTGCACAGACTCCAACATCCAGGGCACCTACTTCACATTTTTCACGATGACATAATCCTGTTAGAAAGACCAATAGAATCGACTTTACTTATAGATTGCAATTTTTCTCCTTCTCTTTCTCTCTTATCTCTGGAAAATAATTCAATTATATGCACTTTTTTCTTTGCCCTTACACCATTTTTTTGTCTATATCGTCCATTCCATGCCCTAATTTTATCTTAACCTAATATGCTGTTGAAAGAATGACACAAGAAAAAAAAAGCCAATAGTCTCTTCCACTGTATCTGAAAAGTTTCTTTGTCCTCATATAAAGGACAGAAAACACATGTAAAATGTTCAGGGTATTACCTGCTTGTTCTTATTCTTCGGAATAAGTATTTTGGTAAGATACTTGTAGTAACTTAAGAAGCTGAATATCCCAAGCCTTGCTGATAGGAGCAGACTGACCTCCAAACATACAGATTTGCTTGAGTATATGAATTTAGGTATACGTGTGTGGGTGTTGGCAAAGGCAGACTCAGAATGTCATCAGTCAGAGTTCACCATGGCCCTTGTTCTGTTTCATCTAATCTCCATTTTCCATGGCATCTGCTTAAGCCACCATCTTTTTTGTTCTCTAAGAACTGAAAAATAATATGTTCTTTCATCAGACTGAAACTACTCATGAACATAGACTACTTCATGTTGGACAACTGCGGTACAACCTCAGGAGATAACATCATTTGAACCATTTCTTAAGGCATCTAGAGAAAAGCCAAGGTTCTGTTCCACCTGGCAGGAAGAAAGACGGTAGTGAAACAGCTTTCTATGGGTACCATTTTTATCTGTTCATTTGGACTTCAGAAGGGACATGCATAAAATGAGCCAGCAAAGGAGCCACAGTCTTGTAGTAGAAGTGGCACTTCAGTTGGGAGATGGAAGTCAGATTTTATCATTTCTGAACATGTAAGACTTATTAATATGCCTAATCTACATGGATTAAACATCATGCTGTGTCATAATGACACAGGTTTATGTATCTAAGAGTTCCTTTCTTTTTCATATTTCAGATCTCAAACTAATAAAAAATATATTGTAATGGATTGATGTAAAGGTGAATAAACACTGTTTAATTAAACAAATTAAATCAAATATATTTCATCAACAATACTGAGGTTTGTACAATAATATTTAAGGAGTTGATAGATCAAGAAGAACCTTCTGAGGATTCAAATAAGGAAGGAATGAAATGAAAGAAGGATGGCAGTGGATCTCTCACCAGGATGTATTTTAGCTAAGGGATGTGTTTCACAGTCTTTATAGATGAACTACTTCTTGGTCACTACAACTTGGTTCTGAAGCCATAACCTTCAGAACAAGTTAAATGCTATTCTTTGTCTGTGATTGCAGGTTCCCCACCAATCACACTTCATAGTTGTGGAAACCACTGAAGTTAATTAAAATCATAAAGCAACATTGGACTCTTGCTTTATGATTTTATCCACAATTTACGTTCTCTGCTGCCTTCTTTTTTATTCGGTGAAGGTCGAGTGAGCACCTGCAGTGTGAACATGTCCGTATCTGGAGAGTAACCAATATGTCAACTCAAAGTGAGCACAAAAAGCAGACTTCTTTATGAGCAAGCCTGTCCCTACACTGAGGCATATGTCCCAGGTTACTACCATTGCTATGACAGCCCAAGGTCATGATCACCACTGTAGCTTATAGGAAACTGATGAATTTGGTTGTTTGTCCTCAGTCAAATTCAATAAGCTTAAATATTTATGAGTGATAAAATCAGATGAACCTTAAAAGTCTACTGGGTTGAGTCTTAGGTGTTTCTTCACATCCTGCCAGGAATGTTAAAGCAAGGCAGAAGGAGAAGTCAGAAAGCAATTGGGGAAAGCCTAAATGAAAAGTCAAAAAACTTGACTGTCATCAAAAGGAGAGAAGCAAGGTGGCTTCCAGACTATCAAATGTTTGTTCTGAAGTTACGAATGTATGTGTATGCACACTTCTTTGCATGTTTCACAGATATACATGCCTTTGTGTGTGCATGTATGTGTGGGCCAGAGAATAACATAGTGTCTTTCTTCAGGTGCTGGATTCAGGTACCTCTACCTTTGATTTTGTTGTTTGTTTGGATCCTTTTGTCTCTGCTTTCCCACTACTGAGATTACAAATGTTCCTCAACATGCCTGAGTTTTTAAAAATATAAGTTCTGGGGATCAAATTCATGTTCAATGCTGATGAAGTCCTAAATAAGTAGTTGGGAAAGAATAATCATCACTTACATGAACTTGAGGGATGGTGGGAGGATTTTCCAGGACAGTAAAAGACTGTTGATCAGGAGCAATTGATAAGACAGCTCATCATATCTGAGGGTGAACATTCATAGTACTGTCAGGGGCATGGTAACTTTGGCAGAACCCAGTTTCTATTAAGAACTCCATTTAACCTCTAAAAGAAAGTGTCCTAATACATGTAACTATTCTCGAGATGATGTCCTCTTATTGCTTGGCCCATTTTGTTCTATGCATAAATCACATCACGTAGGTGTTTCTGAACATTGAATTGGATCATATGTAGGTAAGTGGATAAGAATAATCTGAAATACCACTCTCTGATTTAAAACCATCCATCCATTAAAAGGTCGTTTTTCTCAGCCTGGCCTCCACCTAGTTCTTCATTTTCTCCTACCTCTTTGATAATTAACTTTCTTCCCTAAATAGGCCTTTGAGGTCACAGCCAACACCTTCCTATCCCCTTGCCTTCATTCCTGCCTGTCAGTTACATCTCCATCTCAGATGCCCTTTGTTTCTTTCTGCATAACAAAATCTTTCAAGTCCTTCCAAACTCAGCCTGTCTTTCACAATGGGAAGTGATGTCTTTGTCCTTCTCATGTCCCATTTGGATCGTGATGTGTCCTATCATGTGTTAATGACTTTAAAAGAAAAAAGAAACCATCAGCCATCTTAGATCCTATCATGAAAACAGTCTAGAGCTTCTAATATTTTTTTAGCCACCATAGTACCCAAGTTCTATCCCAGTAGTTTCCCTATGAATAAGTGATGGGAGAATGTGTGAACTAATTATTAGAAAAGTTCCTTTATTTTTTTAACAGTGTGTTTGTGTGAGAGAGCTTATGACTGCATCCTTCCTCACTCCTTACCTTATTTTTTGAAGCATGGTCTCTTACTGAACCTTAAGCTTGCTAATTAAGCTAGACTAGATCGAGGGCAGGCCACAGAGACCTTCCTGTCTCTGCCTTCCCAGATCTGGAATTACAGACACAGATGTCTGCCACTATAACTATATCTGGCTTCTTATGTGGGTGGTAGAGATCAGAACTCAACTCTTTACACTTTTATGCCAAGCTCTTTATAGGCTGCACCAACACCCTGGTGTTTGTTTTATTTTGTTTTTAGCATTTTAAGGGTGTGCATGCCTAACAATAGAATGCAACAACCAAACAAGATCTCCAGGAGTCCATTGGAGGGCAATAGAAATCTAGTGTCCTACAGAAAGCCCAGCAGTGAGAAGGCAGGAGTAACTCCACCTGAAGGGCCGAGTTGGGAGGGTCTACACTCTCCCCCAGGGAGGGAGGGTGTCTCCAGGGTCACTCAGCAGAGAGGATGAAGCTCTTGTGGCAAGCTCCTATTATCCCATCGCTCTCTCAGATGGTGGGCAGTGGAATCGATATTCCCAAGGCTTTAAAAAGCTTCCAAATGTGCTGCCATTCACTCAACAACAGGGGAAAAAATAAGAGAGGGGGAAAAAAACTGACGCTGGCTTCTGATTTTGCTTATGTTGTTAAAAGCCGCTCCAATGCTGCGGTTCTGGAATCAGTCCCCTCTTTCTTTGAAAGCATGCTGTGTGATAGACTGTCATTTGTCCCCTGCTTCCAGAAGAGCCAGCTGGCAGCTAAGTGCTAAAGCCAGTGACTTGCATGTGTTTTTCTGACATTTAACAAATGGGAACAGCTTGCAAATCTGCATTAACTCACTCTGTCTCACAAATAATCAGGGCCTACGCAGTGTAGACGCTGGGAACATTAGCTCCGACACAAAAGAGTGAGAGGCTGGGGAAGGCAGAAAACAAGTCAGCAAATAACGGATGTTTTAATGAAGGGATGAATGTAGCATTCTGGTTCAGGGGGAAGAGTTTTGAAGTCGTTTTAGTTTTTCAACAAGCTACTGCTAATGGTGCTAAATCCATCTGTCAAGGCTGAGCTTTGCTGCTCTCCGCCCTGGTGCCTGTACCTCACAGAGGCAGAACTGCTTGTTGCTTCCATCTTGCAAGTATGAGTTCAAATTCTTTATGTTGCAAAGGCACGGATCTTTCAAGGGGCTGAGTGTGACCCCCAGTGGACATGTGTAAGCCACCACAGTCTGTCCATACAATGATGCTAATTGACCATGTGTTGTGGTATTTCGTCACATAAACACTGTACTATACATTGGGGTCTAATCATGTCAGCATTTTGGACTTGAAGTAAATGCAAATTCCTGCTTCATTCAGACCAGAGGATAGATACATAGCAGCCACAAATGTTTCTTCCTTTCATGAGAAAGGTATTTTATGATGTCTCTACCACTACTCCTGAACTGCTGAAGAAAATAGACTCCTAAGACTAAAAATTAACAATAATATACAGAGAAAACAAATACTGTAAAATATAAGGCTTGGAAATTCTGATTTCTAGAAAGGAAAGATGATTTTTTTACTTTCTTTATACTTTGAGAACAGCTTACCATGGACTCAGACCATCTCCATTATTCCATAGAAGTTTGTGGGAAACTGAGGCAGACCCCTAGAGGTTCTGTAGGAAACAACAAATGAGACTTGTTTGCTTGATAGACTTCTTCACAAAATATAAAAGATACAAGTGTTCCACCCACAGGTATAAATGTCAGAAAAGCAGGCAGATGGCCTGACTACCATGTGGCCTCACAGCCATGTTACCAGGGCCATAGTCAAAACTTCTGAAGTAACATCTCTCAGCTCTACCCAAAATCAAAAGAAAGGTTTTCAATATAGGTGACACCGCTGCTTGAAAGAAAGGACAATCATGGGGAAAACAAAAATCAACTTTTACACATGGGAAAAAAAGCTAGAGGAGCCAAAGATCATAGTTATTTAAAAGAAACTTCACCCTCAGGCAAAGTGGTCACTGTCCTTTTGAATCCCTATAGGCAAAGGCAGACAGATTTTAACAAGCATTCTCACTCAGTGAGAAAGCAAAGTAGAGTACTAACTGGACTGGATGTTGAAATTAAGGAATCACCTGTGGCCTCTGAGGCCAGGCTGGCACTATAAGGGTCCCTGCAGCCTTGAAACTTGCTTCTCTGCTCATGGACTGATCTGAGTTGTCTGGGAAGAAAGTCACAAAGTAGCTGAGTCCCATACGTTAGTGCAGGACACTGTCCATGCCACTGCTATTATAGTAGACACGGCTTAGAGGACTGCCTACCTATTACAAGAATCCTGACTTAATCCACAGCACCCATGTGGGAGGAAACAAGAGTTCCAGACAATTTGTGAGCACGAAGGATTCACAAATTATTTGTCTAAAAAATGGCAGAATTTAAGATTGGATCCTGAACCTATGTCAACTAGAACTCATTACCAGCATACTATATTTCAAAACTAATGCATCGTAAATAATTAATCCTGGGCCCAAACCTTCTATCTCTCCTGCCTATTGCTGAAGTCCCCTCAGGCTTCATGTTTAGCTCTGTTACCTCAGACTATGTCACTTTACCTCTTTTGTGTCCGTTTCAACTTTACTCTTGCCTTGTTTAATAAAGTGTCACCATGGACATAAAGTTTTAGTTTATAAAACATATACTCAGAACACCCAGATCTCCATTCTAGAGTATCCAAAGAAGTACTATTGGAGGTCTTAATTTTCAAGGAAATCATACCAGGACATATCAGTCAAACCTTCACTGTATTTTTCCCAATATACCTGGTAAGGACGGGTGTAGAGCGTTGGTGTGTGTTCATGGGAGTGCAGCGGCCTATGGAGCCCAGTAGGAGGTCTCAGACGCCTTAGAGCTGGAGTTGCAGATGGTCCTGAGCCCCTCAGTGTGGTGTTAAGGACCAAACTTGGGTCTTTAGCAGAAGCAGTGAATGTTTCTGACTGCTGAGCCATTTCTTCAGTTCCAGCTGTTTGGTGTGAACAATAGAAAGAGCTGCATTTCCTTCAATGATGTCACGTCTTTGTGACTTGGTTTGGAAGAACTGCTGTGATGAGAAAGTCAGCAAACACTACACAATGACCACTATAGAACAGGAAATAAAAGTGAAACTGTCAAACGTGACTCTGGAGCGTGAGGACGGATTGTAGCTATTCAATAGTTCAATATAGAGATGTCCTTTCTATTTGTGTGCTTTTCTCTTTTAAAGAAATTCCTAGACACTGTGATTGTTAGATCATAAGCTATTTGTATCTAAGCAGCAGAGAGTATGCAGAGCTTTCAGGTTTATCTTTGGACCTAAGGCCATGAGCCATGAATAGTTAAGAATATGTGCTTGCTTCTGAAGTCTGAAAAATTTGAGCATAATTTATAAGACCTGCCTGGTATTCCATTGCAACTCTTCATATGCTCCTGATCTCTAGGCACGTCAAAGCCTTTTATTTTCCTTACCACCCTATACATTTGTTATTCAGCACCTTTGGATACTCTCTTCTCTTTGTCCACAAGCATCCTCCCTTCCTCTTCTATTGTCCTAGGTTGTGCCTATAAACACCAACTTCCCTAGTTACGACCATCTCAGCCCTGGGATATACCCAGGGTCATTCTTATGCAATCTAACCAACAGCAGCATCGTGGTGGGACAAGGAGGGTAGGTCAGTTTGGAAGAAAGTTATAGTATATGCAAAGCCCTGGTAAACACTAGTACCCAGAAAGCAATAACAGTAAGAAGACACTATGCTGGCTATATGTTCTGGTATCCTGCTATATTTCCCTGCAAATAAAAAAAGTTTGCACAAGAAGCAGTATAATAAAGTGGTTAGTCTTACAAATCCAGGAGTCAGCCTGCCAAGTTCAAACATTCAATTTTCCTGCTGGCCAAGTTCCTGAATCTCTGTGTGTGTGCTCAGTTGAGAAAGTGGAGTTACTGACTGTGGCATTTTCTCAGAGTTCTTATGTGATTAGGTATATATACACATATAATTTTGAAAAATACATCCAGCAAATGCTTTCTCTTTGTGTCCACCCTAGAGAACTCCATGAAAGGAGAAACCACACACCCTCTGTTCTTGACTGTAGTGCTATTGTCATACAATATCTGGCACATGACTTCAACAGGAGATATTTGTGAAAGTTGGATGAGGGTTGGAAAAATGGCTCAGCCAGTAAGAGCCTTGCTTGCTCTTCCAGAAGACCTGGTTTTGATTCCTAGCTCCCCCATGGTAGTTCATAACTATCTAACTCCAGTTACAGTCATCTGATTTCCTCTTCTGTCTTCCATGGGCACTGTACTCAGGAGCATGATCTGAGCTCTTAGCATTGAGTCTTTGCTTCCATTGAGCTGATATTGCCAAGTCACAATGAACCCAACTTAAACTCTGGGTTATGATATGTCCCCATATCTGAGAAGTGGAAACAGGAGAATCTAGCCTGCTACTCTAGCTTATTTGTTCTCACCTTATCCTGATAGACCCTTTCTCAAGTGTTTCTTTCTTTCACACAAAATATAATTTCACAGAGAAGAAAAACAACTCTAGACCTCCAAGTGTGACACCAGGATTAAAGGGCACTACCCATACAGTCTCCCAAAGTATGAGAGATTGTATTTCTCATACAGTATGTGCCAAAAGACATGAAGCCCCAGCTTATGGGAGAGACACCAGATGATAACATTAGAAGGGACCCTAAGGGGATATTTTTAATTTATAGACAGGATCTACTAAAAAGATATGAAAATGCAGCCACCCCATGGAAAGTCTAATTTTAAGACAATAACATTAAAAATTAGTAAGACATTAACTTTTGAGCTTTGTTAACTGTACTCTGATTATGTAAAATTTAACATTTGTAAAAGCTATGAGAAGGGTATATGGCAATACTTTATACAAGATTTATTTGTAATTCTATATAAATCTAATTTTTTCAAAACAATCAAAATAGTTGTAAAATATGTAATACTAATGGTCACACAACAAAAGCTGACCCACCAGAAAAGCCAATCAGCATGTGACATGTGGAGAATAGATGTCTGCTTGGCAGTCATGAGGATGCTGTTAGTCTTGGGCCATTAAAATTAATTCTGTCTTGTTCCTCATCTCTAAGGGATCAAAAGAAGAAAGGAGACTATGTAAATGCCCCTGAATGAGGCCAAGCTACTCTTCACCTGCACAACAGTGCTGAGAGGGACCTTGATTTCTGTCCCCTGTAACACCTCCAGCCAAGGTTCTCTACTGTCTGTTGTCACTGGTGAATCAATTTTAGTGATCATCCTGGTCAGCCCTTATGTAGCAAATACCTCACAAAACTGCCTTTAAGCATCATCCTCATTGGGAAAGTGCAATTAAGTAAAAACATACCTTTCTGAAGTTCTGCATCAACAATCAATCACATAAGCAATTACATCATTTTCCATGAAGATCCGATTTAAAAGAAAAAAAAAGATTTAAATCTTTGCTTCTCACAAAGGTGGTCATTCAAATTATTATGTAACATGGGTTTTGGGAAGAGTTGAGAATTATGCTCCTTAGAGACCATAAAGTGGAAGTATGTCCTGATTCAAGATAAACAGGTGAGTATGGCCTCAGATAAGTATGATATATACAATAAAGGAGTGAAAATCAAAGAATTCCACCCCATCCCTCATTTCTCTCCTCATGTTTGTTACCTAAGTTGCATATTGTCTTTGTCCATTCTGGTATCAACAGACAGAACATTAGGGTCAAGTTGGGGGTGCAGTTGTTTGCCTGGACCCATATTTTAAATAAGTGACCGGAATTAGAATAAGTTGATGATTATGTCTAAAACATTGTTTCTGAGGCACCAGCAATGCACAGTTTGAGCTTTTCAGCACTCACTACAAGCCGACAATTTCTCTTGGCCATGTTTTTTGCTTGTATTTCTTTCTTGAATCATTGCTGTACCCCACTTATTCATCTGGTAACCTGACATCACTTCCCCACTTCCAGCCTGGCCCTTCCTCCCAGGCCTGGATACTGTGTGTAGTATCTCCCACCCTTACAAACTCCAACTTCTCTGAACCAGACACTGAAATCTTTTCCTGTTGGGGAGTCTCAGATTTCTAACATAGCTCTTGTCCTTGAACAATAATAAGAAATTATTAAACAATACCAGTCACCAGGAAATTGTGAAATTCATGCAAACAGAAATTAATGTGCACTAGAGAAGATGAAAAGGTAAGCAAGTCCACAAGATGGTAATGATACAATCAAAAACAAATCCCCAAGGTACTTTTCAAGATGGTGTTAATGATTGTACTGTATCAGTAGCAAATTGGGTTGAACTTGAATTGACCTTGCCTTTTTTTACTTTACATTTTCTTCTATGCATTTTTTTTCCCAAAGAGATAAAGGCCTCTGAAGATTTCATGCTCAAATTCTCACACTCACTGGACCATTCTTCCTCAACAGTTACTTCCAGGAGATCTAAGCATCCTACAAATTTGAATTCAGATAGCTATAAATTCTTCTGTGATGATTAATATCATGTACCAGCTTTTCTGAGTGATAGGATGGACAGGTAGTCAGTCAAGTATAATTCTGAGTGTTTATGTGAGGGTGCTTTGGGTATAATTCACAATTAAATAGATAAACCTGGAAATGTGTACATATACATATATGTACATATATATGATTATGTGTATTACATTATGTCTGCATGTGATTTCTTTTTATATAAATAGTATTGATTCATACATCTTTTTATAGGTAAATATTTGAATATTTATACATTCAAATGAATACAATTCTTCTATTTTTATATAAAATTTTATTTTTACTCCCTATGGCTGTTTGGAAATTAAAAACCAATGCTTCCTTCAAGTAAGAAATATAAAAACAATGAAGCTTGATATATATCCATTTGAGACCAGGCAAACAATATGTATACTTTCAACAAACATTCCTAACAGACAATCCAGAGAAAGCAGAAATGGTTCCAATAAAATTATGTCCATAAATGAACAAAAACAAAACATGAGATCAAGACATTTTATAAAGCACTCCAAATACGAACTATTGACTGGAGAATCAACTGAGAAAAGGAATCAACTTTGCTACATGAAGAACAGAAATAGAGGCGAGAAAATGTAAGCATATACTTGTATGATTATTAAAAATCAATGTGCCCACAGTGGCAGAGACAGACATGGACTTGTCTCTCCATTAGTTGGATCAGCAATGTCAAGCATACAATGAAGACAATAATGGCGTCTACTTCAGAAGGTTGTCATACAGATTAAATGAAAGCATGGATGAAAAGCACTTAGACAAAGTCAACTCTATATGTTAAGTGCTCAGTACTGCCGGCTGCTCTCATTATTAACTGTCTCTTCTGTGTAATGAAATGTAAAACCAGACAAATGCAAAATGCAAGAAAGTGTAACAGAATAAGACATAGACAGGTTAATGCAATGCAAATGACCCCCAGCTTGCAATGGTTCTGCTTGCTGGTTTTTTACTTCACAACTTCCCAAAAAGATATCTATAAAAACAATGCTTCAAATTTTGAATTTTGGCCTTTTCTTTGGCTACTTATTTGCAATGCAATTGCTCTCTTGCAATCCAGGGCATCATTGGTGAACCACAGCTTCCTATCAGCATTATGGTCTCAGACATAAATCACCAACATTCCACCATGTTCTGTGATCTGCACTAATGTCTGTAGTTGAGGTGTATTAAATGATTTTTCTGCTTACATCATTTTCCATTTACACTGAGCTTACCAGGATGTAGCTCCCCTATTGTATGTGGGGCATCTGTTTTTATTCTGAGGGATATTAATTCATTAACAATCTCAGGCTTCATGAAAAGTGCAAAGAAGTTGTCTGACTTCTCCCCCAAATCAGGCTGTTGGATTTAGTTCCATTTACAAGCAAACACAACTATACATAGGCTCACTTGGGTGTTGGAAGAGAATTTGCAGAATGTTGAAGAGTTGTGTGGAAGAGAAGAAAAAATAGTGTAAGAGAAATTAAAACAAGTGGAATATATTGTTCAGGACAAACATCATGTGTTGATGTGGAAGAGACTGATATAGGAGAATGAATATAACATCCATTAGCAGAGAAGTAAGAAGTAATCCTTGAAAGGTCAAACAACCTTCCATGAACCTTGTAGCTAAGATGGAGCCTGTTCCTAATTCCGATTCCAGCTACCAACAATGGGATTTTAAAAGAAGGAAAACCTTGGAGAAATATCATAAGAAATTAGAATTGTCATCGAGTTTACCACACTAACCACAAACTCCAACATCCAGCCAGAAAATACTTTAAAATGTACCCAGGAAAGAGTAATAAAATATCCAAAATGGAAAGATGCCTGTCATAAGGTGGGAATCAATCATCACATTTAATGAAATTTAATCAAGGTAGATGAATACCTACTGACCAACATCCAGAATTCTAACTAGTACACATTGATCTATTGCCAGAACCATGGAAACTCCCTCAAAAGAACTCTTGCCTATATATTGTGTTCTTGTCCCCCACTGATTACAACCACACCTGTTCCCTCCACAGAGCTTCATGTCCATCTCCTATACCTTCTATTCCTAGCCAAGTGTTTCCTCCAAATCTTAGTAATAGAGGTAATTTCAAACCTTTAT
Source organism: Sigmodon hispidus (assembly GCA_004025045.1). Classification (NCBI taxonomy): domain Eukaryota; kingdom Metazoa; phylum Chordata; class Mammalia; order Rodentia; family Cricetidae; genus Sigmodon; species Sigmodon hispidus. Next base: position 240,718 of record PVIH01000175.1, on the reverse strand, counting down.
TTCGAAAATCATGTACATGGCATGCCACTAGTATCTGCCTGTGCTTAGCCTAAACTAAACTTATACAAAACCCTCTAGCTGGCACTTTAGCCAGATTTGAATCTTAATAAACTGGGAAGTAAATTATGAGGATCAGAGACATACGAGACAGCAAGGCTGAGAACAAACTTCTCCTTAGACTTCCTTGAACATCTTTTGCCTTTGCATTTCTGTCCAGTAAAGCAATTCCACCAACCAACAGTGATTTGTGCCAGGCGATATGTAGACTACATACATAATCATGTGACTTCCCCTGGCTGTAAATATTCACTGCTAGTACAAGAAAAGAGCAAGTGTTTTCTCTGTGATTTCCTTCTGGTGTTTATTATATAACTTAACGTATTATTGAACTGAAGAAATTAGCTTCCCCTGTTTCTATGCCACTTCTCTAAGTATTTTCTTTAGTACTTGTCTGGCCCTCAAATATATGTAACATGTGTCATTGCTCTTCAAATTTCTCACACATGTTTTTAGCTCACAAATGTGCTGAGCACCTGATATGGGCCAGACACTGTGTGAGAAGCCATTGAGACTGTCAGTGTTCCCAGAAAACAAACATCATGAAATTGTGTGTTAGGGAACCAAGTTAAAGGGGCAATCTGCTATGTCTACCCAACGGATAAGATTCTAAATTTAGATCTGCCTTTTAAAATTCTTTCTAATTTTGTATAAAAAAAAATTTAGGAGCCAAGACAAAATGAGTCTCATTCCTTCCAAGTTTAAAGTTCTATTCAAGTATCCTTAACATGGTATATACTCTACCAGCATAAATATGTCTCCACTGTTAACTACCAATTGCTTCACCAACACAACCTAATCCTACAAGCTGTCTCTTAGGTGCACTCTAATTTCCAAGCCAATTCAATCCCTATGTCCAGAATCTCCATACTCTCTCACCCAAATGTTTTGTCCTCTTAATTCTATTGTCCTGAAATGCTTTTCCTGATATCTCTACATGTCCAAAGGCTACCTTTTTATATACTTCAAGGAGATTATTTTCTAATCCATAACCTTTGCCCCACTTGTTTAAGTTAGCTTGAATTCTTTTTCAACATTAAATTTTATGGCATGGATAGATCTCTACCTCTTCAATGTTGCCATTTGATCTTGTACACACTGTCCTGTATACATAACATACCCATCAGCATTCCAACTTACTCTTAGTTTGTAACCTGCATATAGTATTCTTGGTGAATAATCATGTAAAAGCCTTGATTAGCATGTAAAACTTTAAAAACTGACTCTCAGAGAGGAAATTATCCAGTAATGAGTAAAGGCAAAACCATAGAAATGGGACTTCAGTGACTGGCCATATCAGTGGTGACCTCTTCATGCAATAGTTTTGAAATATAAGAAGAGTATTTGATCAAATTTTGTGATAATCACAACAAAATGAAAAATAAAAACGTATGTTTAGTCTTCTTTATCTTCATCATTTTTCTTATTGAGACTATTCCTGAAATCTAGACAACTTCCAAAATCATGAAAACAAACAAAGCTCCAATAGCAGTGTCTGCTGATTTGCATCATGCATACACATGGATGGCTAACTTTATAATCATCATGTTAACCAAGTGGAGTTCACTCTACTGAAAACCACCCAAGTGTGTGTTCTCTATAGACACTTACTTATCTGTTCCTGATTCTCATTCCAACCTTATAAACCACCCCCTCCTTAGTCCTGATATTTTTCATGACTTAAATTCCATTTATTTATTTATTTGTGGTGTGTGTGTGTGTGTGTGTGTGTGTGTGTGCACACGTGTGGGTGACCCCACACTCATGTGAAGATCAGAGGATGGCTTGCATGAGTCAGTTCTCTCCTTTTACCATACAGGTCCCAGGAACTGAACTCAGGTCATCAGGCTTGCCAGCAAGGGCTTTTACTGTCTAAATCATTTTGCCAACCCTTCTGTAGTCATTGTCCCAAGACTCTGTGGTCACTAGAACATGGCTCCAGCCTGCTGTTTACCTTGATTTCAAATTTCAAAGTGCTAAATAAGGACTCCTAAGGAAACTTTCCTTACCAATATCCCTGAAAATTTAACATTATAAGGAACACAGGAAGGGGGTCCTAGATTAGTGTGGGGACATAAAGCCCTTTCAGCAGCTCTGGACTCTCTTCTGCAGACAACTGAAGAAAGGTGCAGCTTCCTCTTTCTCTGGGTAATAGGATGAGCCACTGGGTCCTGTGCAGTTGATCAGACAGCAGAGGTCATCCTCTCAAGGACACTCTGTCTTCAGCAGGGTTGTATTGCATGCCCAGCATTTCAGTGGAGAGTGCTATGTGAACTGATCGCCATAGAAACAGAACTCGGGATCAAGATTTGTCCCTTATCTGGAAGTAGCAGAGAGAGGTACTCCATTAGTTTGGGACAGGTTGCCATCATACCCAAAGGGAAGCCCCTTCTCTGACGGCTGGTTTTTCAGTCACGTAATACATTCATAAAGTTTCTCTGGGCCCTTCCTTTGATCTCAGCTTTCTCTTAACATTTTTGATTACATCATAATCTTCAGCAGACAACTGGGAAATTTGTTTTATAGCATTGAAGTTATATTTTGATGAATACAAATAACTTCCTACTTTGTAATTTTCACTTCTAACCATTCATTCTCATAAATGTTGTTTCTTGTATTATCTTTTTGAATAGTAAAGGTACTGTGCATGCTGGAAGAACCCACCAAGTAATGGCTGATATATAACAACATTATACACTTTGGCTGCCTTCCTTTTAAAACAAGAAACTCACATATGAGAAGCCAAAATTTCCCAAACTTCAAACACATGGAAAATACAATTCTAAAAATTTTAACCAAAACACTTGTGTTAACAAAATGTAATCACATAGATCTCCCTACCCCAACGCTCCCACCCCACCCCACCTCCCTTCCCTCTACTGCAGATTGCCTCACAGCTGGTATAGTATAACTTCAGAACCAAGATTCCTGAGGAGACAGAAATACACACAAGTGACAAATAATGTGGTGTTTGAAACTGTCCTCAGGCACCAAACTGAATCATCATTCTGGTTGAGACAAGGTCAATGCACCCTTGAGAAACCATGACACATTACTTGCTTGAGAAATCCAATCCTAGGAAAAGACTCATTCCACCATTTCTGAAAGATGCTGTTGTTGTTAAAACAAAATTATTCCTGAAAGTTCTAAAAAAAAAAAAAATGACCCAAGTCCATACTGTCCAAGCAGAACACCCTCTGCAATCTCCCCGATTTACATCCTTCTTTGAGCTGCAACCCTCAAGCACCAGTCAATCCCTGCTTCCTGTATTACAGTTCATACCTTCATTCAAATAGCCTTATGTTTTCTTCATGTACAAATTTTGCATTCCAATAGATTTAGAATGCATTTCCCTACTTCAAATATTCTAAGCAAGCAAACAAAAAAATCTCAGCTTTTTAAAGACAGAGAATGAGAAAAGGAAGAAAAGGGTGTGTTTCCCTTAATAGTGTCTTCATGTACCTGCTTTCTAAATCTCTCATACTTGGGGGAAGAACCAGAAAAATATGATGTGGTGGTATTCTTGATTGTCAACTTGGCAGGCTCTAGAACTACCTAGGAGATATACTTTAGGCATGCCTGTGAAGGAAGTTCTTGATTGGGTCAAGTGAGGTGTAGAGACTGGCCATGAAAATGGGTGTTATCTTCTCCTTTCTCGTGTATGGAGTCCACACTGGATGATGGAGAAGAAGGAGGAGGAGCAGGAGAGGAGGAGACTGAGAAGGGAAGGAAAGGAAGGAAAGAAAGAGGGAATGAAGAAAAAGGAAAAGAAAGAAGAAAGGAGGAAATGAAAGCAGCAACCTTTATCTGCCCCTGCTTTACTGTGACGTGCTGTGGCCAGCTGCTTACACTCCTACTGCTACGCCTTCCCCACCATCAAGAGCCACACCTTCAAATGGCCGGGTCAGAGTCACCTCTTACTTAAGTTGCTTTTCCTTGGTATTTTGTAGCAGAAATGAGAGAACTAATACAGGAAGTTCAGATTTTAAGAAAATTGGGAGAGGTGTCTAAACTATACAAATCCGAAGGGTCAAGTGTAAAGATCGACTCTACATAGTTGTGCATAGCTTATTATTCATTACATCACTTCACAGTCTCATGTATAAGGTACTGCTTTTTCAGGCTCTCAGAGAGCATGTCCTTTCTCTCTAGTTTTCAAATATAGAAAGAGAAGCAGAGGGAAAAATTAAGTGACACCCTCACACTTATCCAGAAAAATGTTAGTAGAGCAGAAGTTAGGGGACTTTGTAATTCTTAAACCATCACGTGTTCATTTCATTAAAATTTTATGACCTTGTAGAATGCCAGATTTATATAGTGCAAAGACTAAAACCTGGAAGTTCCAATTCCTAATGAGTAGAGTTATTAGAGAGGCTCAGTAGGTAGATAAATCCCTGTAAACAGAATGCCAGAAATAGAACCCCAGTGTGTCCCAAGTTAAAAAAAAAAGTGAATTCATGAAGAATATATCTGACTTTTAATCAGCATCTTTAGAAAATGTTCCTAACTCACTGACTCGATGTATCCTTTTGTGACTTCCTATAGGAAATTCTGGGTAGAGAGACCACATACATTTATTAAAATAATGTGTCTTAGTTAATACATCTATAAGACTATTAACTTCTTGAGGTCAAAGACCTTGACTTCTTCAGAGCATCTAAAATCCTACCAAACACCACAATAATGCTCTGTGTTCCATAAAATAATTTTAATCCCTTACTTATTGATGGAAAAATGAGGCGTTTTAGGAGCTCAGCACACAGTAATTGATCTTGAAAAACAGCAGTAAAATTTCATGAAGAAAAGTCAATGGCAAGCAGAAATCAAGAAAATAGATGCTAAAAAATGGGAAACTGAGTCACTTTCAGTTATAAAAATTTCAGGTATAAAAAGCACCCTCAAAGAACACTTATTTCATAAATTACAGCTCAAGCATTAATTTTTATCTTAAGCACTGGGTTTGATTGTATCTTTACCTCTGTAAATTAGGAGGTATTTTTCTATATAATAACTGAGCTTCAGAAAGAGAAGAACTTGCATGACTTAGAGAAACACAGTTAAAATTAAGTACAAAAAGTTGAATTCAACCTTGAGGCAAAAGAAAGAAACAGCAGTGTTTGGGGGAAATTATGTTTCAAATTTTGATATCTAAGAGCAATCTTCCTGACAATGGTTTTCTTTCAATATCTTCTTTCAAGATAACAATAATTTTAGATTCTCTGGGACTTTTTAAAAATGGTACTATCCTTGCCTTAATATAGTGTTCAATGACTTATGACATAAGCTCTGAAAATCTGAGCCCTGTGTGTGTGTGTGTGTGTGTGTGTGTGTGTGTGTGCGCGCGCGCGCGCGTGTGTGTATGTGTAAGTGATTACTATGAATCCAGATCATCTAGCAGAATCAAAGTGAGTAACAACAAGACCTGGCTCTCCCAGAAACCTTCCCTGATTATCATTCCTGTCTCTAGGGAATGCAGGTCTCAAGGCTGTACCACTGAGCACCAGAGACTCATCTCAGCACTGCCCTGGGGAGGTCTCTGCTAGCTTGATCTCAACCCTGGTTGTCCTAAAAGGTCCTTCAGGATCAGGTCCAATTACTTCTCCTTGTGCAAGAACAGGTGCCTGACAAATATTTACTGATGAATGAGTTTGAGCTGGGGAATTGTAATACAATTTAATAACTTTTTGAAAATAAATATGAAAAAAATCCATAGAAATGCCAAGAAAGAAAGATGATTTCTGACCGGAGGAGTCAGACAAGACATTATGATGTGACATCTGAAGAAAGATGTGTGTGTGCTTCAGAATAAAGATAGCTGTAGTTAGGTAAGCAGAGACCAGTTGAAACACTAGGATACTGAAGCCCACAGCTCTTTATATTTGAATTGAAATTTTTAGATTTTCCAACACATAGAAAGCCCAAATACATTATTATAAAATAGAAAGTTTTGCATATCCCTCAGTGATATAATCTGTCTCATGGTTTAATGTCACTTGGTAGAGATGATCTATTGCCAACAAGAATCATTCCAAACCATTCTGGAATTTAGGACTATCTTAGACTTCTAGGACTATTAAAACAATTCTAAATATTGCTAATTAGACAATACCATTTCCCTAGGCTTGGTCAAGAGCTCTTAGGCAAGGAGAGCACAAGGTATAGATATACTTTTTTTAACTTCTTAATCTCACTTATTTTCTCATATCCTGGTGAGCTCTACCAAACCCTCCATTCTAAGAAAAATTGAAAAGTGAAAATCATCTTATAGAAAGAAGATAACAGAGGTGTGCCAATTGTATTGTTTGAAAAGTCTAAGACTCACAGTGTTAAGATTTTGCTAGATGTGACTCCTTCTATGACCTGTATGAAATCAATCAATTTATGCTTGTGTGTCAAAATTGGAAACAAAACTTTATCAGTGGGAAGTCTCAGCCCAGATGTTACTCGATTTTAGCACATATAAAATGAACACTGTTTATATGAGCATCTTAAAAGACTCAATCCCTTAAATACTCAAAAAGTGATATTAAGTATTTACTCTGATGATTTCCAAAGTTCTTTCAGATGTTGCTATGTTGACTTTTGTATCTCTAGTGTTAAGATAAGGTCCAGAATTATGAAGAGCACCTAGAAGAAAAATATTGAGTAAACAAATGAAACAAATGATACTATTTGCAATTTCTCTTATGGTGGGCACACCATCCTATACCTCTGTCACTGTAACTGAAGTATGCAAAACAAAATGTATAATTCCGGGTATTGTCCAACAAGAACCAAGAGATAGAATGATGGCTCTCACACTAGAGTCGAAACTTAATGGATTCAACCAAGACTGACTTTGTTTTCCACAATCCTGTTACTGTGGATTCACATCAAGTTTATAGTCAGCTAAGACACCCAAGAGATTTTTTTCTCAGATCTAATGTTAAGCTACATCTCCTCCAATTGAATTTTCTGACTGAAGTGCAAGACCTCACATTATTCCCTGTAAGTTTTGTCTTATTGGATTTAGGCCATTACCCCCAAGCATCTAAAGACCTCTTTGAGCCTTGAGTATGACCTCCAGCATATTAGATATTCAGTCATGCTTTGTGCCACTTATAAATTGGATCAGCATTCAATGACTGTCTTCACACAGGCCTACAGGAAGTAGATGGAAAGGTCTAGCTCGGAACCTGAAGACTTGTTTCAAGAGACTTTCCTTCAGATTAGTTGCCATTTATTGTGCAGTTTTATCATTGCTGAAAATCATATGGGAACCGACAAGAAAGCAAAATAGTACATCATCAGAGCTCAAAGACATCTAGCATAACCCAGTACATCATTTCCAAGTTGTGTACATCCTAGTAAAAGATGCATGTTGAACCAGGCCAAGAGTAGGAAGGCTCTACCTGTAGAAGCAAAGAAACAACAAAAGCAGGTGAGTTGGAAAAGTGAGGTATATACAGTACCATGAAAATGTGATGCTCTGAGAAAATGGGAAACTTCAAGTGTGGTTTTTGCTTGTAGATTTGTCCAGAGGTTGTATGTTTTTCCCCCATCTACTGTCTCAATCTCATTAATGGAAGAAAATCATCATTCTAAATAACATCCAACAATTTACCACCTAACAAGTATGTACATGCAACTTATTATGTCTAAAGAAGATGGAGAATCCTGTTTCTTTATAGATATACTTATCAAGACTATTTTAACTGTTTTAAATAGCTCTAGGGTCTCCTCTTCTACAAAAATAAAGAAATTGGACTAAGGTCCCTGCCACTTCTATTATGGAGGTAAGAGGGATGAGGATAAAAAGAAGAGTCTACAGTACTTGACATGCAGTTCAGGCTGATGCCTAATTTCTCTTCTTTTAGTCATATTAACTGAGCTCCATGAACTATATTTTTCCCTTCTACTTTTGATCTTTGTTAGAAGAAAACAGAATAATATAACCAAACCTCATTCCCTACCAATCATCACAACATTTAAGAGAAAAGCCCAGGGGCTAGTGAGAAACATATTCACTAAATTCCTTCATTAAAACATGTCAAATTGCTGAAAATACTATTTCAGTCTGTCCTAAATATTACCTCTTCCTGGGAAAGCTAATACTTATGCTTCAAGTCATAAAATGAAAATAAATTGAGAAATCAAATATTGTATTATAGTTTTATTTTCTTGAAAAGATATCAACTGCCATCTCTATTAAACTCTGCTGACAACTTGTACTAAAGATGCAATGTACAGTAGCATCACAAATACCACAACAGACACTCAGTTAGACTTTGTAAGTATATTGGTTAAGATCCTTATGTTTTTTAGTGATGGAAAATCTGTAAAAAATTAGGTGAGTTGACAATGGAATGAACAAGGTCATTTCTGGTAAGACTCAGAATGCAGAGCTATTTGTCATTCTTTTTCTACTCAGTTCACATCTTACATATTTCTCATATTTGACTCATTCTGTATGAAAAAAGAAAAAAGAACAAGAATGTCCAAGCCCCAGGTTTCCACCATCCCAACTGGACTATTCCAAAGAAAAGGGTTCCAGTTTCATGGTTACAGAATACAAAAGAATTCTGGCTTGGGATGTATAGCAGAGACTGTGGTTGATAAGGACTGCTGACATGTTTGATTTGAACCAGAACATATAGAAACTGTCAAACCCAAAGGAACCATGGGAGAGAGGAAAAGGTGGATTTACAAAAGGAAAGAGCATGTTTCTACTGGAAGAGAGAGAAAAGTGAGCTGGATATCAAAGGGAAATGAGCCCCATACAGAAGAGGTGGATGTGATAGTTCACCATTAATTACAAATGACCTATGTGCAATCTACTCACTTAGAAATTTTGAGCTCATCTCTGTCTCAGACAATGGCACAAAGGATAGTTTATTGCTATGATCTGAATACTTGTACCCTTTAATATTTATACATTAAAATCCAGTTCTCCTTGGGCTAAAGAGACTGCAAAGAACTCAGTTCAGTACCCAGCACCTACATAGTGTCATTGCAGCAACATATAGTGCCAGTACCTGGAGATCTGATGTCATCTTCTGCCCAGCAGAGGCACCAGGTATGTGTGTGGTGTACAAACATCCTTGCAGAAAAATTTACACATAAAATATAAGAAATTCATATAAAAATAAAAGTCCCCAGTGGGCAGTAAACAGAGATAAGGATGTGAGTGGGTCATGAAAGCTAAGAATGTAATTAGTGAAATAGCATCTTTGTTAAAGGAGCCCTAGAGAAATCCCTCCTGTTCTTCGGCCCCATGAAGACACACAAAAGGAAGCTCATTATGGACCTAGAGATAAGATACCACCAGGCAGAAACATGCCAGCACCTTCATCTCAGACATTTTAAAACTTCAAAAGAGTGAAAAAAATTATTGTTTAAAAAGTGCATAATCCATGAAATTCTGTTACAGACCAAAGGACCAAGATAGGTACTCAAAAGTGGGACAATTGCTTAGGAAATATCTAACAATGTAGAAGCAGCTTTGGAACCAGACAATGGTGAGTGGATGGAAGAATTTTGAAATAAATAGTAGAAAAAAAAACCCTGACACTTTTTTGAAGAAACTGCTGTGGTTAGTCCTGGGCTCATTAAGGGAAGAAACAGAGAGAGAGAGACAGAGACAAAGGAGACAGAGACAGAAAGCAGTAGAGAATTCTTAAATTCTTAACTTCCAGGGAAAGGATGTGGGTAGCAATGTTGACAGTGGGCATTCTGATGACATGAACATCAAGGTTATCCTTTTACATAGCCAGATAGCAAAGAACTCAATTAACTTGTGTTTGTGCCCCCACATTATGTAGTAGATAGAATTTACGTATAATATGGTTTCCTATTTGGCTGAAGAAACATCTAAGCAAGGTCTTGGAAGAATGCCTGAATCCTTCTTGACAATTTATCATAAAATAGGAAAAGATACAAATGAGTTAAACACAAGCTTGGTCATGAGGAAGGAGGCAGAATTTGGAGACTTGGAAGTATCATGTCTAACCGTGTTTGAAAGAACAGGAAAGCCTGTTTAGGATTCGGTATAAAGTTGTGCTGAGTGAACTACATAAACAAAAGCTGTGAGCTGTCACCCAAGACAACAAAACAATGACCCAAAACACAGCTGGGGAGGGAGAGTTCCGCCACACATCACTGACCCTTCAAGTCACAGTAAGCACAGGACTACCAGAGACCCTCTTGAAGACACAAGTATGTGACCCAAGCTTAGGAGAACCGTGCACATGTGATACAAAAAGTGTCCACAAAGACAGACTTAGACCCAGCACCACAATGCTGCTAACATTCCCCAGTGGCTCTAAGGTACAGCACGGTGAACCTTAAAATTCACTGTCAGTCACCTATTGTGTCACAGACCTGCCCCAGGTCTGCCTCTCCCTCTACTTTACCAGTTCTTCCTCTTAAAGTAACAGTATCTGCTCTTTCTACTCCTAGGATTGTGGAAGTGTATGTCTGACTTCACAGACATGCAAAAGAAGAACAATTTGCCCCAAAAAAATCATCCCTTGGATTTCCCACCTGATTCTAAGCTGCTCTACTATAGGTCAAAAACAATTCCTTTATTATCTAATGGTATTCACAGCATACACAAAGACATCCCACATCACCTTGGGACTCACTGATATCTGACTTAGATGATACTATGAACATTAATCTCTTAGCTTTGGGATGAGTTGAGATTTGAAGTTCCTGGAATAGAATGAAAATATAATAATTTGAAAGGGCCCCAAAGAAAGCTTCACTCTCCAAAGGTTCTATGTTGAAATTAATTCATAGTACAAGGGCAAGCAGGGGTGGACATGGAAGCCATGTTTTCACGAATCATAGTAATGCCCTTGTAAGAAGACTCCAAAGAGTCCTTGGCTCTATAGTCCTCACATTATACCTGTACAAAGTTTGTGGTTCTTTTAATGCAATGGATTCCTGTATCCCTGCATGGAAAGAAGCCAGCTATGAAGTAATACAAAGGCAAGCCATAACCAGACACCAAATCTTGTCAATATCTTAATCTTGTACCTCCTAGCCTCTAGATGTGTGGGAAATGAACTTCTGCTAGTTATAAACTGCCCTACACCTTTGGCGTGGTGTGACAGCCACTGAAACAGTCTGAGCTATCAGAAAATCCACATCTTCTTCCTGGTAACGAAAAATACCTGACTGAGAAATGCTAGTGGGGGGATATCAAAGGTCAGAAATATCTCCTGCCTCCCCGGCACCCACATCTCTATTTCTTATCTCCTCCACCCCCATTATACAATCTGCTCTTTTCCCTTGAACCATTCTTTGGATTTCCTGACCTCCTTCTAATCCTCTTTAGAACCAATGTGCCTTTCATATCACATCTAGTGACGCTTCAAAACTAGCACTTGTCATGAGTTAAGTTTCAGGAAGAAATCTGAAGCCACTGAAAGGCCAGATTAAAAGACCACTGAAGTGAGATCAGAATTTACTCGGTGATGACAAGCTAATGGGGCTGTAAAGCAGGCCTTGGCATATCGCCAGCACCCTACCTCCCAGAAAAGAAGTCTTGATTTTGCTGGATGTTTCTAGATGATGATAAAAGCTTCGGGGCACAGAAGCAAAGGGCACACTTAAGGCTCAGCTCCAGTGCCCCAGGACCTCTTCTGGAATGTCTAAAATTATAAAGGGTTTTTTGCTTTCTTGTCTTCTTTTGTTTTATTGAGGACGTGTCCTTCATTGGCTTCAATGCTACAGTTGTATAGTTGTAGACGATGTTCCCATAGGCTGTCACTGCTGACCTCATCTGAAAATGTCCAGATGGGAAGACTGAGGTAATGACCAACCTGGCAGCCAGCTTTCAAGCTATGGTAATCCGATAAGAATTTGGAGGTCTATTTGTTTTGTTCATTCAAAAAGATTAGCGATCGTACATCTGAAATCACTGGTGTGATGAAGTAACCGATCGCATGATACACTGCTCACGCTTCACCAAACGCACTAAGCCAGCAGGTAGAGAACAGTGGCGCATATCAGTAACCATCAATTTCAAGTTGGTATTCCAGGTCTATATCTAAAGACTGACAGAACCTCATCGTTCCTGATGCATCCTGCAAGAAGACATCATCCTTTTCCCCCAGATCCAATCAGGAACACTTCTGCCACGTTCATTTTTCTTTATAAGTCAAAGGCACAGAAGAGATTTAAGCTTTCTGTCCTACACCCTCTTGACTCCAGGTGGAAGAGGAAGTGGGCTGTATGAAAGTAAAACCTCAAATTCTACTCTCACCACCAACGCCTTTAGTTTGGCTTGAATCGATTTCAAACGCTGTACACCAGTGCCATCTAGTGGTATGTAATAAATTAACATGGACCCAGAAATACGAAGACTTGGCTTTTCACAGACCCCGAGCACATTTTTTCTACTTAAAATTTTTTTGAAGGATTGTTTACCTGTATTTGTATTCTTTTGAAGAAATTAATTTTTTACCTGTTATATTTTGTTTGCAATATAAGTATCGTGGCTCATTTTTTCCAAAGTATGCTTTAAACTGTAGTTTATGGGAGTTGGTTATAAACACAAGGAAAATGTCTTCTTTATCTCCAGACAGTGTTCAGTAGAATTTGACTGAATTTATTCTGTTTCCCTGTTTATTTGGTTAGAAAACAACCTCGGATTTAAGTGTGGTTAGGGCAAGAGAAGGGGGGGAGGGAACTATAAAGAAACAGCCTTCCTCGCTTCCAAGAACTCACTTCTAAGCCCCAAACCAAGACCTCTTCAGCTCTCTCAGACCTACAGATGCCGGCTTCACACAAGAGACAAGTGCTCCACCACGTGGCTGCTGCGCTTGCTGCTCTAACCCCGTGAAGTTCCCTGCATCCATCCTCCCTAAGCACTTTCTCAGCCTATTTCTTCATTCTCACCGTCCACCACAGACTCCTGCACACACGGCTGCTTTATCCCGTTTTCTTGCCAGTCTGATATTATTCTCTACCCTCCCTGGTGGAGAATGCTAACATCCTACTTGGCTAGATAGAGCTAAATAGTTAACTCTGGATAGATAGCTTTATAGTCTATATTGTGTTAATATTGTGTGGAGACAAAACTACTTTAGTTTGGGTTCACAACGAGAGTCACATCACCGAGTCCTTAGTAGGCTAGCTCAAAGCTCAGCTAACAAGTCAGCAGAAAGTGGGTCAGGAGTGGATGACATTAAGTTGAATTTCTGTGAATAAATTCTGTAATTCATTCCATGATCCAAAGCATATCCATTCTGATTCTCCAATTTCTTCACTTCAAAATAAGAAAACTAAGATAATAACACATTTCTTCATGATTATTGAAGTTATTAGGTCAGGTAATACAAACCAAAGGGTATTTTTTTAGTTATTCTTTGTTGTTGTTCAACAGTTTTATACATTGATATAACCAAATACAGTTCTCCTGCCCCGTTTGCCTCTCACCTCCCTCTGTCTTGTTCCAGACGCTTCCTTCTCACCACTTCCGATTCTCTCATGCCCTTTTTTTCTGCATGGCCCAGTGAGTTTGATTAGAATTTTTTACCTTGGGTGTGAGCGAGGGGTTATTTACTGGAACAAGGCTAGTTTAGCAGTGTCTTTAGTATTGAATGACACCATTCCCTCCCTTCCCACAATCTCCAATCAGCTGTAGTCCCTCGGGGACCCCGTGGGGTTCTTCCTTATCATGGATAAAATGTTGACTATTCCAGACTTGTACAGATCTTATGCAGATAAACATTGCTTCAGTGAGTTGTTCATAAGCGATACAATAGTTGAACTTAACATACCTTTAATAATACTTATTAGTTTATAATAACAATTAAAATTAATTATATATACACACTAACATTTATATAAAAAATGCTATATTTTTCCAAGCAACGAAAGATAAAAATAGATTTTTAGACATTGTTTTTTTAATGACTGGCTTGTTTTTCCCAATACTTGCTAAACTATTAACTTCTTTGCAAATTGTTTTTGTTTGTTTGCCTGGTTGTTTCTTTGTTTTGAGACAAGGTTTCACTATGTAGAGGTAGCTGGCCTGGGACTCTGCATGTAGGCAAGTCTGTCCTTAAACTCGCAGAGATGTGTCTGTCTCTGCTCTGTCTTTTGAGAACTAGGATTAAAGGCATGCACCACTATTTTGGTTGGCAACTAGAGTCACATATTTGCCTGTGCATTCAACCTACTGCAGTGTAATTTTTAATTTTTACTCCAAAAAGAAACTTGACCCAGTAAACATGTATAGTGGAAAGTCAAGAAGGTACCCTAGTAGCTACCTCAGGTCATTGTGCATTCACCTTTGATAGCACATCAAAACACAACAGGTTGACTTTTTTGAGAACATATTTCTGTCCTTCAGTGCCTAATAATTCAAAGGTTTATTGAGTAGGCATTTATCTGTTCACAATTTTATAGCATTACATACTGATCACTTGGAAAATATTGATAACAGAACTATATAGATCACCCAGATATTAATGCATGTTATACCAATACAATACCAAAAAGCCCCACATTTTTCCATTATGGATTTTTCCTTTTATATACCTACCACAGTTCCCAATCACTCCCCTCTTCCTGCTCCCCCCACCCCCAGCCACTCCTCAGAGAAGATAAGGGCTCCCATGGGGAGTCAACCAAGTCTGACATATCAAGTTGAATCAGGTCCAAGCCCCTCCCCCTGCATTAGGGCTGAGCAAGGTATCCCTCCACAGGGAATGAGCTCCAAAAAGCCTGTTCATGCACTTGAGATAAATCCTGGTCCAACTACCAGGGGCCTAAGAAGCTGACCAAGCCACACAACTGTTGCCAACATACAGAGGGCCTAGTTTCATCCATTGTAGACTCCTCAGCTGTCAGTCCAGAGTCAGTGAGATCCCAGCAGCTTGGAGCAGCTGTCTCTGTGGGTTTCCTCATCATGATCTTGACCCCTTTTGCTCATATAATCCTTCTTCTCTCTCTTTGACTGGACTCCAGGAGTTCATCCCAGTGCTTAGCTGTGTATCTCTGCATCTGCTTCCATCAGTTACTGGGTGAAGGTTTAACCTGACTGCATGGGAAGGCCAGTTCAGGCACCCTTTCCACTATTGCTTAGAGTCTTAGCTGTGGTCGTCCTCGTGAATTTCTGGGAATTTCCCTAGCACCAGGTTTCTCCCTAACCCCACAATGGCTCCCTCTATCAATATTCTCTTATCTTGCCCTCCCTCTCTGTCCCTTCCACAACTCCATTATTCCCTGTCCCCCTTCCTTCCCCCTTTCAGTTTACCCAGGAGATCTTACCTATTTCCCCTTCCTAGGGTGACCCATGCATGTCTATCTTAGGGTCTCCTTATTACCTTGCTTCTTTGGGGTTGTGGACTGTAGCTTGATTATCCTTTGCTTTATGTCAGGTATCCACTAATGAGTGAATACGTATCATGTTTGTCTTTCTGGTTCTGGGTTACCTCATTCAGGATGGTTTATTTTTTCTAGTTCCATCCATTTGCCTGTAAATTTCATGTCATTGTTTTTTACTGCTGAGTAATACTCCATTGTGTAAATGGACCACATGTTTTTTTTTTTTGGTTGAGGGTCATCTAGGTTGTTTCTAGGTTCTGGCTATTACAAATAATGCCGCTATGAACATAGCTGAGCAAGTGTCCTTGTGGTGTGATTAAGCATCCTTCGAGTATATGCCCAAGAGTAATGTTGCTGAAAACCTCAAATTTTAAAGATATCATCTCTAACCTTCAGAAACTTTTTATATGGGAAAGCTACCATAGCTACATGGTTCAACTGCTGATTTTGGTTTAAAATCTCACATTTTCATTAACAATAAGTATAATATATTCACTGCTCTTTTGAAGTGGTAGGCTTTCATTGTTTGTGTCTGATAGATTGTTAATTCTAGGTTATCATAATTTCTCAATTCTGAATTTTATAGGAAACTGTTCTGTTTGAATGATTACAGCCATGTGTGGGATATGGTATGTCAGTCATGCTAACCACTTCATTCATACTTCTAACTAAGTTAACAGTTCAGTCTTCAATCATTTCTCCCAAAAGGAACTTTAGTTTAGGCTGAAATATTGTCAAGAATTGCTGAGATAATGCCAAGTCAGGCAGACACTGGTGGAATGTGGATGCTGGTTTTAATATGAAATACCCATTTCTACCTTTGCCTCTCATTTCTTTGTTAAGAAACATCTAAACTCTCAGAATTACCTGAGTGATCACAATGTTAAGGATCTCTTTTGTCATAATTGGTCTTAGTTCTTGGTTAAAAACACAAGAATTTGCAAGATGTAGAATATCTGGAGTGGTGATTCTTTCTTATGTATCCATGAGATGATCAGTGAATAAAGGTTTCAAGGTAGCTCCAGGTTGCAGGCTGGTTACTGATAGATCCAAATATAATTTCAAGATTAAAATATTCATTTCTATGTATCTCCAACATCTATAAAAATTATTAAAAGTGACTAACAATTTAATCAACAGAGCCTGTATAGCAAAACCTCCCTCATTGCTCCTAACCTACTGGATTCTGAAACATCCAAGCTGGTGAACACAATGGTTTTCACATGCCCCTGTGAAAGGTGGCATGCTCAGAGAAGGTATGGAAGATTCTATGGCTTTTCCACATACTTCACTCTATAAACATCCCTTCTGCTGGCTACTTTTGAATTGTATTATTTATAACAGAACAATAATATTTTGCTAAATATTTTCCTGAGTACTATGAGCTGTTTCAGAAATGAGGAGTCACACGAAATCAAGAGATGGCCCACTCAGTGCATGGTACCTGAGATGGTGGTTGACTTCTTTAACGTATACAGTCCTGTGAAATAGAAGCTCTTAACCTGTGGGCCATATAATAGTGCTGCATATGTCAAAATTAAACAATTATATTGCATATAATTATAATAATGGTTGGTTCCAGAAAGTTGGAGAATTGTATTGAAGTGTAAATAAATCCCATATATCTTGTCAGAAATGTTGAAAGTTGAAATAGTTCATCAAGAATTGGAAAGCCTTTTAGGTATCATCTAATGTATTCAAGAAATTCTTTCTACAGCAGGTCCAACATGAGGTCATTCGGCTTCTGATGAAGTACTTCAAGTGATGTGAATCACTAATTTTTCTATGCAGCCCATTCCACTATTCTTGGATAGCATCAATTATTATTCAGATCTTCATCATTTTAAGCCAAAATGTTCTCGGTTCCATGATGCAGAAAGAATACATTTACTCCTTTTTCCATATGACTTAACTTCAAGCATTTAAACTTTATATTTCTTTGAATTTTAAAGATGAAGACTAAGCATATATCCTTTCTTACTTCATACATGCCCTAAACACGTTTCCACACTTGTATTAGTCACTCTTCTCATCTCTGTAACAAAACACCCTACAGAGTCAACCTAAAAAAGGAAAAAAAAATGGGGGGGGTGCTGGCATCATATTTCACATTCTATGGTGGCAGAGAAAGTATGTCAGTGGAAATAGTCAGTCTGTAGAGTAAAGGGTTACATCTTGTCTTGGTCATACCTTGACAGATGAGTAGACAGAGATGTGGCTGAAAGCAGGGGCCCTTGAAGACCTGCTCATGGTGGTTTATGTCTGCCCAGACTCCTGACTTCAAAGTTCTGTAAACTTCCCAAATAGTATGACCATCCAAGTGCTAGTTGTTCAAGTTCATGAGCTGTGGGTGACATTTTAGATGCAAACCATTAGAATAACATCTCTTCCCAAAGGTATAACTTGAGTTTTCTCAATGTTTATCCTGGTGTGAGATGGTTTCTGGACCCCTATTAGTCATTGCCCTCTTTGCTTTCTGTTGCTGTGCTAAACACTATGATCAAAGCAATCTGGAGAGGAAAGTGTTTATTGTACCTCATAGCCCACCATCCATTAGAAAGGAAATCACGTAGGTACTTCGAGGCAGGAACTGGAACAGAGACCATGAAGGAGTGCTGCTTTCTGCTATCGGCTGGCTTCGTTTCATAACTTATCCAGTCTGCTTTCCTACAAACCAGGGTAACCTGCCCAGGGTTACCACACCATGAAGGGTGGCATGGGCTCTGACTTCCACATCCACATTAATAAAGAAAATGCACCCCAGACGTGGCTAGACTGATGGAAGCATTTTCTCCATTGAAGTTTTTCTTTTCTAGGTGACTCTACCTAAATGAGTCAACACATTCATCCTAATCCTTTTCCCTTTACTCCTGTGCCTTTTAAGATTAGCACCAAATATTACTAAAGTATATTGAATTAAATAATTCAAGAGCAGAATTCATTTCTTTCCTGTACACTTATATTGATGCAGGCGGGCTACTGTGGTATTAACTCTCTGTTTTCTATTTATTTTGCAGAAACCACATCCAACTGGGGACACATGTTGAATTAGCCTTCAAACACAATCACCAGGCCTTCCTCATATAAACATCAATCTGACTTCACTATTCTAAATATGTGCAATTAATATTTTTACCTCATAGTAAAAACTTATGCACAACACTGGTAAATCTTATAATATTAGGCACATTTAGAATAATGTAGATAATATGAATTTTAAGAATTTTAATTTTAGTATTTGTAAAGAATGCTTGCTGCCAACCTAAACCTATTTTTCCCTCCCTGGGTACATGCTCAGATTACTTTCCCATCTAGTTACCTTTTGTACTTTGATAAAGTTGTGAAAGCTCTCTTTAGCCAACCAAATGTGAATAAGTGGGGTAAAACACATTTCGAAAGTATTTTAGACTATTCTTTTTGCTGATGAGACTCGATAACTTTAAAAACAAAAGTGAAACAAAACAAACCAGAAGTTTAGTTCTCACAGTTCTGGAAGGTGAGAAGTTACGTCTTAGTTTAGGGTATTGACAGGGGTGTTATCTTGGGAGGGCTGTTGTCTGGTTCTAAGATGGTTCTACTGGATCCTCCAGAGGAAACAGATGCTTTATCTACCACATAGCAGAAGACAGAGGAAAAAAATGGGATAAGTGATTATCATGTTGAAAACAGTGATAAGACAGTAAGGGCTGAATGTTAGGGCATCACATGAAGAACAGATAGAAGAGAACAATTCCCACTCCATCACGTCTTTCTATAAAGGTCCTAGTCCCATCAGTGAGGACTCTGCCCTCGTGGTTAGTCTTCACTTCAAGTCCTGTTTTCTAATTCTATCAGTGTAGTGATGGAGCCCCATGACAATATTGAACAATTCATTAAGAACAGAGCGCTGAGCCTTGAGAAAGCAATGAACTTGCTTCATCCTCTCTCTGCACTCCAGTCTTTTACTTCGATACAGTATTGACCAGGAATTCTTGAACATACAAGAACAGAGGCAGAAAGTGTTTGGTTCTTTGGATCTCTGTTCAGAGAATAACTGCCTTTTCCCTCTGGGATACTGACCTTGGAGTTATTTGATCAAGAAATATACCAATAAGTAGTGCTAAGCTAATTTGGGTTTTATTTATTACAATAGTTTAACTCCCATTCACTAACAAATATTCAACCTATTTATGGTGGATATAAATTTAAAAATATGTCCATTCATATGTGAATTTATCTTTATGTTCTCATTCTCTCTCTTCTTCTCTTTTTTCCTCGTCCTCCTTCTCTCATATAAGACATCCCAACCACATCTCTTATGTGTAAAACAAGAATGTGAAACACAATATCCACTAGTAAAATTAGGCTATCTATCTCTCAAGGCTTCATTTTATTTTAAGAAATGTTGCACAGATCTTAATTGATTTTAATAAAACCCAGAGTCAGATATTGGGGAAAATGCTTAAAGATCAAAGAAGCAGATCAAATTCACTAGAGAAACATCTCATCACTATTGAGTCCTCAGGCCAAAAAAGGTTGATTCTGTTTGTGTGAATCCTCAGGCTGAATGCTATATCCTCAGCCAAAAGGGAAGAGAAGTCAACAGGGCAAAGGGGCCTTATTCCTGTATCCTCTCGTCTTATATTCCTTTCTCTGCCCAGCCATATTACCTCCTGTCTCAATCTTCCTAATGCTAGGATTAAACGTGTGTGCTACAATTGCCTGACCTCTATAGCTAACTCTGTGGCTGTCTCTGTCCTCTGCTCATCAGGCAATCTTTATTAGAGTACAAACAATATATTAACACAAAGAAACTTATTTTCTAGAACACATAAGAAGTCCCTGAGTTGGACCATTTTGCACACTTATTACAAACATCCTCCTGTTTGTTAAGTTTTCTCCATCTTCCCAGCCTGCATTGGCACCCTTTTCTACAATGCCTGCACAAAGCTTTGCCCAAGCTTCATGTCCTCCACTCATTGTCTTCCAGGCATCTTTCATTAGACCACATGCTCACAAGGACAGGAATCTTGTATAATTTCTCTGTGTACATGCAGTGTCACAGAGTCTGACACATAAAAAATATTAAATAAATGCCCACAAATGAATGAGTGCAAAAGCTGCACGAATGCTTTTAACTTTGGACCTATAAGAGAAAGAACTCAAGAGACCAGGGCTCGAAATCCCTAAATTTCCATTAGTGCCAAATAAAAACTGAGTCTGTGGCTGTGATTTATAAGAGCAGAGAGGTTGGTAACCTGGAGGCTGTCTGACATTCTAAGATCTGTGAATTCTTTCACAATCTTATTTTTGCTTTGACAGTCTAGAACTAGTCAGGGTGTCATAATTATCTATGACAAGTCAATGTTCCATATTGCAATTAACAGCCTCTGAAGTCAGAGCATGTTTTTTTTTTTTTTAACTTTGCATTCTCTTAAGCTCAAGTAAGACAGAACTCACTGTCTCCTTATATTTCTTACTTTGGGTTCGATTTATTTAAGACCGTTCATGACAGCCAGATGGTCCACACTAGTTTCAAACAATTTATCACAGAGCTCAGCTGTTGCATTAAATCTATTTCTTAAAGGAGAAAAGGCATTTATAATTTTAGCTGGAAAAGAAAGGGATCCAGACCCACATCATTGCCTAGATTTCAGCTTACAGATTCCTAAGGTGTTACAGTTTTGTAACATAATTGAGTGGCTCAGATCCCACTTGGAATTCTGTGCATGTTCAAATCCCTCCCTGCATTTTTTCTTCATCATTGGTAAGATGAAGTAGTTGGGTAGAGATGCACGCTCCTTATGAGCCCTTTTGCTGAGGCCTTTTGTGTCACCTTCTCAGATATACGTCCTATGTTCTGCATCATGTTAAACCAGGGATAAAGCTAAGCTGTTTCTCAGTTCCCACCAGAAAAAAAAAAAGAAAGGAGGAAGGAAGGAAGGAAGGAAGGAAGGAAGGAAGGAAGAAAGGAAGGAAAAAACTAGAAGAAAGCTTCTCTAACAGTCTCAAAGCTGTTCCCATAGTCTTGGTCTTGTGTTCTGTTCCATCCCCTCATTGGTCCATTGGTCACTTTATTTGTTATGCTTCATCTATATGTCTTCCCACTGATGCTTGCTTCTCTCTTATGCATTTTTTCTTTCCCCTCTCAATTTCTGCCTTGTTTTTCACTCAGATCATAGTATGTACATCATTTGCCACTTGGGTTGATGTAGATCTCGTAAGGGATTACTGAGAGAGAGAACCAGCTCTTTGCCCTCTAACACCCTGCGGTGCTACAGTTAGGATCTTAAATGTCCCTCAAAGGCCAGTTTGTATTCAACATGTGTCCTGAAGACTTGATCATCGGCCTATGGTTTTCTAGGATGTGGTAGAGCCCTTAGGAGGCAAGGTCTCATTAGAAAAATTGAGGTAATTATGAGTATACCCTTGAGCTGGTATGAAGCCAGCAACAGCCCTTTGGTTTTTCTGTTTTCTGACTGCCATGATGTGAACATCCCTCCTCTGTCCTGATTCACTGTGCAGAGTGCAGAATGGAACAATTCTAGATCTAAACCTCTGAGCTCAGGAGCCCAAACTAACTCTTCTGCCTGCCAAGTTGTTTGCAGTAGTGACTGTCACAGTGACAAAAGTCTGATTAACACATGGAATAAGAATACAGCATCCAGTAGTCCACCATGTCCACTTTCCTATACCCCTTTCCCTTCCTATCCCAGCTTGGAAACAGTTCACCTGCCTTCCTGCCTTATTTTAGCTACTCTATTTAAAACCTGACAGATACTGAGCCTTTAATCCCAGCACTGGGGAGGTAGAGAAAGGCATATCTCTATGAGTGAGGCCTGCCTGGTCTACAGAGCAAGTTCCATGACAATAAAGGGCTACACAGAGAAATGTTGCCTCAAAAAAAAATTTGATGGCTTCATCTATACATCAAAGAATGGGACTCTGATATCCTGGTGTATAAAATTAACATTGTAATGCCAGCTATTGTATGGCCTTCATGTAGAAAGTTAGCATATTTTTTCATAATGTTAAACGTTCATTATGTTTGAACAGCTAGACATGAACTTTTAAGAAGCATTTTCCCATATAAGGGCACTGTTTATAAATTTTCGCAGTACATTTGTTGCTATAATGCACATTTCCAGAGATAAAGACAGAAAGCAAGCATTCTTTTATCTTTATTAGTCTCTTGAATTTACTGACAAAGTTGAAGCAAAAAGTTGAGACCATGAGAAAGAAAAAAAAAAAAAAAAAAAAAACAAGAAAAACTGGCCTTAGCTATATTGTTTAGTAAGCTACAGACAGAGATGTCCAATATTGAATATTCAATTAGAATTGGACATTTCCTGATCAGTATTTTTAGATAATCTGAAATGGAATTAGAAACATTCTATCATAAGACTACACGTATATGTACAACATCTCAATGTTCCTCTAAACTGTGTCATTCACATTCTAAGCTTAAAGCTTGCTATTTCAAATTTTGTTAATACTTATATTAATACAGCTATCTATCTCCTTTAAAAGTTCACAAGCACACACTCCAGATGTGCTGGCTTCATTTTCCAGGCACCTGGTTGTGACAGATAGCTGAGTGTGTGGCCTCATGTAGGAGGAACATCTGGGCATCTGACTGCATTTTTCCCTATTCATCCAAAAGTTTTGGCAGCTAGATGCAGACAGATTGAAAATCTTTTGAAACAGGAAAAGGAAGTTTCTGTCAGATGAGTATTGACAAGATACATGGTGGATTTTGTCCCCAAGTCTCAACTACTATCACAAAGTCATTTTCCAGATGCTAAGTTCTGATCTTTTATAACTCAAGATCAAGAACACTCAGAATAAAACACCAAAAAGGCATTTAGTAAAATGTTATATCTTGGCCAAGGTTTTCAATTACAGATAAAGTTACAGAATGGCACACAAGGAAATAAGCATGTGAATTTTGACTATTTGGTGCCTGAAATTATCCCTCAAGACTAGTTTGCACTTTATGCTTATAGAAAGAATTAGAGGCAACTACTATCTTTTAAATATACAAGGGCTTAATCTTATGTGTGTCAATTTATTCTAAATAATAATTTAATAAATATAATAACACAATGATATTTAATAAAAATAGAATTATCTACATTCTCAATAATAAATATATAGACTATAAGTTTTCATGGTAAGGGATAGTGGCAGAAGCCTATAAGCCCAGAATACAATAATGAAGGCAAAATAATTATTTTGAAGCCAGCTTAAGCTACACAGAGTTCAAAACCAGATTAAACTACATTGCATACTAAGTCTCAAAGAAATAAAAGGCTGGGGATAAAGCTAAGTGACAAATGGCTTACCTAGCATGCATGAAATCCTGTGTTAAATTCTCATAGCCACAAAAAGTTCTATAATAAATAATATTACTAATCAGAAGTGAATTCTGTAGGAGATGCTTGCATGGGACCTGAAAATTATGTTATTACCTTCCCTAAGCACAACCACATTTGAAAAAACAATCATCTTGTTTGTATAGCACCAGAGATAAAATGTGAGGTGAGAGAAGTCTGTCTGAAAAAGGTCATCAAGGAGGAAGTCCTAACAAACAAAAGGACAGCAAAGCCACCTTCCCAACCTTGTCAAAGGCCTACAAGGTGGGATTCAAGTCACTGTTTACTCCCATATACCACACAGCCTCCAAATTTATGCCTTTACTTATATTACTGTAGTGCCAAGTCCACCTACCACTAATTTGTAGTAAGAAGTTTCTGTCCTGAAATTCTCAAATACCCAGCAGCTACTTCCTAAGTAATTGACTCAGAGGCTTAAAATTATAGTAACTGCTGGGCCAGTAGCGCAAGCTTATTACTCTCTAGCTCTTATTAACCCATAATTCTTATCTATGTTTAGCCATGTGGCTTGATACCTTTGCTCAGTCCAGCATTCTTATCTTGCTGCCTCTGCATCTGTCTGGTGATGGCCTGTCTGCAGTTCCCCTTCCCAGAATTCTCCTAATCTGGTCACTCAGCTTCTACTTCCTGCCTAGCTACTGACGAATCAGTGTTTGGTGAAAGCAATACCAGTGGACAAATCATTACAGTATATAAGAGCATTACCCCACACCAAGTACAACCACTGATCTTCTCCTGCCGTAGAACTTGGGTCCTTCAATTTCTTTAATGTTTTTACTCCATTCTGATTTCCTTCTAAACTATAACCAAAAACCACCAGGTACTTCCTATTTTATCTGTTGGTGGAACTATAGTCAGAATGCACAGGTTCATCACAAATACCCTATTAATACAAGTAAGCAAAAAAGATTGCACACTCGGTAGTAACAAATATTTTAAAACATAGATAAGAAAAATAAGAGCAAAAATTCTAAAACAAGTATAAAAAGACTAGTAATCAAATTATTCTTTAGCACCAATGTCTATTTTTTTAAGTATATGTGGGTGCCTTGTCTTTGCACAACATGCATGCCTAGTGTTCACTGACTTCAGAAGAGAGCACCAGGTCCTTTAAAACTAGAGTTGCAGACAGTTGTGAGCAGCCATGCTGAGAACTGAATCTGGCACCTCTGAAAGAGCAGACAACACTCTTAATAGCTGAGCCACCTCCCTATGCCTCCAAAGTGTACTCTTCATGATAAGTTGAACAGCTCAAATTTATGTAAAAAGCTTGCCTCAAAACAATCTTGTATTTGCAAAACTCCAACTCACACCAATATTGCACACAAGGAAGAAGTTCTAGTGTGTGTGTCACCGAAATCTTCTACTCAACCCCATTTACATGCTATATGCCTTACTAATGAACAGCACATGCCATACAAAGCACATGCCAGAGAAGCCAGACATTTCTTTAAAAGTAAAATAGCTTAAAAATATTCCTCCAAGTGTTAGTTGAAAAGTTTGGGGGTTTGCATTTTTAATCTTTTTTATCTTTAATAGTAAACAATACATGGCTTCCCCCAAACAAATACACAAGGTGTTCTTTTGGTAAGCACTCAGATCTACAGGGCCTGATGGGGGCAGCAATCAAACTAATAGTGTTAATGACAGTAATAATGTTGAAGTCAGCATGATCAAACTGGGGAGATGGAAAATCTCATTTTTGAAATGGTTTCTTTCTGATTGTCATTTTTCTTCTTCTTCTTTTCATTTTCCACTGGTAATAATAGGTGGAGAATCACAAATAATTTCAAACTGCATTCTGCCCCTTGACATGAAGGACCAAAACAGAATTTCAAATCACCAGTCTGCAGCCAATGTGTCATGACACACTCATTTTTCCTTACAGCTGGGGAGTACTTCAGGACTGGGCTTAGCGTGCAATGTAAATAGATACTAATAGAAAAAGTACTAAATTGTGATTTTAAAAATATAGCATAGCTGAGGTTCCACAACAAACTATACAGCTTTCATTTCTTTGCTTTCAGATTATGGTCTCCTGAGAGTGGGAAAATGAATATGCAACTGGTATATTAAAAATCATAAAGAATACTTTTCTGTTTTGTCCACTTCATGGTCTCATGGTGACAGACTTACATGTATCCTCACTTTAAATGTTCTGTCATCGCAGGAACAAAGAGCTTGCACCGAAGTCTGTCAGAACCCAAATGAGGCAATGCATTTCTTTCTCATTGGCACAATGGGCACAGAAGGCTTTTGTCAAACCTACATCCTGAATTTGTTTGCAAAATAAAGTCACGATAGAATCCTGATAAAACTACATTTTAAATTGTCCTATACAAGAAACAAAATGAGAGAACGATCATATAGGCATTTATTATATAATCAGATATAAGTGATGAATATAAAAACACAATTAAAAATTCTCCATTATAGCACAATATTTAGGGGATACTTTCAACATTTTCTCTCTTCAAATTCTTTTTCCTGTGTCCATGGTGGGAATAAAAGCTGAAAAGGGCATCCAAGCATTCAAGAATATGTAAAAATGAAAAGGGAGACATTTGGTTATATTAATACCTGCAAGACATTGGCAGTCGCTTGCTACACATTGGATAGAGAATTGTCATTTTTGATTCACATGGGGAAGAGCATGGGAAGAGAATAGAAAGAAAAAAGGGGACTGGAGAGATGGCTCAGCAGTTAAGAGCACTGAGTGTTCCTCCGGAGGACCTGAGTTTGATTCTCAGCATCCACATGGCAGTTAACAACTATCTGTAATTTCAAGATCTGACACCCTTACACAGTTAGACATGCAGACAAAACACCAATTCACATAATTTTTTAAAAAAAATTTAAAATAAATAAATAATAAATATTTAAAAAAGAAAAATGGACAATGTCAAATTCACACAAATAGCTAAAAGAATAAAGTAAAAGTAAGGAAAATGTGATTGGGAAGAAAGGGGATCAAGAAGCCCCTGGGTGTCAGACAAGATGGAAGCAGAGAGGCTGGACTAAGTGTTTAACATTAAGGGGTCTAAGAATTGAAACCTTCAACCAAAAACTCAATCAAAGGGAATGTTCCAGGGCAAGTGATGCATTAATAATACACAAAAAGTGCTGAGCTCTCAGATGAAGCTTTCAAGGACAGTGAAGCTGCCAGTCCGCTGTGCAGGCACTGCCATAGATCCATAATGAGCGCACCTAGCAGAAAGAGTGTAGAATTCTTCAAGCACTTGGGGTCTCACTCATCCATCCCTGCAAGCCCTCATTGTTGACTGATGAGCTTGTCTGAATCACCTGTTTGCTTTATGATTTGGAAGCAAACAGGGTTATGCCCGAGCTAATTTGAGATTCCAACTTTTCACTTTTAGTGTTGCTTAGTTAACACATGAATCCTTTCGGGATATTCCTGACAAAGGTTACTCTTTCTTCTTTTGTTCCAGTGGTTTTTTTTTTTTTCTTTCAAGGTCCCTCCCCCCACTAGAAGTCATTTTCTCTAGAAATTTTCTCCCACCTTCCATTAGTGGAACAGTCTAATTACGGCATATCAAAGAGAAAGGCACACACAGCTGTCTGGCTTCACCACTTTCAAACAATGGTGCAAAAATGCAGCTCAACAGTCCAGTGAACTGTCAGCTACAAAAGTAATTGGAACTCAGGGGTCCGCCTCCAGACCTGATGGTGGGAGCCATTCTTATGTTTTGTTAACATGGAAATAGCCCTGGGGAGATGAGAGTTTAGTTTGTAAAGATTCTTTATAATTTTTTTTAAGAAGCTGCCATACTCTTACTCCCTCCTAAGACATTTTTTTTTTCAATTACACATTAAATGACTTGGCATTTGAGGTAATGTTATCTAGTGTTAATTCACCTGTTAGGAAATTGCCTCTCTCCAGAACCTGGGGTTAATAGAGTGCAGAATACCATTCTTATCAAGGGGTGGGAGAAAGGCGATTAATTTACACTATAAATTAAAACATAGAAAATGGAAAGAAAATAGACTGAGTACTGGCCTTGCTCCGGAAAAGCTATTATGTTTTGTTGGATTTTTTTCTGTTTTTAATTTGTTATTTTTATCCATGTTAGCAGGCCTCTAATCACTCCAGGCATAACACACAGCATGGATGAAATGATACACGAAAGAATATGCTTCAGGAAGCAAAATTAATTGACATTGTACAGAATGTAGACATAGGGTCCATGAAGCTAGAGCTGTGTGATTTCTAGTCACATCACAGGAGAATCATTTTTTTTCTGGTTAATCTTTGCAAATGCACATTTGGAAAAGAAAACTATACAGTGTTAAGTGGCCTTGTTGATAAAAAGTAATCCTCTTGGTCATACCTTACCTTTAATAAAAACTCTGAATTAAATCACAATAGATTTTTATTGATCAGAATCCCAGTAAGGAAATGTAGACCAGAGGATGGCTTACAGCATATGGACATTCAGGTGCTGGTTTATGGGCTACTATTGGCTTTTTAAAGTCTCTGGTGAGCTAACAATAAACCCTAAATGAGCAGCTGAGGACAGGTACAGAGGGTATTCATGTACACTGTCATTTCAGGAGCCAGGCCTCTGGTCTCCACTCCACCAATCTAAAGCAACTAAAGCTAACAAATGTCTTGTACAGGCACAGTTTTAAGCTAATCGCTTGCTCCCTCAACTCTCAATTTCCAGCATCTATAATGCTGGATTAGGCATCTTCCCAGAAGCCTAACATTTCCCAGAGCGCCAAAGTCAGATGGTCAAGTCAGACTCCTCTCCCTCATCAGTGCCTGTGGTACTTTCTTTCCTTGTATCATTTTTTCTTTTAAGAATCTAACAAAGGTATCCCAGCACATTAATTTAGCCTAACTAGCAACTGCTTATGGTGTAATTGATCAACTGTTCAGCACTTACAAATTCTGTAGCCTTAAGCCTATTGTCTAATTTCTTAAACTCTGGCTTCCTCATTTGTAAAACTGGGCTAGTTACTGTCTCAGAAGCTGGATAAGAGGCACCTATACCAGTAACTCATTAAGAATTAGGCACCCCAGGGCCAAGCAAAATACCTGCTACATGATGAGGGTTAAATGCATGATTGTTGAGTAGACTGGATAAAGAACTTATCCCAGATTGTTATCACTACCTAAAGTGCCAGAACAGACCCCTAATCAAGTTGCAATTATTTTATGCATAAAATATCCCGTAAACATCAACACAGTTGCTAGAACAGTGTGGCAGTTTAGACTAGTTCAGATTCCTCCTGAGCATGCATGGAATTCACACATGGAAACGTTGAATGCTTTCAGCAAGCTGTCATATGTAGTCAGCAATACTGCTTCACAAGACAGGGACTCATTCTCATGAGGACTTTCTGAATAACTTGAAGTTAGCAGACATAATTGACTCTTCAAGATACAATTTAAAATTATGGACTCAATGACTCATCACTGGGAATAATGAACAACTATAAAACAAACCCCCAAGAGAATAGTTAAGAAACACCAATTATCTTAAAGTATTTAAAAATGGAAGACTTAAAATATCCCTGATAAATTTAAAAAGTTGCTGAGTCAGTGGGAGCAGAACAATAAATGTGGAGAAAGTAAGGAGAGAGAGAGAGAGAGAGAGAGAGAGAGAGAGAGAGAGAGAGAGAGAAAGAAAGAGAGAGAGAGAGAGATCTGGATAGAAGAATAATGTTGGGAAACATTATCAAAAAAATAGCAATTGAAAAATAACTACATTACTTTAGAAGAATGTAACTTTACAAACATCAACCTCTTCCAACCTTGGTTTTCTTATATTTAAAATGATAATTATCTGCTCAAGCCTGGTGATGCAATTCTATGTTATGAGAAGCTGAGCCAGGAGGACATTGTAATTCAAAGCCTTCGTGGGCTACAGAGTATATTCAAGGTCTGCTTGGGAAGTTGTGTGAAACATTATCTCACAAAATCCCTCCCTAAAGAACAGACACATGAAAGAATGTGTTCATATGGATTACAATAGAAGGCTCAATTGAACAATCAAAACTACATATACCTGTGAGTATTCCTGGCACTCCACAAGGTGAAGCCAACATGGCTCCCCCAGGACACACCTTGTACAGAGGCAAGCCCCTGGACGTGGCTGCATAAACTCATGCACATCTCTTCTCTTAAAAAGAGAAGCCAAGTTATGGTCTCTCTCTCCTCTTCTACTTCTCTGCTCCTGTACCTGCCTGGGAACTCTCTTAAATAAACCCTCGTGTGGCGTTGGCAGTGTGAGTGTGTGTGTGTGTCTGTGTGTGTGTGTGTGTGTGTCTTCCCACACTCAAAACAATACCTACTGGGTAAGTCTTAGAACAACAATTTTGGAATGAGAAAGTATACTGTTGGATTGTAGTGGTGCTGAGAAAACACAAAAACATGGAATTGAGATGGTAGTTTGTTCAAGAACAGATTTGGGCAGGAACACAAAGATCCTGATAATTGAGACAAATATGGCAGAATAACACATGGGCAGGGTGTCTTAAACCCACAGATATGCACACAGGAAACCCCAAGAAACACATCTGGTAGACAAGATTTGGGCGCTTACAGTCACCATCTGTTAAAAGACTTGCCTGAGGCACCCAATCACCCAGCTCCCTTCAAACTAAGTGATTCCACAACACCGTGTTTGGCAAATTTATAATCCTGGGACTTGCCAAACAACTGGTATCTCTGACATAGGATGAAATCAACTCAAAAAAAGTGTACTACAAAGAGGCCAGCACCAAGATAATAATGTGTTACTGACAAAAAAGTGATCATGCATGTCAAAGTAATAAATCTGGGATTCTAGAAATCATCTCTGGTTCTTAGGTTAACTGATTTTCAACCAATATGCCAACACATTTTGAAAAGAGTAATCTTTTCAACAAGTGATACTGGAATATCTTGATATTCTTGAGTAAAGGATTGTTGTTGAATTGATAACTCACACAAAGAAAAATGTAACTCAAGAGACCACAGACCAGATATCAGAGCTAGAAATGAATCTCCTAGAGAATGCTTTTATTCTAGGAGTAAAATTTTTGTGACCTTGAACTAAGCAATGTTTTCTTAGACACACCACTAACATTAGAGACAAGAGAGAAGTAAAAGAAATTTCATCAAAATGTAAAATCTCTGTGTTTTAACAGATGTCATCAAGAAGGGGAAATGGCAATACTCAGAATCAGGGGATACATTTGTGATTTATTTCTTCTGATTCTAGAATATATAAATGATAGTTAAACTCTGCACTTAAAAACCATTTTTAAAATCAGCAAATTATTTGAGTAGACATTCCTTTATATAAAAATACAGTATGATTCATATACAAGTAACAAAGAAATATATAAAAGGACACTCAATTTTATTAGTCTTTATGGAAATGAAAAACTAAAGCCACAAGTACTAATATGTCTACCAAAAAATTAGCAAGATGTGGCAAATGGGATAACCTGGAACCTCATATGGGTCCAGGAATACAGAGCAGTGCAGATTTCTTTTTTAAGTAGGTAGTTCTCAAACAGTTAAGTATGCTTTACCATGTGCTCTAGAGTGTAACAACCACTCAGACAACAACAACGAAAAGCATCATAACAAAGAAAAGGGTTATTTGGATTATAATTCCAAGTTATAGCCCATTGGTGAGAAACATCAAGGGTGAAACTCAGCAACTAGTCACATCACATCCACAATCAAGAGCAGAGAGAGAAAAAAAAAAGCAGAGATTCTTGCTTTCTTGCTCACTCTCTTAGTGCTCAGCTAGCTTTCCTTACTCTTCTACAGTCTAAAACTGAGCTAATGAAGCGGTATTATCACTCAGGTCTTCCTACATCAATCAACAATAAAGATGATCCCTTACAGACATATTTGCAGGACAGCCAAAGCTGAACAGTTTCTCCACTAAGGCTCTCTCTTCTCAGAAAGTAGCAAGTTGAGAATTAAAAAAACTAATCATCAGCTGAGGGCTGTGCAGAGGCCTGTAGTCTGGGCTACCACTCGGGACCATGTTGGTATATGATGACCAAGCTGCCAAGGGGGTCATGCCGTTCTGAGTGGCCTGCACTGCCCCCTGGGGCCATGGTGACAGACAGGTTGGGCTGTTGCCATGGACCATATCTGGGTCCATGGTCCTACCAATCCAACATCTACCCCCTCTATGTATTGTTGGACCATGTGAAGGAAATGAATCTACAGATCCAAAATAGGATGATCTTCATGACACAGGACAATAACAAGATATCCAAGAGGAGCCCTAGTGAAAACCCATTATCAGTGGAGTGACAAAAACCAGAGGCCTTAAGCCTGACCAATGACTCATGGTAATCAATACCTGTAAGTAAAAATGAATAAAATAAAGGGAAGACTGTGTGACTCAATGGACCACAATGCAGTTTCCATGATGAAATTCTTTGTTTTATTTGTTTGGCTTTTTGTTTGTTTGTTTGTTTGCTGATTGCTTGTGGTTTTGTTGTTGTTGTTGTTGTTGTTGTTACTCTTTGGAGGAGAAGGGGAGGACTGTAGTAAGAAGTTTCTGGTCCAGCCTATCCCTGAGGTCTGAACCCACAGTCTCACAGCTGCTTAGTCCCAAATAAACATACAGAGGCTTATATTACAAGCTGATTGCTCTATGACTCAAGCTTATTACTTTCTAACTCTTATACTTTTAGTCAACGCATATTTCCATTTATGTTTAGCCACATAGTTTGTTACCTTTTTGCTCAGTGCAGCATTTTCATTCCATTTCCTCTCTCTATCTTGCTTGCATCTCTGCTCTGCTTTTCCACTTTCCAGAATTCTCCCAGTCCGGTTACCCTGTCTTACTTCCTGAAGTCACACAACAGGGGTCCACCTCCCAGATCTCAAATAAATTACACACAGAGGATTATTCTTACTTGTAAATGCCCAGCCTTAGCTTGGATTGTTTCTTGTCAGCTTTTATCCCATCTGCCTTTTGTAAATGTTTCAGAGTATAAACAAATGTAACACACCTTAAAATAATATTTTACAACATTTGTTTGTTTTGTTTTGTTTATTTAAGTATGTTTTGTTCATGAGAGAGGTTGCAAGGGCGGAGAGCAGATTTGAGGAATGAATAAATAAGGGGATCATAACACATGATACAAAATCCACAAAAAAATCAATAAAAGTTAAAAGAATTTAGAAAACAAAACAAAAACTAATCATTACATAATGGAATGTAAACTGGTATAGTTATTTGGAAAAACAAATTCATATTTTCTAAAAAGATAAGTATACATTACCATATTGCTCAGTAATTTCAGTCTTGGGAATATTCCCCAAAGAACTAAAACCACACATGCACATTGAATATTGTATACCATTGTTTGTAACAGCCTGTTTATAACAGCCAGAGATCAGGCAACTCAAATGTCAACCAAGTTGAATAAACAAATACAGTATGCTCATATGGAGATACCTGAAAAGTTTCTGCACCCCTATATTAAGCTTCTCCACCAACACAGCAATCCAAATCAGACAGAATCAGATCAAATTAAGGAATTGCCCAGGTTTTATGAGTAAAGCACTCTGGGACGATTTTTTATCTTCCCAGAGAGGAGACAAGGAAGACAAAAAAGAAGAGTGCCTGCTTTCTTGGGGGCCAGTTTAAATTCCCTGTGTAAGTGGTCTTGAGCATCTCTAGGGGAGGGCTTTCTCTGTTTGGTGGGCTTTCTGAAATTAGGCAGAGTTTGGGGAGACAGGTGTGGAGGAGGGGCCTGAGGTGAGTAAAAGATTCTTTTTGAAATGATCAAAATGCAATAAAATTCAATGCTACAATTCTCAATATTCTAAAAGAAACTAAAGTAACTGTGTTAGATCATGGCATTCATAACTCCATACTGATATTTAAAGATTTAAGAAAGAAAATTTTAGTGCCCATGTTTAGGTTTTACAAAGAATAACTTAAATGTCATAATTGCTAGGAGCAGGACTTTTCTTGAAGAACTTAAAAACAAAACAAAGCAAAAGGTTGTGGTTTCAGGAAGACTTCAGGGGAAGATATGTTGCAGCCTGCCTTGATGGCTTTTGACATTTTTCATCAGAAGGCTTACAATCCAGTGATGTAGTTTTATGACATTTCTCCTAGTTTTATTTAATAATGAACCCAAGAGTTCTATTACCAAATATTGATTTTTCTTCCATTTCCCTCCTAGGCTTTATGTCTAAATACAAAATATATTCTCTTTCTCATGTGATTTGAGGAAAATCCTTCATGTAAATCAAAATGTGGTGATGTTATAGCTGTCATTATAATGGAAGGAGTGAGATGCTACAATTGGAAACTATTTATAGCTAAGCCTACCTGTATTTCCTCACTCTTACTTGTTAGAAATAACTCCAAATGCACTCTTCAATCATTACTTTTGAGGCAAAACAAAACCAATGTGTATAATCCCTTTTCTTCTTGACCTGGGGTCATCATGAGGAAGAGCCACAGGCGCCTTGTGCTGCTAAGCCCAGTCCAAGGCTGGCCTGGGTCTCGGTGGATGGGAGCCTTTCCATTCTCTTTAGGCCTCCTTCATGCATCAACTGAGAAAATTATTCTATGCCAGTTCCCTTTAAAGGAAAAAAGAAAGTTTAAAAAAAATGAAATGAAAATGAAAACCTAGAGCTCTGTATTGCCATAACTCCATCCATACCTAAAAGATGAAAGGTTTTTGAAGCCAGTTATTCTTCCTGTTCTAATGGCTCTGGATTGAGAAAGGATAAATTCCATCACTCCTGTGCCCAGGAGTGACAGAAGGGTGGAGCTGCATACAGTCATGGACTGTAAGGACCTGGCTTTATTTGCACATTGCTACCTGGGGGCAGGGCTCAGGTCTAGGAGGGAATAGCCAATGGATTCAAAAGTTGGATTCAGGCCAATCCCTGCTGTACCTTATCCCTTTGCCCAATCCTGGAATGCCAAGGCATGCCGCATCTTGCTTACATATGTTTTGTTTTAAAGATCCCTGCCGGTTGGGGCTCGGGGTCCTTAGCTTTACCACTGAGCGGGAATTAGGCTACCTAACCAGGTTCATAGGAACTTGTATGTAACCTCTATGTAACAATAAGAAGCTCACTCTTTACAGCGTGTCCAGCCTTCCTGGTGGCAAGCGTGGAAATTCTTATACTGGGGCATAATGAGACCACATAGTGACGATTGCTGTTTGACGAAGTCCCAGTGTTTCAACATTGCAGACACACTTCTCCAGCACCTTTTTACTTTCGTTTTTAATGATTCTCACTATTAATGCCTTTCCCTTTGTGAAATTTTGTGGAGTCTTTGGTAAAAGGATAAAAATGTGCACAATGGTAGCCTCTCTAAACAAAATAATTCTTTGGAGGGAGGGGAGAAAACCAACCAACACTGATCCAGAAATTCATTGTGCCCTCCTAATCACATTAAGAACAGGAAAGATTAACTAGACATCCCAAAGATGAAATACCTATAACAGGTCCAGAGCCTGAGGCCATTAAGATCAAGAGTTCAGTTAATAAATATAGAGAAATCAGAATGGTACAGTGTAATGAGAAAAGAGTAAAGCATCAGGACTTTCCCTTTTTAAAGCATTATGAGGAGAACAGGTCCATACAATAAGGCTAAAAACCTGTAGTACAGTGTCTGCTCCCCAGAAGTCCTTTTCCCAAGGTCAGGAATTTGGTAACAATCTCCCCATTCCTTTGGGAGCTTGAGGAAAGTTCTTGTTTGATGAAAGCAGTCATTCTTATCTCTAGCAAAAGGAACTTGTGGCCCTTTCATTAACAAATGGACTGGTGCTCATTCTCAAGGTCACTGCTAGTTTCATCAACACCTGATCTCAAGCCACACCCCAGCTCACATGCCCCTTGTCTCCCATTTAATCCTATGTACAACTATACATTATAAAATTAAAGGCTTCTGGCAACCTATCTGATTCACTCTCAAATCATGTCTGTCCATCCGTCCATCCGTCCATCCGCCTCCCCCCCCCCCACACACACACATTCTCTTTGGGATCTGAATGCCTCTTGCTGACACAGGTCTCCAGCAGGGTACAAAGATTTAGTCTTCATAATATGGATAGGTAGCTTCTCACAGTAGTCTTCTAACGTGACCCAAACACCTTCTTCCATTTACTCCCATCTTTCCAATGTATTGTTATTAAAGCTGTCAGGGGTGGTTAGAGAGATGTTAATAGGTGTTGAGGTGCCCAGGAGCTAGAAACAGAGTCTTTATCTTGGCCTAAGAAGTATAGGAAATCGAAGATCCTGTTACTCCTTTCTTAATCTTTCTTAGAAATACAATTTAATAATGTATCACATTCTTCTGGATACATCAGTTGACAAACAGGATTATTCTTTTGTTCATGTTATACTTTCCATCTTTGAATTGAGTGTTGGGAAGAGCTTGGATTCTATTTTCTTTTCTAAATAAGGGAAATGTTAATCTACTGAGACAAACTTCCCCAAGTCTAGCTGCAGTTCATTGATTTCCTTTGTTATCTGCCAAACATTTCATTGTTGGAGCATTCCAAACAATACTTTAATGTCCTTTCCATCTATGTGGCAAGAAGTAATCAAATGGCAGAGTACCAATTAGTACATGTTTGTGAATCTTCAGAATTACTACTGGTCCTGAGTATTAGTCCCAGAGTGATCACAGGGATATTTGATGGCCCTATTAAAATAAGAAATAGATTCCTTATATGACTGATGTGTGTTGCTATGACACAGCCTGTCAATCTTGACTAATGTGAGCCCAAATTTGCTTCATTTGGGTAGTGTCAAGATTGACTATTGTTTAGAAAGGAATTAAGAGACACGTTCTGGCTAGAATATAAAAATTGAGCAAAAGGAGAAATGTATTTCTGAGTGAAAGAAGAAAATAAAGAATTCATTAAAGTATAAAAGAATGTGCTTAATCATGCAGCATGAATGTTTAGATCTCACAGCCATTGGAACAGAATGCCTTGTGCAAGATTCATTAATGATGAGAATTCAGAAACCACTTCCAAGAACTCAAGGCAACAAATGAAATGTTTAAAACAACATGGAGAAAGTGGAGGTGCTTTAGTACTCAAGATCTCTGAGGTCCAGAAAACACTGTGATCCAGACCTGAGGAAGCACATGGAGGTACATCTGCAAGCATTTATTGAACTTAACTTTTTTTTGATACCTGTCTTTCATTCCACAGAAAGGCATTCTCATCTTCTATTTACCTTTTTTTTTTCAGTTCCAGCCACAGATGGGTCAATTTACATCCTAGTGCTTAATCCCAAAGAGATAGTTTCTGTTCTGGTCAGGCTTCACTATGCCATTCTGGTCAGGCTTCTCCATCCTAATCAACTACAGTCCAGGAAGCTGGATCACAGGATACACACACATATAAAGGGAGAAAATTCAGTAAAGCATGGGTCTCCTAGAATGTAGATTCCCAGGTAGATGTGACAGGCTCTCAGCAGTTGTGTATTTGTAGATTGTAGACGAGTGAAAATATGATGCATTACATAAAAAAGAAAAGTAAAATAGAGTAACACACATCCCTGCAGTGAAATTATCCTGAAAATACTGAGCAAAATAGGTCAAGGTCAACATACATCAGAGACAGACAACATCAACAGATAGATGTCAATGAGTGGGTGTCCTAGTAAAATTGTCACAAAAAACTAAAGTAAGCAGGAAGAAAAATTCAACTGAATCAATTGGCAGGAATAATTTCTTCCTTTTGTTTTTGCTCTTATTGTTACTATTTTCAGACTAATAAAAGAGGAAAACTTACTTTTTTAATGTACACGATCTTAAAGCTCAGAATTCTACTGCTTCAGCTTCTCAAGTGCTGAGGTTACAACACACACAGCCCTGACAGACTGTTCAGCTTTGTAAAAGCTGGCATTCAACCAATCTTCCATTCAGTTACAGCCATGTGTAATGTGCAAATAGACTATTTTAATGGTGCTGATGAAATCAGCTTCTCATATATTGAGAATAAATACAGGTCAGCTTCATGAAAATCATGAATAAATTATTGATACCTACTAGGTAATGATGGGAAGTTTTCTTACTTTTAAAATTTTACAGAAGAATTTGCTGTTTTGACTTTTCAAGTTATAAATAATGTATTCCCTCACTCTTCTGAATTTCCATTCTCTTTGGATTTCATGCTGCAGAGACTGAGAGTCTAATGAAGCTTCTAGCCCAGTGAATGAGAAGACTGTTCATCTCGCTCAGTTTTTCAGTAGAGGGCAGGGTCAACTAATTCAGAATGATCCTGACTTATAAAATCTATTTCATAAACAGAGTTGCAGGTAGCACAAGGAAGCACTCCTTGGTTCTGGCTCTATAACTGGAAGCTATCCGCCCTTTTAGCTCTAGTACCTATCTATGGTCATGAGAGGGAGCATGCAGGACGCACTGCTTCAGTCCTACTTATATAGGATAGATTCAGAATTTTAAATCTATATTATTTATGTCTTTCACCAACTTTAAGGACATGCCAGTCCCTATTTCTTTGAATAACTCTTTACTCTCTCTTCTCTTAAGGAAATTCTAACGCTTTAGAGATTAGCTCAGATCTCTGATACTCTAGTCTTTTCAGTATATTTTTCTTTGGTTAAGTAGGGCAAAAACCATTGACCTGCCCTCAAATCCACAGATTCTTTTCTCTACTACTGCATCTATATATTAGTATGTAGTTGAAAGTTTCTCTATCCCACCCAGCTGGTTGCACAGCCACTTAGCCCCAAATTGAAGGACCCTAGGTCCTAGGGCCTGACCCAGGCATTCAGTTCAAATATTCAGCAAAGCACCCGCTATGAGAAAACAAGAAAGACCCTAATTTCAAAGGTCCACCCAGGCATTCACTTCAAATACTCAGACGAGCACCCCCTATGAAAAAAACAAACTAAATGTCCGTAATCAACTCAGGTGACCATTAGGACACGATGGTTGAACCTGTGGTAAAAACACCAGACATTCCAAGCAGAATAAAGCTTGGTTATAAAGAGATAACACCTGGTTATAAACAGATAAAATCCTTAAGAGCTCTCAGAGAAGCCCCCAGCTGTATAATCAACCTTTAGGTGACCAATCATGTATTGCCCCAGTTGCTATGGTAATTTTGTGATTTTTAGTCTTTAAAAGGGATGTGGGATTGTTAATCGAAGCTGCTCCCTTGCTTCCAAGGCAGGGAGGCAGCCCGCCTGTACAGACGAAATAAATCCTCTTGCTATTTGCATCAACTGGACTAGAGTCTGGGTTCTTGAGGCCCCCCTTTCCGAGGATAGTACCCTGAGTCTAGGGTCTATCAAAATAATAACACAGAGGTTTATATTAGTTCTAAACTGTTTGGCCTATGGCTCAGGCTTATTATTTGCTAACTCTTACACTTTAAGTTAACCCATAATTCTTATCTTTATTTAGCCATATGGCTTGATACCTTTGCTCAATGCAGCATTCTCATCCTTCTTCCTCTGTGTCTGCTGGTATTGCCTGGTCCATCTTTCCTCTTCCCAGAATTCCTCTAGTCTGGTCACCTCACTTCTATTTTCTTCCTAGCTACTGACCAATTGGTATTTTATTAAACCAATACCAGTGATAAATCTTTACAATGTACAAGAGCAATATCCTATATTTGTGTTTTATTCCTGTTATCATGCTTTTTAGTTCTAATATTTTACTCCATTAAAAAGAATTTTTCTTTGCTGGGATTTTCTATATTCATAACTGAAGCATTCAATGACAGCTGCTTTAAAGTATTTGTCAGACTTTTACACATATCATTGTGTCATAGTTCTTATTTGTTTTGTTTCTTCATTTAGGTTATAGTTTCCCTAGTTCTTTACATAAAAAGTTAATGTGTTCTTGATTCTGAAGACTAAAGACTGCAGCATTCCTCATCCTCACTCATTTTTAGCAAGGAGTCCAACTGTTGAAATGTAATGGAGAAGTGGGGTAGAGGAGTATATTTATATCCCACCTCAATGGGTTCCTTCTCTATCTCCCTACTTCTTTGCTTAGGCTAGATCACTTGTCCTTCATCTTTATTACAAAAGACAGTTTTTCAATCATATTCATACTAGTATTTTTGTCTGTTTGGGAAAGGTGGCAAAGTAGACAGTTTTAATATTCTGGACTTGTCTAAAACATGAATTCTAGTTGGTATTAATGAAAACTCAGAGCCAAATATTGAGGAAAAGCTGCAATATCAGAGAGAAGAAACAGATCACAGTCAATTCTCACCCAGCCAACTTCTCAGGGTAAAAGCTGCCTTCAAGAGTCCTCAGCCTTACTCATCGCTTGTACAGAATATCTCAATGTCTGCCTACACCTGCCTTAAAAGGCTTCTTCTCCCAGTTGTTTCACTTCCAAATTCAACTCTGCATCATAATCCTAGAGTTAGAATTATCAGTATAAGCTACTACTATTTGGTAGTTAAGCCTTGAACTCACAGAAACACAGAAAGATCTCTATATCTGGAGATATGGGGTTAAAGGTGTGAGTTACCACTCTATGACCCTCCTGGCTTGCCTTTGGGTGAATCTGTGGGTGATATTCCAGGCTAATTATATTAAATATAAAATGTCACACACTTATCAGTACATTGTAAAAACATGTGTATTTTTATATTGAATGTAAGAACTCCATGTTCCTAGTTCATATCTGCATCTTTAGTCTCACAGTTTATGTCTCACAGCTCTGTAGAGATTGTGTTTTAGCATTAGGAGTGTCCACAGCTACTCTATTTAGTGAATAATATTTCTTGGCTGACATGTCTGATTGAATTTCAAATTAGATATTCAATTTAAATCTGAAATGTTATTGATTTCTAAAAAAAAGTAGTTCTTAACTTATGGGTCATGACTCCTGGGGTTTTATATCAGAGATTTACATTATGACTCTTAATAGTAGCAAAAAGAGTTATGAAATAACAAAGAGATAATTTTATGATTGAGGGTCTCCTCAACATGAGGAACTATATTAAGGGGTCACAGCATTAAGACAGTTGAGAAACAATGCTTTAAAATATATTCTTGAATACATATTGGTTTTGGGATGGTCTTGTTGGCAACACTATGTTTTTATAGTACCATGAGAAAATACATGCCATATAGATTCTGTACTGTTCATGGGAAAACACTGAAGACACTTTGATAAGGATACTCTTAGGGAGCATGAAAATCAGTGAACCTCTTAAGTATCTTTCATGTGTTAGAACTATATGTTTTTTTGAAAGATATAATTGCTTACAATCTAAGACATAGTAACTACGCATCAATAAAGAAGGGTACATGAAATACCACAGAAATAAAATGTATTGTTAACATTTAAATTATTTGAAAATTAGAAGAAACTTGATGTACATAATTCTTCATTTTCAAATTCCAGAGTAGAAAATATTTGAATAATAAAGTCTAAATATTAAATTGCCTTTTCTTCCTTTAGAAGACAATGTAACTACGGCTATGAAGCAGCAGCTCCATTCTGTAATAGAAATAATCTAGGCAGAGCCCGGGGTGGTTTAGAGTTTGAGTTGAGAGTATTGTATTCACACACTTCAAGTTTTCTTTCTTAACTTGTGACTCTGGGGCTGAAATAATGATCTATTTTTCTTTCCTTTAAAATAAATCTTTTCCCACATCTAACTACCAGGGGAATATTATGAAAACATTCAGAACTAACTTCACAGAACTAACACAGTCCAAAAAACCCCACACATCAGCATTGTGAAAAGGCCTGTATTCCCAAAGAGGTAAAAACTCCAAACACCATCAGCAACACAGAACTCTTTATTGTTGATTCCGAGAAGCATTAAGTTTGGAGTTCTTGCTGCTCATTTAACAAGAATAAACTTAGAAGAGAGAGTTGGAAGAACAAAAGAGTAATATAGACAGGAAAGACTGCCCTGTGTCCTATGTTATTCTTTATTGAGTAGCCTCTCCAATTTTGAAAAGCTTCAGAGATGGCCGTAAGGTAGGAAGGAGGAGGTGGGGACAGAATGAGCCCTAGAGTAGAAACTGTGACACTGCTATGTCCTGTCTCCTTCTTCATGCCTTGTTCTTTCAGAGATAATCAGAAATGATAGTTTTAGAATAGCGATGATTACCCTTAACACACAAGCACACACACACTCCAACACACTACACAAAATTAAGATAAATACCATCTTCCATGGGTGGTTCCCCGGCTCCTCTTATTATTATGTAGTTGATTTTGCTGTAGGTCAGAGGTCTTCTACGGCCATGCCACTATATAAACATTTTTTGATTCCTGGGATGATATTTTTTATTGTTGTTTCCCTATCTCTTCCCTTGAAAAGGAACCCCTTAAGGATACTTGAATTTTCAACACCCAAGTACCTATTACATAGTACATAATTGCTACTATAGTTGGAGCAATTCATAATTGCTGATACTTCCAAACAGCTCCTGGTCTAACATATTTTACATGAATAATAAATAGCACTCAGTTTGGGAAGCTCTAGCTTTATAAGCCAGGCTTGGGTCAAGGTCCTTTGGGAAAGGTCACTCTTTTCCACTGTACTAATCAGCCATGATCACAGACTGTGGTAGTTTGAATGTAATTGACCCCATAATCCCAAAGAGAGTGTCACTATTAGGAGGTATGGACTCATTGAAGTACATGTGGCCTTGTAGGAGGAAGTGTGTTACTGTGGGGGTGAGCTTTGAGGTCTCTCTTGTTCAAGCTTCACTCAGTGTGATAGTCTACTTCCTGTTGCCTTCTGACCAAGATATAGCTAGCATCATGTCTGCCTGAATTCTAGCATGCTTCCCACCATGATCATAATGAATTGAACCTCTGAACTGTAAGTGACCTACTCCAAATAGATGTTTTCTTTTATATGTGTTGCCATGGTCATGGTGTCTCTTCACAGCAATAGAAATCCTAAGACACAGAACAATACCAATACCATAACTTTACTATAGGAAACTAAAAATTCCTTTTTCACTGCTGCAAAACAGTAATGATTGCTCTTTCACTTTAGAAAACTATACTGCAGAACACTTACATTATGAGGTACATGATTACATAAAAGCCCTATAGCTTGGAAAATGAAAGCTTTAACCTAATATGCTACCAGACAATGAAATAAGAAATCCATTTTTTCATGTTACACTTCAAACAACAGCAAGGGCAGCATATTGACCCATTTATACATACACAATGAATGCCTGCATGCATATACATCCATTAAGAACACAATATTTGTGTGTAAACATGCACAAGGAGGTCTTACTGATGAGTGCCCCTAGGCAAACATTTAGCTATTTCTCTGTGTTCTCCTCTCTAAGATGGGTTATTATCAGAATAAAATAAGATACACTGTTAAAAATTATTTATTGCAGCAAGAGGTCTTCCATGTCTATTATTAGAGTTCCACTCTCATGGTGGATCTCCTGTTTACTGCCCACACATTTATAAACAATTCTTGTGACTACTCAAAGCATATAAAGACTCAAATTCATATTTCTCTTAATAGGTTTTAGGACATCCAATGCCATGACAATTGAGAAAACATCATTGTAGAAAGGCTTGTTCTAAAACAATAAGGTCATAAAATTTGAAAGTAGTTCTGATTACTCCTAGAATCAGGTCCTAAGATCTTCACTAGAAATATGTTCTATGCCAAGAAGAAAGATATATGTTTATTTCTGAAGACCGCATCACAGATATGAATCTTAGTACTCAAGTCTTACTAAATCTTTCTTAGATTATGGGCATTTCATCATTGTCCATGTCCAATTATAAGTCTCAACAGTCCATTGCCCAACTAAACCATCAGGAAAACATACAAGTATAACTTTTTCTTTAGATTGTCAGTACCTTATGAAATATCTAGCATCATAGAAAAAATGATCCTGAACAATTTTTTATATTGTAATGTTTTATTAGATTTTTCAGTATTAGATTTTTTATTTATAAATCTTAATTATAAATTTCAGAACGTTTGAAATGCCTTTTCCAACTACAATATGGACATTCCCATTAGCTTTGTCAGTGTGAAATGTAGACACATCTGGAAGAGGAAATATCAACTAGGGAGTTGCCTCTATCAAAATTGACTCTGGGCAGATTTTTTATTGCTAATTGATGTGGTAATGTCATTGTTACTTTTCTACTACTGTGACAAAGCATCATGACACAGGCAACTTTTAGAAGAAATCATTTACTGGTAACTTAGAACTTCAGAGTTTGTATCTATGAACATCATGGTGATAATCATGGCAGCAGGGAGGCAGGCTGGTGCTGAATGAGTAGCTGTGAGCTTATATCTGATCCACAAATACAAGATAGAGAGAAAACTAACTAGAAAAGGCATGGGGTTTTGAAACCTCCATTCCCCACCTCCAGTGAAACATCCTCCAATGAGGCCATACCTCCTAATCTTTCCCAAACAATTCCGACAAATGGGTACTAACTATTAAATATATGACCCTATGAGGGACATTCTCATTTAAATTACCACAGGTAAGCCCACTATCCACTCTGGGGAATGCCATCTCTGGAATGGTGAACCTGAAC
The DNA here is from genome assembly GCA_004025045.1 of Sigmodon hispidus. NCBI lineage: Eukaryota > Metazoa > Chordata > Mammalia > Rodentia > Cricetidae > Sigmodon > Sigmodon hispidus. The sequence continues at coordinate 196,437 of PVIH01000175.1, read as the reverse complement.
TATGCAAGAATGGTACCCTGGGAAGTAGAGAACATAAGTCAGTAAGTGGCATTCTCCTATGGCCTCTGCTTCAGTTCCTGTGCTGACTTCCATTGATGATGGACTTTAATCAGAGAACAATGACAAAAATCTATTTAGTGTTGATTTAGTTTCTGGAGGTTTGCCTATATATCCTGTGTGTTTCTTGGCTTACATGGTATCACTTATATATGATATTCTTTCTCTGGTTAACTGAGTCCATATTCCCTGTTTTCTAAGAACAGCAGTCATCCTAGAATTGGGGACTTTGGTATGACTTAATAATGCAAGTCTGAAAATGCCTTTTGTTCAAATAAGGTTACGTTATGAGATGACTGGGAGCTAAGAGTTTAAAATCAAAATGTTGGAGAAAACACAAATTAATCCACACAAATGAAAGATGACAAACAATGGCTAAGATATTCGGTGCTGGGGCCTTTCTAAGAATTCTGATAAGTGTGATTTGACTCCAAAGTCAATGTATGGTAGAAATATGCTTTAAAGGAGAACTACAGTGATACTCTTTAAGGTTATATGATGTTAGCTTTCTATTGTCTTTGACCTATTTTAATATTTGCAACTATAATTTACAATGCCAAATAATTCCTGTAGACAAATGCACTTGAGTTACAAAAACCATGCTTAAATTTGTATTTATAATTTGCATATAGTTATGACAGCTGTTGAATTCCAGTATTTTCATTGATTAATGAGCAGAAAGGAATTATTAACATATGCTCATTTCTATATGTAAATAAAAGTTACTGTTTATGCTTTTTTTGGAAAAACATCTTGCACTACAATGTGAAGCCTTCAGTTAGTAATAAGGCAACAAAAGAAAATATGTGTAAATGAGTCAGGTTATGCAGTAGATATACTTTTAAAAGGAAATATGATTTCTTTCTTGTCCATGAGGATAAACTTTGTAAATCTCATGCTTTTGGAAATTGGGGATGATTAAGAAAATTAGACGCTGTGGAGGTAACTAGCTTACCTCCAAGGTCCATTTTTTGCTAATATGACATAGAAAATATTGTTAATAAACTATTTTAGACTATGACTTAATGAGACAGACATCCTCTGGTATCCCACTGATTGTCTGAACTGTTTGTCCCACTCAAATTATCTAGACACTGAGGTGAATATTGTTTTGAACATTGATAAAGACCCTTTGGGGCTAGAAAATTAGTTCTAACTTAAAAAATTTCCCTCCAATAGTATGCATATTCTTCACTGTAGACAGCTAACATAAAGCAACTCTGCTAAGCAACTTTAGTCTAGAATGTTTTTGTTATCAATAATTTGAATAAAATGAATTTCTTTAATGATTAGATTCCAAAGTAGATTTAAAGTGCCTTCAAAGACCTCTGGAAAGATATCTTGGGTTTAGTCAGCAAACTCAGGGACATTTTTTCTTTCACTTCTGTGTTACAATGGCAGTTTTACCTCTCCACCCCCTTCTCATGGGGATAATGAATTTCAGAGAGTATAACTGTGTATCTCCGTATGGCCTTGAGTATACTATGTACTGAGGGTGACTTCAAACTCACAGAAATATCTCTGCCTCATTCTCCAGGTGCTGGAATTATAGGTATGCACACTCACATCTGGCAGTTCTCTTTAGATATATGTAATTTTCTTTATCTTACGACTTTTTCATATTGTGATTTTTTAAATAACTATTGTGTAATTTCTATTGTGACTCTTTATAAGAGTACTGGTATCTTCTTGCTCAACAGGCTTGTGATAAAATAAAAACATTTTAGTATATTTAATTATTTATTACTTAAGCTAAAAGTAATTTACAACTATATAAATAAATGGAAATAAATGTCTGATTCTGACATTAAGCTACATGCTGTTTTAATCTTTGATCAAAAGCACTTGGTGTGTAAGTGCTTCATGCTATCTGAATATGTTTTTAATACATCTTCATGCTCATATTATCGGTCCACTCTAGAATTTCTGGAAATTCTTTTTACTGTACAAAATAAAAGGTTTTTTTTTTCCCCCTGTGGAAGGAATCCCTTCTAAAGACTAAACTTTCTCACCACTATTGAACAGTCAACTTATGACTTGAGAATCTTTCTATGGAACTGGAAACATGTAAGATAACTCAGGCTCAGAAAGCCAAATGCTCTGTCTCCTCTCTCACATGTAGCTCTCAGGCTCTAACTGTTAAATATGTGTGGCCATGCAGATTTATTTCTCATTAATAAAGATAAAGAAAAAGAAACAAGAGAGGGCCTAAAGAAACTGGATTTGGAAGAGACTTGGAAAGAAGTGGTAAAGAAGACAGTAGATCAAAGTGGAAGGGCTAATACTAGGGGCTGAAGAGTGCGGGAGGGATAGGAACGGAAGGTGGTGTGAAGAGTCAACAAAAATTAAACATCTGTAGGAAGAAATTCCATATGGAAACCTGTACTTTGTAAAACAACTAAAAATAAAGTCTCAGCAGCTGCATCTGCATGATCAGTGTTTCACTGTAAAGACATTTAATAAAATCTTGCACAAAGACCAAAAAATGTAAAAATAAAATATCTTTATAAGTGAATTTCTTTATGTTCTTTTTTCATCATCAGAAACAATCTCAGCTCAACAAGAAAGAGACCTCACTTTTTTTTTTCCATTTCATTTGGACCAGGGATTTGCATGTTCTTTGGATGAGATGATTACAACCATGAAAAGCAAATGTATATTTCAGGTAAGTATTATACATAAGTCATAAGCTTTATTTATTCAGCATCTGTGTGGAACACTTAGAATTCATAAGATACACTGCTGTGCCTGTTGGTACCTTTTATTTTATTATTTGCTATTGTTACACATGCATTTGCTTTTCCAGCACATGTCCTTCAGCAGAGGATATGAGCCTTCCTTCTAGTATTCACTAAATACCCAAGAGGAGTGGCAGACATTGACACTCAAAAGAAAAATGATTGATGCTAAATTGCTTATCTTCTGAGTAATGGCTTCTTGGTGGGTGACAGTGAGAATTTACAAATCCCTATGTTTATTAATTGTTAATCTTTTAAATAGTTAGCTGAATAGTAAACTAAATAACCTCGGGGCATCCAATTGTAAAAAAAACTGGATTAAAGTCCTATTGTTCTTTCTTTTTTTCCAGGAGAAATACAATAAATTCATTTTATTGATTTTCTTTAAAAAAAAACAATAATCTTAATTTCTATTCTTCCTAATGTGAGAAGGCTGAAGTAGCCACAAGAAGGCTGAGTTTGCAAGTTTAATAGGTTAAAAGATTGAGCCTCGAATTGGAGAAAGGTTTGCAAAGCAGTGGAAGAATTCACACTTACAGAATAATTTCCAGAAACACCAAAATTTATGCAGGAGGGTGACAGGGCCATTTATGTGATTTGAATCTCAGAGTGACTTCATAAAATCATTCTGTCTTTCTTCTCTGTTCCTCCCAACACCCCATCAATCAGAGGTTGTATCTGCACAGAGATAGTCTTCAAAATAGAGAAGCTGAACTGCTTCTAAGGTGTAAATCTCTACTTCAAAAGAGAGAAACACCATTGTAATAACAATTACAGAGGAAGAAGTCATGAACCCAAGAAGGAGTTTAAGGGAGAGCATTTGGAGGAAGAAGGAGGGATTAGAAATAATGTAAATATCATAGTTTACTCATGCATAAAATTCTCCAAAATTATTTATTAAAAATAAATGGCATATCAAATATATCAAATCATATTTGAGATAAACAATGTCTGCAGGCTATGATGGTAGAGGTGTGTGTGTGTGTGTGTGTATGTGTGTGTGTGTGTGTGTGTGTATGAGAGAGAGAGAGAGAGAGAGAACAGACAGAGAGACTGAGACAGGTTCCTGGAGCAAGGTCACTCTCTGGCATTAAGCAATCTTTCCTGCTGTACAGGAGTCCCAGGACACAGTTCATCTGTCTCAATATTACATTTTGTCTCAGAATTTTGCACCTTGAAGGATGGCTTTCTTCTGTACCTACCTAAGGATTACAACCTATTAGTCTCAGCCTGGAATTCACAATGCCAGGAGTCCCTTTCACAGATCCTGGAATTTTTCAATTTTGTACTTCAAGAACCTGGGAAGAGCCAGGGAAGGCTAATTCAGAATTGTTTTCCAATCTCTATTTGAAGAATGTTCTCTCTTCCCTTCAGACACCTTGAAATTTTGAAGGTTGATTGTAGGGCTTTGTATTCTCAGGGACTAGGCTGTGATCTTCAGAGCCAGGGCTGAAATGTAAGGAAATGTTTTTCTGACTGTACTGTGAATCAAGCCTAGGGACTAGGTAAGGTAGGCAAGGGCTTTATGGCTGAAGCACAGGTCTAAAGCCTGAAAAGAGTTCTTGAGTAATACCTGTTGCCTCCAGTCCCTCAGTCAGTTCTAACAGGTAATAGATGGAGATCAAAGTTACAGGAAGGGAGGGAAGGAAAAGTTGAAAACTCCAAAATTATCATCGTGGATTGGTATCAATTATTACAGTTTGTGCCACAGCCTAGCCTTATCATCTGAGCTGATAATAGCCTGTCCATGTAGACTCTATCCTACCTCAATGCCTGAAATCCCATGGTTCAACAAGAAGTGTATGCCAAACTTACCCTTAACACTTTTCTAATTGTTCAGTTCTGTACACACACACACACACACACACACACACACACACACACACACACACACACACGTCTTTGCCATCCCAGTGTTTTTCAAAACATAGTAGGTCAATTCTTGATATTACAATATAAATTACAAAGAGAAAAGAGGCCTAAGTAAATGAGTCCCAAATAAATGTATCCTAAAGAAATAAGAGCAGGATTCTGGTCCTCAGAGAAGGATGTGTTGACTCTGGTCACAAAGCTTGGAAAGGTACAGAAACTTAGAGCAAAGCCATATCTGACTCTGTTGCCTGTGGCTTATCAGCCACTTTTTAATGGGAAAACACTGATAAGTGTAGTTGATGAGAGTGTCATGTAAAATAAATGCTACTCCAGTTGGTTATGGTCACTTTTTAAATTTTAAAATGAATTAAAATATTTTCCTAATACCCCAAAAATATAGCTGTAAGGCCATGTTCTTATTGTGGCAGTAGAGAAGCCAGCACTAGCTTGAAGGAGAATGAATGAGATATGGTTTGAAAGAAGAGTGAAGACCATGAATATAATTCATCCACCTCTAGGCTCTTAACTGAATTATAAAAATAAAAGAACACCAGGCTGTGTGTAAGAGGGATAGTTTTTGATCCAGAGAGAGAATAGCACAGAGATGAAAAGCCACTCAGAAGTGAAGCAGAACTTTTCATTCTGATCTCACAGTACAATTCCAGAAGGTTCCTTAAAGGAATGGGAGGGGAAGAGAGAAACAAGTGAAAGGGAACTGAACCAGATCAAAGACTTCAGCCAAGTGAACATGAAAATTCACGTAATAATGGATGTAAGCACTAAATGAAAGAATCTCTAGAATGAGAGAGGGGGAAAGAAAAATTGTCATTCCAGGCTTTTCAATGTCAGTTATATATCATCACTTTAAGAATTCTGAAAGCAAATACTCCTACCATGAAGAAAAGAATGCTTGTCTGAGCTGGAGATGAAATTTGGTATGAGAAAAAAAGATTCAAATGAGAAATAAAACACCTGGACTTTCATGTTCTTAAAGACACCAAATCAAACCAGGGTATCACTGTGCAAGTCTCTTTTATTTTGAAGTGTTATTCTGCTTTGACTCTTCACAGAAACTTGTGTGTATGGAGCCCTGTCTTACATACTTTTGAAACTATTAGAGATTTCTTTCAATGTTTGAGGATGCCAGTTTTGAATATCTTTTCTCATATACTCAGATCACACTTTTATCTTTTCTTAATAGTGATATATTTAATCTTTCTTTTTGATACCTCTATAAAAACATAGTGAACAGAATATTTGCAAAATCTGAACTGTTGCTGCCAGGTGGAATCGGGGCTATGTTTCTAGATACGTCTGGCACAATGTTGTCCTTTAATTATGAATATAATGACTGCTTGGTCATTGTTTTATTGCCGTGAAGCAACACAGTGACCAAGACAATGCTTATTAAAGAAAGTATATAATTGAGTGCTTGCTTACAGCTTTATAGAGTTTGTCTGTTATCATTATGGCGGGGAACACAGCAGCACAGAGGCAAACAAGGTACTAGAGAAGGAGATGAGAGCTGCATCTTTATCTTCGGGCAGCACACACAGAAAGACCCAGGGCTGGGTGTAGGATTTGGAAACCTACAAGCCCATGTCCAGTGACACACTTCCTTCAAAAAGGCCATACCTACTCCAAACAAGGTTGTATTCTTTTCCAATAATGACACTCCCAGGTGACAAAATAATTAAACATATGATCCTATGGGGTCATTCTTATTTAAACCATCACATGGATATCTTCTATGTTTCTGCATAAAAGCCTCTTAATTAACACTTGGCTTATGATCACCAGTGTTGTAACTACTCTCTAAAGAAAACTTATCCAACTCAGGAGTTTCTACATAAAGCACACAATAGCTTTGAATTCATAAGAACCACATAGGAAATACATTTTAAACTTTAAATATATTACTGGCTAGCCTTGTGCAGCACCTGAATGCTCAGTGACTTTTCCCAGTTTGTGGAATCTGGTGTGGCCTATAACCTTGGTCCTGCTGAGATGTTTCAAAGCCTTATTAAGAATGCCTGGGTCCCCATAAAACCCTACTCTACCCAGGTTTACTAGGAATTTTGGGTAGGAATGGGGCTAGTGAACTTCATCCTTTATAAAATCAGGAGTGCTGTTAAAAGAAGTACAGCTTTGAAAGGTTCCAGTCCTGCAACTGCCCATGGCCATCACTAAGCAGTTGCTAAGTCCACTCAAGATGAATCCTGTTGGCTAAACATAAGCAATCTGTGTTAGATGAGAACATGGAACATCACTGTACACTTGCTTAAGAACCATGTACAACGTAGCATTAATAAATGTATCTGAGCAGCACCAAAAAACTTTGAATACATCAACATAAAACACAAAATTGCACATGGATTGTATCGAATAAAACACAAAAAGGGCATATTTACAGAGTAAAAGCTGAAAAGAGAAGATCGACTGTTTAACTTCTGCTGATAAAATACAATGCAGCCTTCATGTTTCTCCACCTTACATTAGTGGTTGTTGAAAGATTGCAAATACATTTAATCATGTAGACAAATTTGCAGCTGAAGCACCCTTGAATATTGACAACCAACAGTATTTATCCTTGGAAGGAAAAAATGTTCAACTTTAGGCATGATCCACTTAGAAGTTCTTCCAGAAATGAGGATCATGATCTCATAAGTGTGGGTTTATTCAGTAAGCACAAGGGTCTTTATTTTTCATGAACAAGGATCAAATTGCCTTGAATATACCAAGCTGGATTTCTCATTTCTTGTCCTATCGGCTTCAGAAATTTAATCCTGTACCAAACATAACAAGTTGCCCATTTTCATCCTCATAAGTATGAAATTATATAGTTGCAACTTCAAAACAGTTTCCTCAGATTTCACCCAGGTGATGCCTCTCTAGGATGCTCCAGGCACTGAGTTGTTATGGTCTAAGAAACCATGGAAACTGAGTTTCCCAAGATATTCATTGAATTTACCTTTCTATACCCTTTTCTCAATACTCTTTGAGGTTTTTGAAGACATCTCTAAACTAGGAAGTGTCTTCTTACACTTCTTAAATGTCTCTAAAATGTTCTAATAAGTTCTGATGAAAGCTAATTCAATTCTTCCTACCAGGTCTATGTTTAACACATTTCACACTCCCTGAGCCCTTTCTGTGCAAAATACCTATGGCAAATCTAATATCCTAGAATACAAAGAACTTGGAGTGGCTAACCAATGACTGTTCCAATCTGATGCCTAGCCATGAGAGAGCCCATGCCTGACTTTGCCTGGATAGGTAGAAACCAAAAGCTGGACAGTTAAGAGACCCAGAAAAAAACAAAATACAACTGAAAAAATATATTTCAGTGAAATGATTTCTAATGATATTCTGCTATACCCATAGATTGGTTCTTAGACCAATTGTCATCAGAGAGATATCAGTCATCTAGCAATTGATGGGAGCAGGTGCAGAGGCTCACAGCCAAACATTAAGGCAGATCTCAGCATTGATTAAGGATGTAGGAGCCAGAGGTGTCAAGAACACCATGAGAACATAGGACACAGAATGAACTAAGCAGGGCTTCTACGGAATCCCAGACACTGAAGCAACCATCATGGACCATCTTCAAATATAGTACAATTGTGTAGCTGAGTATTCCTGTGATACAACAATGGGAGTGAGGGACTGTCTCTGACTCTTTTGCCTGCTCTTGGAACTCTTTCTCTTCTATTGGGTTGGCTTGTCCAGACTTGATATGAGAGTTTGCCCCTAGTTTTATTGTAATTTGTTATGCTGTGTTCAGTTGATGTCCTTTGGAGGGATGCACTTTTTTGAAGGGAAATGGAAGAGAAGTAAATCTGGCAGAGAGGGTGGTATGTGTATAGGAGGAGGACTGAGAGGAGTAGAGAGAATGAAAACTATGGTCAGATTGTAATGTGTGAGACAATACTAATACTAATACTAATAATATCAACTTTTCTCATTAGAAATATACCATCTTCTAGGTTATTATTTCTGCCTCCTTTGAATACATTTTTTGCTGCTTCTAAACATAGATATTGTGTTTCTACAACAGTAAATAATTCCTATTAAAAATATATTTGTTCAGGTATCTTCTTACTGCCCTATTTTTTCCTTAAAGCTGTTCCCTTTATTCATTGTCTTACTTCAAGAATTAACTCATGTCTGTAGTCCTTCTTGATCTTCAGATATAACTTTTATAAACTTCTACGTATCATTGAAATCCCTGTACTTATTGATATGAATATATTTGCATTCTCATCTTATGTAAGTGGCTGGGAGCCAAAATTAATTTATCTTTGTATTTTCCACTTCAGAACAGCATGCATATTTATTATTGCACCTGACATCTATTAACAGCTTCAGCAGAAATTTATTGGGCATCTGCCACAAGCCAAACATGCTTCTGGAGAGAAAATAAATTCCAAAATAGAGGCTTGCCTTATCTGAGTGCAATATCACAGGCAAGAAAATTCAGCAACAACCACAAAAAGTTACAGCTGCATGCCTGTAAGGTAAATGTGTTCTTAGAAATGTGGTGCAAGACGAATTTTGTCATTGTGAAAACATTATAAACTATAGTTATATAGATCTTCATGGTATAATCTACAACTTAAAAAAATGTACATCTGACTATATATACACATACATATATCATATATATAATACACATCCTTTAGAATATCTCACTCTATATATCTATACTATAGAGAAATAGATGAAAGAAATGTTTATGTATTGTTATATATTACATATTTTATGTGTTTTCCACAATGAACTCAATAAAGTAATATTAATTTCATAAAAATGTTTCCATTGTTAGATATAGAAAACACAGCTCTGTGAGACTGACTGTTCCTGGTACAACACACCATGCTGCTTATAATGAAGGTTTTTTAGAAGTATTATAATACTGAAATAATGATAAAGAATATAGCATAGTAAATAAGCCAATTATAGTATGTTATTATCATTATAAGGTACTACACACGCCGTGTGCTATACTGTCATAGGCCACTATCCTTATCACAGTTCCTGAAAATGTATTGTGCACATTAATAAAAGTCACAGGATTTCAGGAAACTAAGACATTATCTGCTCCATTATACTCTTCCAGGATCTATCTGTGATCTCTCATTGACTGAAATATCTGTATACAGTGTGACCAGAGCTAGTCTTCATTACTCATTAATTTCTTATTTCGTTAAATTGTCTACTCACTAATGTATGTATATAATGCCTGTTATAGGTATATTTAGTTGTCAATTTTGCTTACGTGATAAAGACATCATGCTTTTGAAAAATAAGACTTCTCTGGCTTCCCAACATTTTAGGTATTCATCAAATAAATCATATATTCTGCATCACAATTAATACTATACATACAACTGTTTTTCAAGTGATGTCTCACTTACTCCTTTATCTTCAGGTGTGCTCTGAACTGAAGTAGGCAATAGAGTGTTTTGTTGTTTGGTTCCAAATTACTACTGACTGTTGGCTTAACTACCACAGCTATAAAAGATAGAATGTTACCAGAGTCAGGGTCAGAGTTTTGTTGCTTTCCAGATTGCAGTTTATCAATTCTCATTGATTCTTCTCATAACAATCATTCTTTGGCCTCTTCTGATTCTTATGTATAAGAGTTCTCATCTCTTTCATGAAGATTCTGCTGTTGCCACCCAGTTTATTCACCTTTGTATCCATGCTTTGATTAAGCATAAGAATTTTTGAAACACAATATTGCTTCCACAAATATCAGCAAATAAAGCTGACACAAAGACATTTTAACAGAGTTTACAGTTTAGGATGAAAGGGTAGTAATCAACCAAATTTTTATATTAATATCCTGAAAGTCCTATGAAAGACAAACATGGGAGGAATTGTTTGTACTTTTGAGATATGGCTTTGAACTTGGGACCTCCTCCTGACTGCTGGTCTTATAGGACTGCACTTCTGATTCAGAGGAAGGGATAGTATTTTGAGTAATACCATTTACTACTAATGTTGAGCAAATGATGTATCTCTAAGAGGCTTTGAACGACTCAGTCTGCTTATTTACAATTTCTGGCAGGAGTTTCCTTGGCAGGGGTGGGGGAGAAGTATGGAAATTTTCCCAAGGTCTGCAGTAGTTGAAAGATCTGGTCTTAATAAAATATGGAGATTTTCATTAAACTAAAGCAAGTACCTAAAGATGACAATCTCTGCCAGGGCATAGCATATACTTCAATGCTGTATTAAGATTATTAAGATCTCATCTACAGTAACAGGAAAAAAATTAATGTGGCTTAACTTCAAATATAATTATAATTTACCTCATAAAAAATATAAATACAAACAATTATGACATTATTTGGTGACTCCATTATGTTGCCAAAAGTGCAGGGACCTCATATTCTTCCCTTCTGCCAACTCTAATTTTTAACTTGTATTATCAAATCACATCTGAAAGTCTCCATATGGTCTCCAGACTTTATTTTATTGTGACATCCTTGTATGTGAGAAGAGTGGGTGAGTACAGTTGTTTACAAATTAAATTCAAACTCTTATAACAAAGGAAGGGGATGCTTAAAACTCAGCAAGAAGTGTAAACAGTAAAAACTCACGTTCACATCATGTTGAGAACTTTGGAGTTTGTCTCATGAGACATAGAAAACAATATAACAAATGAATATGGCCAGACCTTACACAAAAGAAGTGTGTGGTAATCTATTTTATATTTAATAAAATCAGCCTGGAATATCAGAGAACAGATTCATTCACAGTCAAGACAGGAGAGTCAGAGAGTGGGAATTTATGCCTTTAATCCCAGCATAGTAATGACAGTAGATAATTCATGCTTTTAATCTAAGCATGGGAAAGACTACAGATATAATAGGATATAAGGGTAGATTATTGAATCTACTTTTAAAAGTCAATTACTAGTTTTAAATATTTTACATTGTATTTTTTGTATATTGTATACAAATTTTGTATATTGATATAAAGTTCAGATTAATTCCATTACTGTACATATATCACTATATTTGTTTAAAGTATTGTTCCTACACAGTTCATCTAACAATGTAATAAAAATTACTAGTCTACGAAACTTATTATTACCAAGTAATAAAATTATAAAAAATACAAGTTAGTAGTTAAACATTACAATCAAACTTATAGTCATATTACATGTTTTCAAGGTCAAACAGATATATTTCAGATGAACAAGTCTTCTTTGAACACTTCAGAGATCCATAGAAGATAGTATTTAAGATATTTTAAAACATAGGCTATTATTTTTATGATAATGGGACATCTGCTTCTGGCAGCGCCAATCTACTTCAGAGATGATTATGGACACTAAAGAAACTCCATGAGGAATTAACCTTCATTATGGCAAAAGTTAGCCACTGGGCAAGAAAATGCTTTTGCTGACAGTATGATGTTCAAAATGGACAAGCAGGACACACAGAAGATAGAACTGCTGAACCTTGCCAAGACAATGTAGAAAAGGCGTTGAGAATATGCTGCTTCACAGAGAAATCTGTCAGATATGTTAGGCCTGTAGGCCAAAGATAAATACTTCAATAATACAGAAGAACATTGAGTGACTGTCCAGGCAGCCAGCTGTTGTATTTCTTACATTTCTTAGAAGTTGTTCGCTTGCATGTGCTCTTTACTTAGTTAATATTATTTCCTTCTTGGGTCTCTGAGGAATTTCAAGATTAATTGTTATAGTTTTCTAGTAAAATTTTAAAAAGGAAACTCATTTAAAAGTTAAAATTTATAAGTTTGAGAGACATCAAAATACAGTTTTTAGTCAGTAATACAAGTTAGATAGAAAGTGAATTAGGTACAATCCTCTGAACAAGCATAGAGATACATGTACAGTAACAAAATTAATCTCAACATTTTATGATTATACACAATTCGCATACAATACACAGAATATCTAATCCAATATAAAATACTTAAAGCTAGTAATTGCTCTTTAAAAGTAGATTTAGGTTCCGGGACCTGGTGCTGTCTGCAGAGTGTGTCCCAGCGCACTCTGTAGCAGGTGGAGATAAACTCTGTCTGCCACGGTCCCCCCAGTTGCTGCTGAGGGAATTTGCACAGCTACCCACCTCCAACTGAGCAAACAGATAAGGACTGGGGACCCTGAAGGACAGACTCAGACCCCGCCCAGAGGTGAGGAGGGATCAGCAGGCCCAAGACCTGTATACCTGCCAGGGAGAGTTGAGCTCCCATCAGTTCCTGTTCTGGTTCCAGGACTGGGTGCTGTCTGTAGAGCATGTCCCAGTGCACTCCGTAGCAGGCAGAGATAAACTCTGACTGCCATGGTCACCACAGCTGCTGATGAGGGAGTTTGCATGGCCACCAGCCCGCCTCTAATTGGTCAAATAGAGAAAGATTGAAGACTTGAAATTCAGTCCCCTGCACAGTGTAAAAGTAGTGATTGAGCAGACCTTTTCCTCAGAGGTGAAGGAAGTCACACAAGCCCGAGTGCCACAACTGACCAGGAACCATCCAATCGTGAACCACTGAAGCCATGGGCAAACGTCAGTGCAAGAAAATTGCATAATAATACAAAGAACAATAAAAAAGGGCACAAAATGAGGCAAAGATGGAAATAGAAAATCTGAAGAAAAAAGGTGGAACCACAGATACAAGCATAACAGAGTTCAAGAGATGGAAGATAGAATCTCTAGAGTGGAAGACTCAGTAGCTCAAATAGATATATCAGTCAAAGAAAATACTAAAACTAAAAAAGCCATAACACAAAATGTTCAGAAAATATGGGGTACCATGAAAAGACCTAATTTGAGAATAATAGGAATAGAAGAAGGAGAAGAATACCAGCTCAAAGGCACAGATAATGTTTTCAATAAAATCGTAGAAGAAAACTTCCCTAACCTGAAGAAGGAAATGCCTATAAAGATTCAAGAAGCTTACAGAACACCAAATAGATATGACCCCCCAAAAAAGTCAGCACACCACATTATAATCAAGCCACAAAACATACAGAACAAAGAAACAATTTTAAAAGCTACAGAAGAAAAGGGCCAACTCACATATAAAGGCAGACCCATCAGAATAACGCCTGACTAGTCAATGGAAATGATGAAAGCTAGAAGGCTGCCAAACTAGAATACTATACCCTGCAAAATTATCAATCACCATAGATGGAGTAACAAGATATTTGAGGACAAAGTCAGACTGAAAGAATATCTATCTACCAATCCAGCACTACAGAGGGAAATCTCCACCCTAAAGACACCAGATACACCCACAAATCACAAACAATAATTCCACAGAAGAATACTCCAGAGAAAGGAAATACAAACAAGTTACCACTAAAAAATGGCAGAAAATATCAATCAATGGTCACTAATTTCCCTTAATCTCAATGGACTCAACTCTATTATAAAACGTCACACACTAACAAGATGGATACAACAGCAGAAGCCATCCTTCTGTTGCTACAAGAAACACACCTCAACCATAAGGACAGACACAGGCTTAGAATAAAGGGTTGGGAAAAGATTTTCCAGTCAAATGGTCCTAAGAAACAAGCGGGGGTTGCAATCCTAATGTCTAACAAAGTAGACTTTAAGCTAAAAGCAATTAAAAAGGACCAAGATGGTCACTACTTATTCATCACAGTAAAAATTCATCAAGAGGAGAATTCAATCTTGAATATTTATGCCCCTAATATAAGAGCACCTACTTATGTAAAAGAAACACTGCTAAAGCTTGAATCCCATATCAATTCTTACACCCTAATAGTGGGAGACTTCAATACCCCACTTTCAACCCTGGATAGATCAACCAGACAGAGACTCAACAGAAAAATAAGGAGTCTAAAAGAGGTTATGATTTAAATGGATTTAATAGATATCTACAGAAGCTTCCACCCAAACGCAAAGGAGTATATATATTTCTCAGCTCCTCATGGAACTTTCTCCAAAATTGACCACATAATTGGTCATAAAGCAAATATCAACAGATACAAAAAATGGAAATAATCCCTTGTAACATATCAGACCACCAGGGCCTAAAGTTAGAGTTCAACAACATCAAAACCCTAAGAAAGCCTACCAACTCAAGGAAACTAAACATCACTCAGCTGAACCATCTCTGGGTTAAGGAAGAAATAAAGAAAGAAATCAAAGTCTTCCTAGAATGTAATGAAAATGAATCCACAACGTATCCAAACTTGTGGGACACAATGAAAGCAGTCTTAAAAGGAAAATTCATAGCGCTAGATACCTATATGAAAAACCTAGAGAAATACCACACTAGAGACTTAACAGCTCAGCTGAAAGCCTTAGAACAATTAGAAGCAAACTGACCTAGAAGGAGTAGATGGCAGGGAATAATCAAACTTAGAACTGATATCAATATAATTGAAACAAAAAGAATAATAAAAAGAATCAATGAATCTAAGCATTGGCTCTTTGAGAAAGTCAGCAAGATAGATAAGCCCTTAGCCAAACTAATCAAAAAACACAGAGAGAGTGTTAAAATCAACAAAATCAGAAATGAAAAGGGGAACATAACAACAGACCCCCAGGAAATACAGCGAATTATCAGATCATATTTTGAAAATCTGTATTCCACAGAAATGGAAAACCTAGAAGAAATGGACAGCTTTCTGGACAGGTACGATCTATCAAAGTTATATGAAGATCAGATTAATTACCTAAACAGGCCTATAACCCTTAAGGAAATTGAAGCTGTCATTAAAAGCCTCCCCAAAAATAAAAGCCCTGGTCCAGATGGTTTCAGTGCTGAATTCTACCAGACATTCAAGGAGGATTTACTACTGTTACTCCTCAAACTATTTCACACAGTAGAAACTGAAGGAATATTGCCAAATTCCTTTTATGAGGCCACAATTACCCTAATACCTAAGCCACTCAAAGACACAACAAAGAAGGAGAATTACAGACCAATTTCCCTCATGAATATTGATGTGAAAATTATCAACAAAATTTTGGCAAACTGTAAACAACAATGTATAAAAGATAACATCCACCACAACCAAGTAGGCTTCATCCCAGAAATGCAGGGCTGGATTAACATACGAAAAACTGTAAATGTTATCCATTATTTAAACAAACTAAAGGAACAAAACCACATGATCATATCCTTAGATGCTGAGAAAGCCTTTGACAAAATTCCACACTCCTTTATGATTAAAGCCCTAGAGAGATCAGGAATTCAGGGAGAATACCTAAATATAATAAAGGAGATTTACAAGAAGCTGACTGCCAGTATCAAACTTAATGGAGAAAAACTCAAAGCAATCCCACTAAAATCAGGAACTAGATAAGGATGTCCTCTCTCCCCTTATCTATTCAATATAGTTCTCGAAGTCTTAGCTAAAGCAATAAGGGAATGAAAAGAGATTAAGGAGATACAAATTGGAAAAGAAGAAGTGAAACAATCTCTGTTTGCAGATAATATGATTATATACATAAGTGACCCACAAAATTCTTCCAAGGAACTGCTACAGCTGATAAACACCTTGAGCAATGTAGCAGGATATAAGATTAACTCAAAGAAATCAGTAGCCCTTCTATACACTAAAGATAGAAGAGCTGAAAAGAAATAAGGGAAACATTACCATTCATAATAGCTGCAAATAGTATTAAATACCTTGGAGTAACTACAACCAAAGAAGTAACAGGCCTATTTGACAAAAATTTTAAATCACTCAAGAAAGAAATTGAAGAGGATATCAGAAAATGGAAAGCTCTCCTATGTTCCTGGATTGGTAGGATCAACATAGTAAAAATGGTAATTCTACCAAAGGCAATCTACAGATTCAATGCACTGCCCATCAAAATCCCAACACAATATTTTTTGGACCTTGAAAGAACAATACTCAATTTCATTTGGAATAACAGGAAATCCCGGATTGCCAAAACAATTTTACTCAACAAAAGAACCTCAGGAGGTATCACCATCCCTGACTACAAGTTATACTATAGAGCTACAGTAATAAAAACAGCCTGGTCCTGGCATAAAAAACAGACTTGTGGATCAATGAAATAGAATTGAGGATCCAGACATTAACCCAAAAACCTACGAACACCTGAATTTTGACAAAGAGGCCCAAAACATTCAATGGAAGAAAGATAGTATATTTAACAAATGGTGTTGGCATAGCTGGATGGAAGTGTGTAGAAAAATGGAAATAGATCCAAGCCTGTTACCCTGCCCAAAACTCAAATCCAAGTGGATCAAAGACCTCAACATAAACCCAACCACTTAGAACTTGATAGAAAAGAAAGTGGGAAATACACTTCTATGAATTGGCACAGGAGACCACTTCCTAAATATAACACCAGTGGCACAGACACTAAGACCAACAATCAATAAGTGGGATCTCCTGAAGCTAGGAAGCTTCTGTAAAGCCAATGACACTGTCAATAGGACAAAACGACAGCCTACAGAATGGGAAAAGATTTTCACCAACCCTGCAAGTGATAGAGGACTGATTTCTAAGATATATAAAGAGCTCAAGAATCGAGCCCAAAACCTTGAATAGCCCAATCAATAAATGGGGTTCAGATCTAAAAAGGGAATTCTCAGCAGAGGAATTACGAATGGCTGAAAGGCACCTGAAAAAGTGCTCTTCATCTTTAGCCATCAGAGAAATGCAAATCAAAACAACTTTGAGATACCACCTAACACCTGTTAGATTGGTTGAGATAAAAGGCACAGATGACAGCCTATGTTGGAGAGGATGTGAATCAAGGGGAACACTACTCCATTGTTGTTGGGTGTGTAAGCTTGTTCAGCCACTTTGGAATGCAATATGGCGGTTTCTCAGAAAATTGAGAATCAGTCTCCCCAAGGACCCAGCAATACCACTTCTGGGTGTATACCCTAAAGATGCACATTCACACTCCAAAGGTATTAGCTCAACTATGTTCATAGCAGCATTATGTGTAGTAGCAAGAACCTGGAAACAACCTAGATGTCCCTCAACTGAAGAATGGATTAACAAACTGTGGTACATCTAAACAATGGAATACTACTCAGCAGTAAGAAAAAATGATATCTTAAAATTTGAAGGCAAATGGATGGATTTGGAGAATATCTTCCTGAGCAAGGTATCACAAACTAAGAAAGATAAGCAGGGGATGTACTCACTCATTAGTGGTCTCTAAACAAACAAGAAAAAAGCCAAGCATGCCCAAGCTGCAAACCACAACCACTGAACAGCTTGGCATGAGAAACACCCTGGACTGACCCTTCAGATCCCACTTCACCTGTAGGAACACCTGACTCACTCTTGATGGAGGGGGGGGACAAAGCTGGATTTGCCAGGAGTGGAGACTGAATTAAGCATTATTGTGTCAGTGGTACCATGGGCCTGTCTGCTGCCTGCCCAGGGAGGGGATGGGGAGTTGCTGAGAAGAAAAAATGACCTGATGTGGCAGGCGGGGGAAGGGACCTTGAATAAGGATATACAGGGATAGAAAAAAAATTCAGAGGGAAAGCTGAACACAAAGTAATTTTATGTGTAGCAAACTTATTTGCATTATCACCCTTGATAAGTCATGCTTATGATTTTTATTTTCTTTATAGTTATTGTTAACTTATCAGCATTTAAATTCATTTTACTGTTTTTCTTGATAAATACAAAATAAATAAAGAAAAAAAGAAACAAAATAGAGTGACAAGAAAAAATATGTAACAATGCCATTGAATAGAATGAATAATGTTGATATCAAATGAACAAAAGACTATATTAAATGTAATTTTTAGATCCCCAAAAAAGTGGATTTAATTATCTATTCTTATAGCCTATCATACCTGAAGTCTTTCCAGTGCTGGGATTAAAGGCATGAGTTACCATTTTCTGACCCTCCTGGCTTGACTGTGGGTGAATCTGTTCTCTGATATTCCAGTCTGATTTTATTAAATATAAAACATATCACCACAGAACTATGACTCCCATTCTGCACCAGCCAGTCCAAGAAGCCAAACAAAGCCTCAGTTACCAACTAACTGAAATTATCATGACCTAATGACTACCAGTCTTCCTCGTTCCATCAGCTCCCCAGCTTCCAGGTTTAAAACAATGTTAGAAAAGCCAGTATATCAGCCAATAATAAACCATGTCTTTTATCCAGGTGGCCTGCAGCTTTTCCTTGTTAACAGCTTCCATTCAGGTCATGCTGAAAGATATCCATTTTCTCATGCTTAATCCTTCACACTTCTCTGATTTCATTTTATTTTCTACTAAGCACAAATTATGGTGGTTAACTTTTTTGCTATGTCAAGTGAACAAATTGCCGTTGTAACCTCTAATACAGATTAGTCTTCACATGATACCATATCCTAAATCTTTTAAGAGGTCATGTTCAAAGGGATGACATGCTGGAGATCTGATGTAGAAACCTGTGTCATACTGCACTTCTCAGAACTTGGAATTTATCAGGTACTCTGTTCCAAGAGAAGACAAGAGAGTACTGTTAATTTTTAGTCACAAATATAAAATATCCAGGGGTGTAGATAAAACTGGTGTTGACTTTGAAAGTTGGGATGTTAGATCTACAGTAAATTAAAATGTGTGCCATGCTTGAGCCAGAAAGAACATGTGGTAAGGCAAACTATAATCACAAGGAAACTATGGATCATTGTAATAGCAAAAGGGTTATTATTGATAATGTCTTTATGGGAAATACTTGGTTTAATAATAAGTGAAAATGCTCTTTATTTACCAACTAACTAATTAAGTCAAGAAAATAATTGAAAGTTTAAAAACTCTAAAATACAAAATTGGGGCCTGGAGAAAGGTATTTGTGTGTCAAGTGCTTGCTATGCAAGCATCAGGATCTAAGTTCAAGTACTCGGGACTCATGTAAAACTGGGCACAAGAGCACTTGTCTATAATCCTAGTACTGGCAGAGTAGAGGGAAATGAATCCCAAAGGCTCTTTGGCCATGCCCCCCCACCCCTGCTAAAAAGAGCTCCAAATTCAGCAAGAAAACTTGTTTTCAAACAAACAAACAAAAATCAAAAACCATGGTAGAGCGCAATAAACAAAAACACCAGCATTAATCTTCTCCATGTGCACACACAGGCAAACACATCTACAAATATATATTCTCACACATGCATACACCGCGTGTGCATGCATCACATACACACACACACCACGCAGCACACGCGCATGCATCTGATCAATGTGGATGTGTGTACAAGTGCAGATGCATGCAGGTTGAGACCAGATACTAGCTTTAGGCATATTTCCCAGAAATGCTATTGATTTTAGTCTTTCAAACAGGCTCTGTCATCTTTGTATGGCCATACCACACAGAACCTCCTTGGTTTTATTTTACTCAGTTGCTCTTACAAGTTTGGGGCTCCCCCATTAAGCTAGAATGATCAGCGTCAGATATCTTCCTTCCTTCATCTCCTCAGCCCTGAAATTATAAGGACACACCACTATGCCCACCATTTTACATAAGGACCAGAGCTCAAACTCAAGTCCTCATTTTGTGTGGCAAATACTTCACTGGCTGCGCCTTCTTTCCAGATTTATAACCATGGATTTCTGATTATACTTGCTAGGGAAATAAGTCTCATCCCATTTCTGCTTTATAACTGAGATGTTTGAGAAGGGTATTATTCAAACTCAGGTTTTTTTCCTCACTTGTGCCATGGAGATGGCTGTTTTTTCTTCATAACATAAAATGATTACAAAGAAATTTGCATTTAAGTATGATTCAATATTTTCAGAATAACCTATTTTTATTCTTTCCCTTTTATAGCTAATGTAAATTGTACACTTGAATGGAATCCCCTGAGCCTTGGGGGCTCTTTCACTGAAATGATTGCTGGATTTTATTTTGCCCATGCTTTCCCACATTGTCACTTGAAAAAATTGTCAACATCTTGAATTAGGGTAAGAGTTCTAGTGTTTCTTACTACTATTGTATGTTCTATTAAGTTATTGAATTTAAAATACTTAAGGTTATTAAGAAACTTATAAGGGAAATTTTAATTAGAGAAAAGGGATTTGTGAGGCACTCTTAATCTTTCAGTATTATAATTTGTTCATGACTGAAGCCCAATAATAGACAGTTGCTTTTAAAGCTCTAATTGCATTTTTTAAAAATTACAAGCGAGAGAGAATAAATTGGATCTTAGAAATTGGAAAAAGCTAAACTGATTATCACTGTGAGTCATGAGAAATTGGAAGAAGAGATCACAATGAACAAATTTCTAAGCCATTATTAAAAACTGCTTTAGAATAATTAAACATGAAATTGAAATGAAATGGAAAACAAAAACAAAATAAAACTGCATCTCCAAAGGAAAATTAAATGCCAGCTCACATAGTCAATAGGATAGGCTATTAAACAAAGCAAGCTTCACAGCTGTAAGCTGTTTTTCTACAGACAGGCAATTGTGGTTGCTTTCAGTATAAATTGTGTTGCATTATTATTAGTGTGTGTTATATTCATGAGTGGAAAGGAAAAATTGTTCTTTTCAGAGTGAAGATAACTGAAGCTTGGAATTATCCCTAAGGCATGAACTGGCTTTTGGAGCCCATTCCCTACAGAGGGATACCTTGTTCAGCCTAATACAGGTTGACGGGGAGGGGGAGTGCCAAGGTGTAGTTTCCCTGCCTTAACTTGATATGCCAGACTTTGTAGATTCCCCATGGGAGGCTTTACCCTCTCTGAGGAGTGGATGAGAGAGAAGTTGCAGCATGAGCAAGAAGAGGGGAGGGAGAGGAAACTGTGGTTGATATGTAAAATGAAAAAATGATATTTAATTTTATTTATTTACTTACTTATTTATTTTATGTGAGCTGGTGTTTTGCCTGTATGTATGCCTGTGTGAGGATATCAGATTTTGGAATTACAGACAGTTGTTAGCTGCCATGTGGATGCTGGGAACTGAATTCAGGTCCTCCGAAAGAACAGTCAGTGCTCTTAAGCGCTGAGCCATCTCTCCAGCTCTGAAAAAAAAATGCTTTTAAATTAAAAAAATTTTAAAAGATGTCTGAGACTCTCATATTTCCAATGGCTGCTTCTTGCCAATTAGATATTAACACTAGAATCCACCAGTAGTCTGACTTATGCATCATCTAGAAGAGACACTATCAGCTTGAGTTTACAGGACTCTTACCTTGCAAACATTGATTTCCAAGACAATTCCTAATGGCTCTGTTTTTCTTGAATTATTAATACTTTTAGTTTGTGCTGTGTTTATGTTTACTTGAGTTTCAATTACTATTATTTTAATTGTTTATAAACTAGAGAAGGATAGAGTTAAGAGTAAAATATAAAGAAAGTTTGGAGCCAAGTTAAAGCCAAATAATATCATAGTTTAACTACCAAATATGTTATGTTAATCTAGATAGAAAAGAGAGGCTAGAAAAGTGAATTTGTCCTGTTTATACAATGTAGACTTGCTAAATTTCAAAAAGCTAGTTCAGTAAAAAGTCAGTTTTGGATTTTGTACATGTTGCAAACCATAGAGTTCCAACAAAAAATTGTAATTTACTGATTCCTAATTTTAAGTGGTTATACTTAATGCATACATTACAGTGTTGGCGTTATATATAATATATATATATACTTAAACTTATAACTTAAATTGAATTAATCCAAAAGCAATTTAAGCTCTAGAACCTGACATTTTAATTACCTTCTCATGTCAGGATTTCACAGAGTCAGAGAGGTGGTCCAGTAAGTAGTTAAAAGCATTTATTGCTCTTTCTAAAGAACCTGACTTCAGCTCCCAGATCCACATGGAACATTTCACAACATTCTGTAACTCTAGTTTCAGGGTATATAGCAACCTCTTCTGAACTCCATAGGCACCTGTATATAAATATCTCTCTCACACACACACACACACACACACCACACCACACACACTTTCCAAAAAAACTTACTGATGTTTCCAAAGCCTGGTTTAAATCTACCTTCACAGTGTCTGCCAAAGTGTACCAAAACAGTACAAAGTATGTACTTGGCATAATTTGTGAATTTGTATATTGTTGCACAGCTCTGATGTTTATAAATTCCTTATTTTATTATTGAAAACACGTTTTCTGTATTCCTAGCAACTCAAATTTGTTCTTGTTTGTTTAAATGTCCGATTAGTAAAGGACAACCATCATGAACTTTGTTAATATACATGTGACCTTTTTTTCACCAAAGAATATTTTTTAGCATTTATTTTGAGAACAATACCATGCACTTACTATTTTCCTCCTTCTAATCTAATCAATCCCATTCCACTTTAAATTTCTTTGATTTCTTTTTTAAATTGACCACTCAAAATTCCAAATAACTTGTATTTGTGATTATCTAGGTGTTACTATTTTAAAATGTGGTACTTATAAATAAATATACAGAGCCAGCAAGATGAATTAATAGGTAAAGGCATTTTTTAACTAAGACTGACAACCCGAGTTCAGGTCCCCAGAACCCATAAGCTCCCCATAGAAAATTCTTGTCTCCATTTCACTTTGCATCAGCCCATTCAAAAAACCCCGGCAGACTTTTTGCTAGAACCCGTAGAAATAAATAAGCATTGTCAAAGTCAGTGATGAATTACATTCGAAGGGGACAGAAAACAGAAGCATATGGCAAACTATACTTGCTTTCACAAAATTTTTAAGTATAATTGTAAATGAAGATTAAAATGTTAAACTGATAAAAATTACAAGAATAAATTACAGGAACTCAGAAGGTTCGGAAATTGGGTTCCGGTTATTATTGGCAGATTCTAGACAATAGCTGCAGACTTTGCTCCTGAAATGTTAATTAGATTGGAATATACTCATACAAAACACTGAAGCACAAATAGTGGTACGCTCAAAATGAAACCCAGATGTTATTCGTGCTTTGTCAAGTGCTTTCTATCCTCTGCATTACACAAAAAGAATTTCTGCTGGAAACAGTCGATTAATAAGCAAATCTCTTTTTAAATGGAAACTGGAACATAAATTAGGCAAAATAATTTTTGTTCTCCTTTTAGCTTTCATCAGGCGAATGTTATTAAATTATTTCTGAGCCGAATTTCTCTTCTGACTCAATTTTAAAAATGAAAAAGAAAAAAAGTTTTATCAAAGCAGGAAGACTGGTATGTAACCTTACAAGCCATGCTTCCTGGCTTCCTATTTGCCCTTAAGTAAGATGGCTAGCTCCACTTGCACATGCGTGCCGCAGTCCGCGGCGGGGCTGTTTCGTCGCATTTGATTGCGTTGCGGACAGGGATTGGTCGGTTACGGACGGAAGGGCTGGACAGGAAGTCTCTGTGTTTTGAGGCAGCAGCGGATCTCTCTTGGAGTCTTCCCCTTGCCTGGCTGTGTCTGTGGCTTCTCCTCTCCCATCTGGCCATGGGGGAGGCAGAGAAATTCCACTACATCTACAGCTGTGACTTGGACATCAACGTGCAGCTGAAGATGTGAGAGATACGCGGGTGGGGAGTGAGGGCAGTGAGGGGCGGGCTGCTGTCCGGGAGAGGAGCTGGTCCTTCAAGAGAATCTGCTCTGTGTCGCACGGAAGTCCCCAGAGGAGCAGGGAGCAGTTTGCATTTCCCGCTCTTGTGGGGTACTGCTGTTTAATTTTACGCAGGAAAGACATCAGATCTTAGGAAATGAATCTGCTCACCTAAGAAAGAGGAAGATGACCTTTCCTTTAGAGCGGGGCTGGAAAGTGGAATGGGGCATTCGGTAGTCTTGAAGATGTGACATGGGTTCAGTTTAATTACGTGCGAAGTGAGAGACATAGATCGAGCCCCTGGACAGTTTGACGTTTTAAAGGTAGAGACGTTTAAAAGGAGTCGGAGACAGGGTCTTTTAGTAAAACTTGGAGCAACATGTTTAAAGAGCAAGAGCATGGTATCTTGAAATGAAAACCTTAATGGGAAAGAAGAGTACCCGGAAATAACTTCAGAACAGTAGAAACATTTGGATAAGTAGGGAAACTCTCCAGGGAAGAGCAGTTTTGCTGTGCAATTTACATATTGTCAGAATGTTGACCTATGCCATTTCTTGAGGATAAGCAGATAAATTTGAGAACTGGGCCTGTCCTGGCTGTGATGGCATCTTTAATCCGACCACAGGCAGAGACGGGCGGGGGGGGGGGGGGG
>PVIH01000175.1:125933-171549 GCA_004025045.1 Sigmodon hispidus | reverse complement strand
TAGTGAAGACCTAGGACTCCCTAACACATGGAGATAACTTGTGAATGCTGTTCTTTACCTCTTTTGCTCCCATCTCCTACATGTCATTACTTAGGCTTATTTCAGGCATCTTTCTAAGAGATAGGGCCATGTTAATTTCTCTTGTGAGGGGAAGACAGTTGGATTTGAACGTTTTGCTCTGATTCTTTTTCTCAGCTATTAACTTTCTCATCTTATATAATGAGTTTCTATTTCTTCATTTATAAAATGGAAATGTGGTTTTTAAAAAGCACACATCAGATGTCTAGTGTGTTGGCTAATGTAATATTGATATCCAAGACATGTTTCTGCTTCCTTAATAGTGTCCATGTATATCTAGTGTGGCCTACAACACTGTGGTGGATTTTTGTTGTTGTTTTGTATTATGAAATAGTGAGATAGTATTAGTAAATAGTATGGGAAAAAAGAATACCCAGGTAAAAATAAGTTTTAAGACAGATTCTTAAAACTATGTGATTTTGGCCGTCCTAGAACATACTAAGTGGATCTGGCTGCTTCTACCTCCTGAGCACTAGAATTTTTTTTTTTTTAAAACAAACTTTATTTATTTATTTATTTGCCTGGAACTGGAACTACAGACAGTTGTTAGCTGCCATGTCGGTGCTGGGAATCGAACCCGGGTCCTCTGGAAGAGCAGACGGTGCTCTTAACCACTGAGCCATCTCTCCAGCCCCCTGAGCACTAGAATTTAAGGTCTACACTAGCACAGGTGACAGCAGTTTCTTGCAATACTGTATTGTGTATCTTTATACTTCTGGTCTCTATACCTATACATTAAATGTTTGCTTAAAATTTGGATAAATAAGTTGTCAAATTGAAATCAGTAAAATTTTGTTTTGTTTTGTTTGTTTTTGAGACAGGGTTTGTTTAATCCTGGCTGTCCTGGAACTCTGTATACTAGGCTGGTCTTGAACTTAGAGATACACTCACCTCTGTCCCCCAAGTGCTGGAATCAGTAAAATTAATCTTAAGGCCTAGGTCAC
Organism: Sigmodon hispidus; assembly: GCA_004025045.1. Lineage (NCBI taxonomy): Eukaryota > Metazoa > Chordata > Mammalia > Rodentia > Cricetidae > Sigmodon > Sigmodon hispidus. Next base: position 170,527 of record PVIH01000175.1, on the reverse strand, counting down.
AAGTGAGTGACAGGGTTTAAAATGAAGCCTGAAGAAGAGAAATTTTTTCATGAAGTTAGAATAAGCTTAAAACAATGCTAGGATTTTCAAAAGTAACAAAAGTGATGTTGCTTTTAGAAATAGGAAGTTATTATTAGATAGTTAATAGTTACTTTAACTAGCATAATCTTATCTTTTTTATGTGTCCATGCGTGCTTTAAAACTCTACATCTGCAATAATATGTCTGTGTTTTCAGAGGAAGCTTGGAAGGGAAGAGAGAACAAAAGAGCTACAAAGCTGTCCTGGAAGATCCAATGCTAAAGTTTTCCGGGCTCTACCAGGAGACATGCTCTGACCTCTATGTGACTTGTCAGGTTTTTGCTGAAGGGAAACCTCTGGCCTTACCAGTCAGAACATCCTACAAGGCATTCAGTACAAGGTGGAAGTAAGTGTTTTCCTGTGTTATTGTTATTTTTTTCATCTACCATGTGAGAGATTACATACTTCTTCCATAGCCTTACTAATGTTCTAAGTAGAGACAGTTTACCAGGGATTCCCTGGGAGTTTCTTAACTGTATACCTATGAAACTATAAATACTAGTTAGACTGTTAAAAGCATGTATTACACTGGTATAGATAGTTATGTTGACTATCTTTCTTTTCCTACATAAAACTGTGTAGTTGATAGTGACTTCATGTTTTATGTAATATATTGACATTTTGCAAAGTATTTTTCTCTTTTACAATATAAACTAGAATACAGTCTTGTTTGTTTGCTAGGTCTTTTGTTTATTGTTCTTGCTATTGCGTGTTTTGAAAGTTTGTCAAATTACAAAAAAAATTAACCAAAGCAAACAAACAAAACCTACAATTTGATCACTAAAAGATCTAAAACAACTGAAGAAGATAGATTGAGAAAATATTTCAGGTATGTATCAAGAGTGTAAACATTCAAAAAAATAGACTGATTGAAGGAAAACATGTTATTCAGCTTTTGAAAGGTGAATTTATTGCAGCATAACTCACTAGAATAAGAATGATGATTAAACATTTTATGCTTCCATTGCCCATCTAAGTAGTTTCCTACCAGAAGTTTATAAACTGGGGTTAAAAAGTTATTTTGTAAAAGAACCTCATACTACTTAAATTATTGTATTTCCTTGGTTTAGTTAATATTTTTAGAGGTGTGATAAGGCTCCACATTCTCTAAATGTCTGTTTGTGACTTGTGTGAGTGCTGATAATAAGGAATTCTCCCAAATTGTGTCCAGGTCTCTCTTAATGCCTCCTCTCCTGTCATGTCCTACAGTGAGCTCTCAGAAAGAAGGAGGGTATGGTCCAGTGGGTCAAGACACTCCCATCACCCCTGACAGCCTGAGTTCTGTCCCTGAACTCTGCATTTTGGAAAGAGAAAACTCTGTCTTGAAAGTTATTCTCTGACCTCAATCACAGTTAATGAAGATCTGTAAGGTCTTTAGTTTTTAGTTTTCTGTAATCAAATTAAGAGATTTGTTATTGTTATTGTCTTATGATTGTTCTTTAGGCAGGTTTTTTTTCTTTCTTTTCCTACACAAAACTGTGACTATAACTCTCAGCCTTTTGCATGCTCAGTAGGCACTCCAACACTGAGGTACAGCCCCTAAACATTTACAAAAACATTTAGATTTTATCCTCTTCTCTAAAACATTTGAAACAGAGACAAAGAAAAAAAAAAGAGAGTCGGAGAGCAAGCAGAGATGTGTGTGTGTGGGATAACAGGTTGGAATTAATTTAACAATTTCTATTTCAAAATGTATTCATCTCTAGAGAATAAGGACAGTGGTGGTCATGATAAGACTGCAGTGTCTAGATTTAGGTTTTGATTATTGGGGATTGGGCTAGTAATGATGGGGAATAAAATGACAAAATGATGTTGCTGACATACAGCCTTTTGGTGTTTGAATAGATCCTTCAGCGGTTTGCGATGCTGAAATTAGCTCTTATATGTGTTAGCTGAAAGGCCACTTTTCTTTCAACTTCCAGCCTGTAAAACAGGTCAAACTGCAGTTATTTTCACTGAAAGAGGTTTGGGGACCAGGAATTAGTAGCGGAAGATTTGAAGGGAAGGATCGCTTACTTGATCAAGGTACTGTTTCCCAGAATTTAAAGAGTAGACAAAGAGATGAGAAATTCTACAGATTAATTTGGATATTGACGTTAGTTTTTCTTTTAACTTTACCTCATGGGAATTGTCTCCTTGTCAGTCAACTGCTGTTGTTTCTTCATCCACAGTTAATAACAGTGTTCAGTATTTCCTTTTAAGTCTGTTTTGCCTTATACAGTACATCTGTAGGGATAATGACTCTCTTAAATGTGCAATTTGCTTCTTTAAGAACTTTATATCAAAAAGATTGATAATGTTTTGCTTCTAATCAGAATTGATGGGTATCTTTAATTTTCCCAGAGTTCCAAAATTTACAGTGACCATAAATACTTTTGTTAGTTTTTGAAACTTTGGTTATGTCTCACTGATATGTTTGTATAGATAAGCTGTTTTCAGAGTAGTTGTGAGTGAATAGAGAGTTGTCTGCTTTCTGAGTATTCATGTTATTTGTGTGGGATTTTAGAAGTCATCTGCTTATGGGAGTGGAAATTACCAAATGAATTCATTTTAAATGCAGAAGAATATCTGCAAAGATAAATATAGAATAAGAAATTGCTGGCTATTTCTGTATTATTCCATATTATTAACAAACACACATTGAGTTAACATTTGCAGGCATTCTTAGGAAACATAGAATGTTAGTAGCCAAGTGTCATCAATGCCAGTGAAGGTGTAGTGATCAAAATATAGTTTGAAAATTTTTAAGAAGAAAAAACTAAATGCAATAGACCATATGTACAAGTTGGCATTGTCTAAGTGTTATAAAAGCTAGTCAGCTTTGGCTTGGTGAGGGTTGCCTTAACAGACCATAATTGATTTCTTTTATAATTGCAGTATGATTTGTTTGTTCTCATAATGTTAAGTTGTATTCTGGAGAATTATTAAAGCAAATGACAGTTTGGTTTAAAAATTTTACCATGCTAAATATGTTTCCATATTGGATTATTTATCTTTATTTTTCTGCTGTTCTGTTTCCATACATCTTAGTGATGTAACTTTTTCTTTCTGGTTATTTTTGGGGGTGGGGGTAGGAGACAGGTGTCACTTTGTACCTTGGGCTGCACTCAAACTCTCTAGGCTGGCCTAGACTTGAACTAACAATAATAATACCTCTGTCTCGTCAGGTTGTAGGCATATATCACATTGCTTAGCTTGAGTGTTTCAAGTAAATGTCTTGATATAACAGTGCTATTTTTCAGGAGCTATATTCAAAATTCATATGTTTATATTTGAACAAGCAAAATTGAGGGGATTTCCACATTATTTTTTAGCATACAAACCTAATCTTTTTGGAGCCTTCTCATCTGAATCATCTTTTATTGGTTAATTTGAAAGAAAGTTATGTATTTATTTTGTTGACTTTGTTTCCGTAGTTGGAATGAATGGCTAAAACTCCCTGTGAAGTACCCTGACCTACCTAGAAATGCCCAAGTGGCCCTGACTATATGGGATGTGTATGGACCAGGAAAAGCTGTGCCTGTTGGGGGAACAACTGTGTCACTCTTTGGAAAATATGGGTAAGCATTCTGCCCACTAGTCCACAGAGGGCTGTATCTTTTTCTTTCCTAGAGAACTTTGATTGTTTATGCAGTCTGATTTTCTCTGTGAAAACCAGTTAAGAATGTAAGCCTTACAAATTTCTGAGATTGGGTCTGAGTTTCATTTATTACACCAGTGGCCTCTTCTTTTAAAGGACCCTGGCACACACTTAGACTGTACATGTGGCCCTTAAAGCTTTACTGGAAGGTGGCACACTGACTGCCACCTTGTGCTTTTTTCCAAAATCTGTGTATATGTGAGTCACTGAGAGGGAACTTCTTAGTGAGTGCTAATAAATAATTTAAAGACTGATCTTTTACAAAAGTTCTGTAAAAGCAAACTGTCTTTTTACTTGAGCATCTAGCTTCAGAGATTTCTAAGTAGCTTAAGAGCAGATTGGTTATTACTTAGATTGGTAGAATCATATGCAAATTGCAGATGATGTGCAGGTGTGTGTATGAATTCTGAAGTCATAGCAGTGGCTGCTACAGTGCCATGGCCCTGCCAGCTAGAGCCATCTTGGCAGCTGGTACTGTGCCTCTGATAGAGCGGAAGGAAGGGTTGCTGTGCTGTTCCTCTGTCTCATCTGTGTGGCTTAATTTCCCAAGTGGACATGAGGATGTGCGCATCTTCTGCCTCCCCACCTGGGGGCTCTGTAATTTTAGACAAGTTTCCATGAGTGTACAAAGAAAGTGATGTGATTCCTTCATCATCACCAGTATTCAGCACACCCCTCCCCAAACCCCATTTTAAACTCTTTTCTAGATCTTTCCCAAGGTGCCTAAATCATTTAGTAGACTGACGTCCTGCCAGATGTGGCTTCTTGTTTTTAGTTAAATTGAGCCAGAGTATTGGCTGAGGAGTGGAGATGGAGAGCATGAAGGAATGCTGAGTGCTATTTCTGATGTGTGAGGGGCCTCACTTTCAGGACTGCTGCCAATAACTTCACTGCGGCCGGGTCCTCAGAGGCTGCTTCAGCATCTCATTAAATTGTCTCTGTTAGGCTCAAATCTGTGATCCTCTTGCCTCTGCTAGCTGAACTGTTTTAATATCAAACAAATATTAAAAGAGAAAGACTTAACCTTATAAGAGGCCGTGTTTTTGTAATAACTTAAGAAGGTCTTTAATATTTTTTTATTAATGAAAAACTGATGTATACTGAGGAGTCAACATTACTTATTCATGGTCACAACACTGCATGCCATAGATGGTACAGTTGTTACCCAAACCCAGGCAGAAAAATTATATAACTTAACAGTTTTCATTTGTATCTTGTAAATGTGATATTCTAGTGCCTAGAAATTTAGTGTCTGCTATTCCAAAATGTCTGTTGAAGTGGTTGTTGAGTACTGTCCTCCAAGCATGGCTGACACATCATTTTTGACAGAACAACTATAAATACTTGGAGAGAGGGATCTCCTTTGATTGAATGCCTTGTTGACTTGCCACTCCTTATAGAAAGGGGGTATAGGGTATATCCCACCTGGGATTCACACTGTTCTCTCATGCATCTCCCAGTCGTTTGTATGCATTTCTGCCCTGACTGTATGTGACCACATTGTAGGAGGTGCTAGCCTATGTAGACTAAGTAAAGTGGGCTGCATTGATGTGACTGGGGGAAGTCTGTTCTGGGATGAGACTGGCTGATGTCTAGCTGCCTTGTGCTCACTTAGGCTTTGGATTTTGCCTTGGCTTGCCACTGGAGCCAAGTAAGAAAGAAGTACACATTTGCCTAAGTCTGGTCAGGAACATATTCCTTCAACACTGATAACATATGCATTGGATTTAGATCATTTCTATAGACTTCTCTCATTTTCTGATTATCTAAAGGAGAAAGAATGGCCGGAGAAGAGATTTATGGATTTTAGCAGCTCAGCTCAGTGCTGCACATGGAGGGCTCAGAGCCTGGCAAGCTTGACACACATTTCTTGATGATGACCTACCTCAGTTTACTTCTGCTCTGAACTTCCTTCCTTACAGCATGTTTCGACAAGGAATGCATGACTTGAAAGTCTGGCCTAACGTGGAGGCAGATGGCTCTGAGCCCACCAGAACTCCTGGCAGAACAAGCAGCACACTCTCAGAAGATCAGATGAGCCGCCTCGCCAAGGTACACAGGCTTCCGACACAAGGAGACTCTGATGTGAATCAGTGGATCTTGACATTAGAATCTTGTCAGTTGTTTTTTTGGCTTAAATTAAACTTTAGTAACAGTTTTGAGATGTGATTTATAAACTTTATTGTTGAAAGGTGTATGATCCAAGTCATTGTATAATCTTTCTAGCTATATGATTTTAGGATATTTTCACCCCTGAAAGCTCTGTGTATTCAGTTGTCACTTCTCATTTCATCCTCCTCACGCTTCCTGATGGCTACTGGCCCACTTTCTGTCTGTGCACTTCTGCATGTGGAATTGCGCTGTACGGACTTTTGTCTAGGCTTGCATCAGATTTGGAAGTGTTGGTCTCTAGTATTTTCACTATCATGTTTATTCTCTATATTTTTTTTTTAAGTGAAAGGGTGGCAGAGCTCTATAGTAAGTATGCTTACTGCGATAGTCTTGCAGCTTCCTTTTTCTCTCTCCAAATGAATAAAGCTGAAGATGTATTTCAGCTGTTCATTTCCAGAGCTTGCCTGTGTTTTTCCTGGGTGTGTAGGACAGTTAGTTCAGAAACTTTTCGTATGTCTGCCCTCTTTAAGAGTTTATCAGTAGTGAACTTTCATTTGGCTATTTTCCATGACATTTTATTAGAATCATCTCTTACATACTCTGTGAGCTACTAAAATTTGAAAAATTCAGTTTTTAAGTGTCTTAAGAACATAGTTTCAGTCTGACTACCAAAGGATAATGGGGCTGTGAAATGAAGACTAACCATTAAATAGCCCATGAAAAGATGGGTAATTATTAAACAAAGATTGTCAACTCTGAGCTGGAAGAATGCTTTTACTCTGACTCATTGATTAACTATGGAAGTTAAATTCTAACTACAATATGAATAACTAACATTTGAAAGCCCACTTTCTAAATTTGTCTTTTTAAAAAGTTTTGGTGATTTTAATGGAATAAAGTTCTACATAATGATTTAGATTGTTTTATAAACCTGCCTAGTTTTCTTTTGAGGAAAAATGGGTAAGAGAAAAAGAAGTACTACTGTAGAGTGCTCAGTTTAAGTCTCATCTTTTTTATAATTTGGATATCCTAGAGTTTTAATGGGAAACAAAAAATGGACGTATTAAAATATGCAATCCCCTACATCTTGCTCATTTTTATTTTTTCTGTTTCTAAACTTTTATAATTAGTGCTTATTTCTGTTTCAACTGATTTGTGAACATAGAGACCAGACTTCAGGGCTGTCTGTTTACTTTCCCAGTCTGAACCAGCTTCTTGGTAATGATGGACCGGCGTGTATGCTTCCCTTCAACTCTGTTTTTCAGCTTGTCAAACTTGAAGAATTTTATGATAGGATGCATATCCTCCTGGGCTTTGGATGTGACCACTGGGCTCTGGTGTTTGATTTATATTGAACCTGTATCTCCTTCTCATTTTAGCAGCTCTGCATGATGCCTTCACAGTGTGCTTTCCTTTCTGTCAGTTTGATTAAGAGGAGGCAAAGAGAAAAAAAACAGGTAGATAGAAAATGTTTTGTGGTCTATGTGGTGATGTTGGGGAGTGTGGGGAACTTCATGCTCCTGCAGTGAAGAGGGAGAACCATGGAACTTCAGAGTTGTATCTGGTCGCTGTGGGTTGGAGTCTGGACTTATGGCAGCAGGAGGCAGAGGACAAAAGGGGTGCGTGATACACAGAAACAGGACAAACAGAATGCTACATTTATCCTGCTGTATGCTGCCTAGATAGGGATGCAGGTTATGGGGATAATACTCATTTTCTTTAATGCTGTCTATACTTACCTGTAGTACTGCAGTCCACATGCTGTTCACATTAACATGACAGTTCATAAAAACTGAGTGGAAAACATTCTGCCTTCAATCACACTATAATCTAAATCATTAAGAAGAAATACAATAGAAAAATGATAGTTAAAAGTGTGGAGTGTGTAAGCAAGTGAAGACCTAATGAAGTACAAAGAATACACACATTTTTTTAAGTAAAGTATAGATTCAGAAAAGACAATTAAAAGTACTTTCAGAGAGTTAGTCCTAACTGAGGCCTGACTGCATACAGCAGTGAATTCAGTACAGATACTCTCTTTGCCTTCAAGCCGTAACACCCTGTTCACATATTTTGACTTTAATCATGATTAAAAACAAGCACAACTTCTGTCTTTTAAATGCTTATTTTACAGAGAAAGAGAATTATTGACTAATAAGAGTTTATAGAGAAATTCATTACTGTACAAATGGGAAAAATACACCCGCAGTCTTAACATTCGGGTTGAGTGAAAGAGTCCCATGTTATTTCATTTATCCCTTTAAATTTTTTTTTTAAACTTTATTTTATTTATTTATTTATTTATTTATTTATTTATTTGCCTTGGTGTTTGCCTGGAACTGGAACTACAGACAGTTGTTAGCTGCCATGTGGGTGCTGGGAATCGAACCCGAGTCCTCTGGAAGAGCAGACGGTGCTCTTAACCGCTGAGCCATCTCTCCAGCCCCTCCCTTTAAAATTTAAATTTATTGTTTTTAATAATAAAAATAATTATTTTAAATTTAATAATTTAAAAAGTTAAGAGTTATTTGGTAACTACTGTTGTGGCTTGAATGAGAATAGCCCTCTTAGTCTCATATATCTGAATACTTGGTCCCCAGTTGATGGAACTATTTGAGAAGGAGTGGGAGGTGTGGCCTTGTTGGAGCTGTGTCACTGGGGTCAGGTTTAGAGAGGGCACATGTTCCTGCCGTTCCCAGGTAGCTCTCTCTGACTCCTGCTTGCAGATCAGAATGTAAGCTCTCAGCTGTCCTGCAGCCATGTTTTGGTTTGCCATCATTCTCTCCAAGCCGCTGTTACCCACTTTGCTTTGTGGGTTGCCTTGTTCATTGTGTTTTAGGACAGCACAGAAAAGTAACTAAGTCAATTACTGGAATTATTCATGGCTGTCAGGCTTCTTCAGTGGTGTCAGTGACATTACCTAAAATATTTTGTATGAAACTCGGAGAATAAATTTTGCTTTAGATAACATACCTTTTATCAAAAAGGTGTTTGATTTGATTACATATCACCACTGTTTCATGTTTCAGTAGGGTTTGGGAATACTTTGTCAATTGTTTTCTCATTTTGTTGAGTGGTGTCTTTTCAGTCACTTGGTTTACTCACAGTTGTCCAGTACTATCAAAGCTTTTAGACTTGTCTGAAAGCTGGTGGACTGGGTAGACTGTGTTAATGCCAATGTGATACTGAGCCCTGAAATATTATTGATTGATGTTCTGAAAAATCTGTTCTCTGTTTTTACAGCTATAATTTCTTCCTGAGGAAAAGAAAGAAACATGCTTTTAAAACTAGATTAATCTTTGAGAAGTCCTCCTGAGTAATGAGGTTTATGAGTAATCTTTAAAAGAAAAATTGAAGAATTTTGAACATGACTTCATTAATCAAGAAGATAGAAAAATGTAGATGAAACTTTTGCTTGCTAAGAATTAAATATTATAGGCATAGGCAGACTCTGACATGTGCTGTCATGGTTACTTCAAATCTTTGTTGTTCAGATGAATTTTATGTATGGCTATATTTTGTCTTAGTTACAAATTATTTCATAGCTTATGTTGGAGTTTAATATAGATAGGACTCATTTTTGTTTATTTCAGAGATACATCTTTAGATACAGAAATCTATGAGACAGCCACAATCTGTCTATCTGACTGTCTTGTTTGCCCCTACACATATCATAGATTAGGGCCAAGAATAAAACTTTTTGTCAGTGTTTATTTACGTCAGCTTAAGACATTCCAGGTTTAAGAAAGGTATTGGCCAGGAACATTGGTACCACCATTTGGAAGACAGAGGCAGGCGAACAGGTCTGTAAGTTTAAGGCCTGTCTGGTCTCTTTAGTAAGTTCTGGGTTAGCCAGAGCTATGCTGTGAGACCCTATTTCAGTCAAACAAACAGACAAAACAAAAAGGGAAAGTGATAAAGGAAAGAAAGGTGCTAGAGATGAAAGAGTAATGAATGACCTTTCATTCTAATTTGAGGGAATGCTGAGTAAAATAGCAGAAATTTGCAGAAGTTCACCTGAGATGAGTATGCTGAAAATGTCCTATGGTGGTGATTTGTTACATATTTAATAAAACCAGTCTGGAATACCAGAGAAGAGATCCACCCACAGCCAATCCAGGAGGATCAGAGAGTGGTAACTCACAGCTTTAATCCTAGCATGAGGAAAGACTGGGAGTGGTGACCTACACCTTTAATCCCAGAAGATCTGAGTTTGAAGTCAGCTTGGTTTACAGGCTGTGGTGGTGCCACACCTTTAATCCCATAACCCCAGAGACAGAGATCTTTCTGTGTTTCTATGAGTTCAAGGCTGACTACCAAATAGTAGTAGCCCATACCTTTAATCTTAACCTGGATGTGATACAACTGGGAGAAGAAGGTATTTAAGGCAGGTGTAGGAAGACAAATGGGACATTAGAAGTGATATAAGAGCAAGGCTGAGGAAGCTGGAAGATAGCTGGTTGAGATTTGACTGTAGTGTTTCCTCTCATTGAAATTCCAGCTTTTCCCCTATATCTGGCTCTGAGTTTCATTTATTACAACCAGAATTCTTGCAACAGTCCTGCCTATGGTACAGAGCAGTGGGAGCTGGCCAACATGGCTGTATTCACATAGGTTCTGTGAATTTGAAAGTTTCACTGTCTGCTAAAGAACAAATTAGTTTTATTCATTTCTTAAGTGTCAGAGAAAAGAGGCAAAACAAAACAGATGCCTGCTTTTAGTTACCTGTAGGGGATTTGGCAAGCTGGTGGAAAAGTCAGCACTGTAGACCAGAATGGAAGGAATTCAGATTTATATACTCTACTGAAAAGTGTCTTAGGTATGGTAGTGTCAGAAGTACTGTCTAACTGTGGTGGTGGGTTGTGGGGCCTTACACTATGGCAAACCTCTTTGCAGTTTTCAGGCATGTAATTGTCACTGTGAAAATGAGGGCAATCCTGGTTGGTACATGTTCCTTTCTGGTGATTGGTGTGAGCCACCATGCATGAATCTTGTTAGGAACTTTTTGTTATGTGTTTAAGGGCAGCTGTGTGATCTGTCTGAGGCCAACCATTCTGCTGTTCTGCTGTTTGGATGAAATACATCTCTTTTTTCCCCTCTAGCTTCCTGTTTAATGTTTATATCACTTCATTTATTTATATGAATTATTATTCCTGTCTCCTACTCTAAGACAGAAAATGTCCTGGGCAGAGTTTAAAAGTTTGCAGATATTTATTTTCCATCCTGTTTGACATCCTTCTACATCGTTTCTCTCTCCTGATCTAAGTAAGTGTTGAATACTAGACTCTGCCATATTCTTGGCTTTAGCACTTGAGGTGCGCATCTGTTTCTAAGGACCACTTGTTTGAGCAGTCCCTTCCTTCCCACTGCTCCTGGTCTGGATGCTCTGTGGCATGCTGGGCTGCCTTAGTCCTGTCCTTTGTACTTGTTTTCAACACTCACTGGTCTGATACTGTACTTCAGCATGACATCTTCCATGAGATCTGATAATATGTGATTAGGAATCCAAGAGGTTTCATGGCCATGTTGCTAATGGCTTGTTGACTCTTTTATTTAAATAGCCTTGACTACCCTTTTCTATTTAGTTCAGGTGAAGTTAGGGCATAATATTCCAGTATTTGGAGAACACTGATCTTTCAACTGTGCATGGCTTCTTGTGAATTCTTTAGAATTCCCCATACCTGACAAAGAATGAGTGGCATGCGGACTCTTTCTAGAAAGGACACCCAGCAATGATAATTTCTTCACAAGCATTTTGAAATGCTTGGATTTCTTACCCTGCTGCTTACCAGGGTGTAGATCTTGAAGGTTTAGGTCATTAACATTTCAGACTCAATGAAATGCATGTTTATCCCAGTAACACATAAAAGTTGCCTGCACTCACCTATGCTGAAGGAAGTTCCCATTGATTCTCAGCATCTGTAGAAATGGGGGATAACCAGAAGCTGCTGTAGACTGGAAGACTGAACTTGTTGGATATGTTGTCATTAGAACCAACAAGAAATGAAGTAACACAAGCTCCAAGAAGCTGCTTTCAATGTGCCTAACAATTACAGTCATATAAATTCAATACCTATTATTACAAATTAACATTTAACTATTATTATTTCATGTTACTTGAGCCTTTCCTAAAAATAAAAGCCATTATGGTTTGATGATCCAAAAGGACTTTGGTAACTAAAGTGTATTGAATTTGGATGAACTATTTAGAGGCTTTTTCATCAAGCCCACTATTCCCACCATGCTATGCAACCCTCAGAGAAGTCAGTCTGGATGACCAGCTCCAGTTCCTTGTCTCTCAAGTAGGTAAGCTTCTTCAGAAATCATGGGAAATAATGAAGTGCATGCCATAAACCTCTAACTGGGCTTGCTCTATTCTGGTGGGTAAATAAGGTAAATGCCTGGAAGACATTTTCATTGGTAACTATTCAGTTCTGCAGAACTTCTGTAACTAAGTTAAGAAATGTAGAGTTTTTTTTTTATTAATATCAAGCTGTTGTAGAAGCTATTGAACAGTCATCATTACATATGTAAATGACTCTTAATTTTCCATTCACTTTTGAATTTATCATTATTTTTCTCTGTTGAGACATAAAGACATTATTCACTGTTTCTGATTGCAGCATTTTAGAGTGTATGTGTTGCCATACCTAGCAGCTCTATCAGTTGAGGTCTGAAAGATAATTTATACTTGACCTTTGTAGTGGCTTTATCAAATTTAGTATTCCTCTGTGATAGCTGTTCAGAAGATTGAGAAAGGTCATGTCTGGTGTGCAGCTAAGAAAAAAAAGAAGGCCTAGCATATGTAGGGAGTGACATTTATTATCAGCAGCATAGATTCAGGTGGAGCAAATGGCTACAGAAAGTTCCCAGTGTGTCTGGATATATATGCATAATGAAGAAGGAAACCTCACTTCATTTCTACATCAGGAAACAACTCACCATTGCCAGTGTTTTCCTCCTAGCAAGGCATTGTGGGGACCAAGAGAAGCTAGAGGAGCTGGAATTGCACAGTAACAGTGTCTCAACAGAGTGGATAGCAAAGACAGGCAGGAGGAAAGTGAATGAGAGCCTGTCTCACATCATTCCAAACTGGCTTTTCCAGTAGAAAATAAAAACGTTATATTACTTTTTTTGTTTGTACAAATGAGCAAAGTCATAGTAGAAATCAGTAAGTATCTATATACTATGTTATGAAAGTTTTGCATCTTGCATGTTAAGGCACAGATAGAAAATAATATTTTTTTATGGCATGGCCTCAAAAGTGACAGAGTTTAAAAAGAGTTTGTCAATGTTGGAAGCAGGTCTCCAGCTTGCACTGTGACACTGTCCTGTAAGCCACACTGCTTGTTCTTTTGTCCTTGGGACTATTTCATATTCTCATTGAAATAGCTCACTCATCCCTTCGATGTTCTATCAGAGCTAACAAAATATCTGGCCCTTGCTGTATGTGAGTAATTATACTAAGCACTCACTGGTGTTCTTTTATTAATTGTTTAAGTTAGCATGAAAATGCTGTATTTCAAGGTAGCATTTCTGTACATTGTGTCATGTGCTATTCTTACTCAGGGTCTCTTCACTTGCCACCTCTGCTTCACTGATCCCCTTCCTCTCCCAAACAGTCCCATTTGCTTTCAAGTCCCATGTGTCCCATTATTCTCCCTCTTGCCCTCTTTCCCCTTTTAAAGGACTTTTCCTAGTTTCAGTCCACTTTTTACTTTGACATTTTACACACACACACACACACACACACATCTAGATTCAGCCTATGAGAAAATATACAGTATTTATCTGACTCAGTCATATTTCATGTAAGATAATGATCATTGTCCAGTCCCATTGTTTTCTCTCATGTGTGATTTTATGCTTTATGGCTGAATGAAATTCCTGTGTGTATATGTGCATATTATATTCCTTCACTCATCCCTGATGGACTTCTAGACTGGTTTCATTTCTTTATAAACATGAGTAGTGGTTACAGATTTCTATATTTTCATTTAAATGTTATCATGGGGGAAAGGTGCCATTTGCTATTCAAAAGAAAGTTGAATATTTTTTAAGTAGTACTTTTGTATTACAATATACCTCAAATTTTTTTTAGAAAAAGATTTTGTCATGTGTTTTGCCTGCATATGTAGAAGTTCACCACTTGGCCTCCTGCTCACAGAGATCAGCGGAGAGCACTGGGTCTCTTGTAACTCTGTGAGTGCTGGGAACTGAACCCTAGTCTTCTGCAATAGCTGTGCAGGTTCTTAATCACTGAGCCACTTCTCTAGTCCCTGAGCCTCTTCTAACATTTCACATAAGGTTGTCACTTTATGTTTTGAAGTACTGTGAACTCATAGTTGTGATGGTGTCAAGGAAGATAAAGATTATTAGTGGTTATGGCTTTTCAGTTCTGAGTGAGGTAATAATTAATGGTACTGTTTGCTGTCTTTTGGGGAACACTGTCATGTCATGGGCAGAGAAGAGGAAGTTGATAAGCTAAGAGTAGTGGTGGGAGAAGATTGGGATGTCTAGTGTTGCTTCTTTCTATGAATCTGTTGAGGAACAGTTTTGATATATAAGTAAAGCTGATGCTTGAAGTTTAGAGTCAGTAACAAAGCTGGTTTTAATCTGAGGACCTTGTAGCTTATCTTAATTTCTCTGTGAATCTTCAAAGCCACTGTGACACAATTTACAAAACTAGGGCAAGACAGTCTGTAAGACTTCAGTGCACTCAAATGTCAGCAATGTTAGAATTTTAAATCCTTTTACTGTTGTTTTCTAAAATAAAGGCATACATGTGTGTGCATGTACTTCAGTCTTAGAATAATGATTTTTTTCTTATGTGTAACTTATTTTTTTTTTTCAGAATGGTTGTTCCATTACAAATGAGAAAATAGAGACAAGGTGGCTTATCTTCCTCAGAGGATCTTTTATTATAATTTCATATATGATAATCAAAATGGAAGAGCTATAGGACATCTAGATAACATTCAGTAAAGACTGTGAACTTCTCTTGCTTACTGACCAAGACTGCAGGCTTGATTTTAAAGACTTCTTTTTCATTTTTAGAAAAAAAAGTTTTTCTCTTCCCTAATTTCTTATTCTGATCTTGTATGTGGTTTTGATACATAAAAGTACTTTGCATGTGGGAATCAGGTGTAGGGATGGATCACATGAGGAATTTGATGTTCTAATGTATGGATTTATATATAGACTCTAATTTGTAGGAGTGCTTCATGCTTACAGTTTGAAGTGTAAGAATGCTTTCTATGTGGAATTGGATATGTAGAAGGACTTCTTATGTGAAATTGATAATACACACTCAAGATTCTTCATCTTAGATTTTTAGAGCCCAAAAATATTTTGAGTTTTGAATCATTTCAGAATTTGAAGTATTTATACACACTTTGATAAGATTTTCTTGAATGTATGCCCCAAATATAAGCATAACATTTTCTACTGTAGTCTATATTATATTGTCTTAAGCAGTGCAAGAATTACTTTTTAATACAAAAATTGGTACACAGTGACTAATCCTATGAGATTATTGTGGAGTTTTCCAATTGTGGTCTCCTAAATTGCTTTGGGTTTTGTAATGTTAGAAATTCTTCTTTTTTTATTTAAGATTTTTTAAATTCATTTTACATACCAACCACAGATCTCCCTCTCATCCCTCCAGCTCTGTCTCAGCCTCCCCCCACCTCTTATCCCCTTCTCCTAAAGGGTAAGGCCTCCCTTGGGGAGTCATCAAAGCCTGGTACATTCAGTTGAGGCCGGACCAAGTTCCTCCCCCCAGTATCAAGACTGAAAAAAGTGTCTCACTATAGATGATAGTCTCTAAAAAGTCAACACACGATTGAGGGAAAGATCCTGCTCCCACTGCCAGGGGCCCATTAGATAGACACAACTATCTCCCATATGCAGAGGACCTAGTTCAGTCTCATGCCGGCTCTACAACTGTTCGTCTAAAGTTTTTGAGTTCCCACAAGCTTGGTTCTCTGTAGATTTCTCCATCATGATCTTGACTGTCTTTGCTCATGTAATCCTTCTTCCTTCTCTTCAACTGGACTCCTGGTAGTTGGCCTGGTGTTGGCTGTCGATATCTGCATCTGCTTCTGTCAGTTACTGGATGGAGACTGTGATGACAGGGTATTCACCAATCTGATTACCAAAATGGGCCAGTTTGGGTACCCTCTCTATTATTGCTAGTAATCTAAGCTGGGGTCTTCCTTATGGATTTCTGGGAATTTCCCTAGCACCAGGTTTCTCCCTAATTCCATGATGTCTCCCTCTGTCAAAATATCTTTTTCACTGCTCTCCCACTCCATCCCTCCCCCAGCTCGACCATCCTGTTCCCTTATATTCTTATCTCCCACCCCCAGCTTACTCAGAAAATCAAATCTATTTCCCCTTCCCAGGGTGATCTATGTGTCCCTCTTAGGGTCCTCCTTGTTAGCTAGCTTCTCTTGAGTTGTGGATTGTAGCCTGTGCTTTATACCTAGTATTGACTTATGAGTGAGTACATATCATGTTTGTCTTTCTGTGTCTGGGTTACCTCACTTAGGATATTTTCTAGTTCCATCCATTTGCTTGCAAATTTTATGAGGTTATTGTTTTTTACAGCTGAGTCATACTCTGTCTGTATTTGTATACTTTATCCAGTCTTCAGTTTAGGGTCATCTGGCTATTACAAATAATGCTACTATGAACATAGTTCAGCAAATGCCCTTGAACATCCCTTGAGTATATACCCAAGAGTGGTATCATTGGGTCTTGAGGTAGATTGATTGCCAATTTTCTGAAAAGTTACTGTACTGATTTTCAAAGTGGCTGTACAAGTTTACACTCCCACCAATAGTTAATGAGTGTTTCCCTTGCTCCACATCCTCTCCAGCTAATCAGTGCTTTTAATCTTAGCCATACTGACAGGTTAAGATGGTAACTCAGAGTCTCAGAGTCCTTTTGATTTGTATTTCCCTGATGACTAAGGATGTTGAGCAATTCCTTAAATGTCTTTTGGCCATTTGAGATTGTTCTGTTGAGAATTCTCTGATTAGACCTATAATTTATTTTTTAATTGGATTGTTGGGTATTTTGACATTTAGTTTCTTGGGTTAGTTATTTTGGAGATCAGCCTTCTGTCTGATGTGAGGTTGGTAAAAATCTTTTCCCATTCTGTAGTCTGTTGTTTTGTCTTATTGACCGTGTTCTTTTTCTTACAGAAGCTTTTCAATTTCAGGAGATTCCATCTATTAATTATTGCTCTCAGTGTCTGTGCTACTGGTATTATATTTAGGAAGTTGTCTTATGTGCCAATGTATCCAAGACTATTTCCTACTTTCTCTTCTATCAGGTTCAGTGTAACTGGATTTATGTCAAAAGGCTTTGATCAACTTGGACTTGAGTTTTGCGCATGGTGATAGATAAGGATCTATTTGCAATCTTCTTCATGTTGACATTCAGTCTGCCAGTACCATTTGTTGAAGATCCTTTCTTTTTTCCATTGTACAGTTTTGGCTTCTTTGTAAAAAATCAGGTGTGTATAGGTGTGTGGATTAATGTCAGGGTCTTCAGTTTGATTCCATTGATGAACATGTTAATTTTTATGCCAATACCAAGGTGCTTCAATAGTATAACTTGAAGTTAGGGATGGTGATGCCTCCAGAAGTTCCCTTATTGTACAGGATTGCTTTAACTATTCTGGGCCTTTTGTTTTTCCATATGAAGTTGAATATTGTTGTTTTGAGGTATGTGAAGAATTCTTTTGGAATTTTGGTGGGGATTTCACAGAATCCATAGATTGCTTTTGGTAAGATTGCCATTTTTTATTATGTTGGTTCTACTTATCCATGTGCATGGGAGATCTTTCCATCTTCTGCTATCTTTTTCAAAGACTTGAAATTCTTATCTTATAGGTCTTTCACTTGCTTGGTTATAGTTACCCCAAGGTACTTTATATTATTTGTGGCTAATATATAAGATGATGTTTCTTTGTCCTAATTTCTTTCTTAGCTGCTTTATCGTTTGCATGTAGGAGGGCTACTGATTCTTTTTGAGTTAATCTTGTATCTCACCACAGTACTGAAGGTATTTATCAGCTATAGGAGTTCCCTGGTAGAATTTTGGGAGTCACTTATATATACCATATCATATCATGTCATGTCATATCATATCATATCATATCATATCATATCCAAATAGCAAAAGTTTAATTTCTTTCCAATTTGTATTTCCTTGGTCTCCTTTTGTTGAGTAATCAGTTGGCATCTTTCATCTATTTTGTTTGATCTGTGTTGAGATTAACTTTCTTGGACTTTCTGCAGCTTACCAAGGCTCATCGGCAAGGACACATGGTCAAAGTGGACTGGTTGGACAGATTAACATTTAGAGAGATAGAAATGATAAATGAGGTGAGTTGTTTTCTTTCCTGTGTTAGAATACCTTTTGTAGATTACTAAGCTGACATTTTTTTTTTTTTCCAAAGGACTTTTATTGCCAACTCTCTGGCAAATAAATAAGCCCTTACATCATAGCTGTGAATTTTACATTAATAAGCAACAGACCTGGCCTCTTAAAGTTTATGTAACTTGCTGGGACTACCTGTCATTTTTGAAGGCCCAGTACCTCTTGTGTGTTCTCATTCATGTTCAAGTTCCTGTCATTGTTTGGTGAAGGACTGTATAAGTACTGAATCCTTTCTGAAGTTACCACATGACATCCTGAGAAGGGCACTCTCCAGCCCACAACTCTGTTTCACTAACTACTGACTGGATGTTGATTCCTCAGTAAGTCTCCATTGTACATAGTTTTTTACCTTGTTATCAGGCCATTGTAAACATCTAATTAAAAGATGACTTCATTGAGTCCTTTAAAAAGTTATTCATATTTGTTTTAAGAATACCATATTTGATATAAGAATTTGTGTCTAGAGAATGGAAATAACTTTATGAATCAAGTTCTAAGAGGAGAACATCACTGATAATGGCAATGACAATTGTGTTGTACATATGACATGACTTAATTTTTATGCTACCTCCAGCAGTAGAGAAGCAGAGGGAGAGGGAGAAAGGCGGTAGAGGCTGAGTGTGAAGAATCCCTGTTTTTGGTTTAAATGAACCTGCTAGTGTTTAACATTTATATTGATTGTAAAATTGAGGTCTTTTAAAAATGTATTCAGATGCTCTTAACACAAACTACTAGAAGAGTTAACTTCTGCATATTTAATAATAGCTTCATTCAAAAAATAGTTTATTTCAACATGTATGTTTTCTTCCATGCCAGTGCTTGGTGTATAGAAATGTAGCACTGGGCTTACTTTCCGCCTTTGCCATGCTGCCCTTACTGTCTGCTTTTCACCAGACAGTAGATTATAGTTTGTGGAGATGCATAATTTAAATGACATTGGTGTTGTGCCTGATTATACCTATGCACCATGTGTGTACAGTGCCAGCAGAGGCCAGAAGAGGGCATCAGATCCCTTTGCAGCTGAAGCTACAGGTAGATGATTGTTAGCCAACTTACAGGTGTTAGGAATTGAACCCTGGTCCTCTGGCAGAGCAGTTGGTTCTGTTAAATACTGAACCATCTCTCTAAGTAACATGTTTATACATTGTCATTTTATGTATTGTTCTGAAGACATCTGTACAAGTGTTTGGAGCAGATTAATCAAATCATTTTGGTTTATTTATGTTTTTGAGAGTAGATAGATAGAATCAATCTACTTTTTTTCATGTTTACAAAAGTAAATATCACATAGTGTTGATAAAAGTTGTTAATGACAAATTATCTTAGGAACATTCAGAATTTGTGAAAATTTTATAAGTAAATTTCTTATCTTTGGTACAAACTTAAAAAATAAAATTTTCAAAAAGGGTTACTTTTTTGTATACTTAATAATTTCCAGAGTGGGTTAATTATGTAGTTTAAAGGTGAAGTTGCTGAAAGTTGTTACAAGCACAAATTGTCATCTTTATTTTTGAAATAAAATAAAATAGTTCTCAAAACACCTTCAAGTTTAAGATTTTAAAATCCAAAATGCTGATTGAACCCTGAGTTTTATTGAGTTTGGAAATGGTCTGCCAAGTAACATACTCTTCTAGATAAAACAGCCATTCTGTATGGGCTGTTACATGTGGGTAATAGCAAAACGTAGATTTCAGTTAGTAGTTGATTGTTTCATAAGTGGTGATTTATGTACATTTTTTTTCTTTTCTTTTTTAGAGTGAGAAACGAAGCTCTAATTTCATGTACTTGATGGTTGAGTTCCGCTGTGTGAAGTGTGATGATAAGGAGTATGGTATTGTTTACTATGAAAAGGTATGGAACTCTTTATGCTATCTAGCATTAAGGGCTGGGGACAGTTTGTCCTGCTAAGATTCAGTGTTGATTGCAGGAGAGCCACCAGTAGCTCTCAGCCGCATCTGCTTCTGCACAAAGATTCATGTCACATAACTGTAGCCCATTTGGCCCATGCAGGTCTGGGTCACAAAATTAATAAGTATGCAAGTGATTAAAACTTTCTGATTAATTAATGTTCTACAAGTTGTTGAGTATGACATTAAAGTAATAACATTATTTACAGCTATCCATTTGCACAGTAAATTAGAAAATGATAATGTTTCATTGACAAGACATTGAAATTTCAGATATCAGTTATTTAACCTGTATGTAATATATTGGAACTATTCAATGTGTCTCTGCTTATGAAAGCCTTCATTGACCTGCATTCATATAGTTTATTCAAAGTTTGGAGACAGTGTTTCTACTAGACTGAAATAATAGTTGTGTATATTGTTCATGTTTACTCGTTATAGGAAGAAATAGCCTGTTCAGCATGTAGCTGTTTCAAAGTATTTGGTTTAGATTCATGTTGAAGAGGTTTTTTTTTTTTTAATGCCCCAGAAATACTTAGATACTTACATGTATACTTATATCCTTGTATGCATAGTTTGAAACCCATAGAGTTTTTTCGTGACTATGAAATAGTGTTTAAATCACTTAAATGAGAACAGAGTTCTTGTATGTGGCATGAGAGATAAACACTTGTAGCACACAGTACAGTTTACACTCGGGACATTTGTTCATTAGAAGTAGTACCTCCTGAAATCACATTTGCATATTAGTGTCATTTATTGATGCTGTCCCCCAGTGACTTCATGCTTAGACAATTTGAAGATGGTTATTAAGTTTCATAAGAAAGGCTAGTGTTTGCATTGTGATTTATCATTTACTTTGTGATCCTTCTCCAGCTAATGTTCTAACTTTCCCCCTTTATAGTTTGTTCTTTTCACTTTAGTAAAAGATGAAGATAATTTATTGTAGCCTTTTATATATAAGAAAGAGTGGAAATGAAGGTTATTTAATATTGTATATTAGTTTATTAGAAAATTTCAGTCAAAAAGAAAGAAAAAGGTTATTGAGAAAAATTTTCATCAGTGTATTTAAAATCGCTTTCTATTTTATGCTGTACGTGTTTACTAAAGCTATACTGTTGCTCAGATGCGGCTTCTTTGTGAGGAACCTTGAGGAATCTTTTGAAAGGCAGCTTAGGCAGTAGATAGAATAATAACAGAATAGAAATTAGAATTTTCAATATTTTAAAGGTTACTACTTGTAGATAGTTGCTCATGAATTAATACCTGTCTTCCCATCCTGTCATATTTCCACTTAGTGTAAGGATTGCTGGGCCAGTGCATCACTGTCTAATGGAAACAGACATTCTTGTCACCTGTCTTCTGTGACAGATAGCCTTAGTGAAGATTACCTGTCACAGTTAGGCTGATAAATGTGTTTTCTGTGTTGTGACCGAGAACAAGCCTGTTAAACAACAGCTATGGGAATTCATTGTTTCCTATAAGTCTCAATTACTGGCACGAAGTTTTAATCCCTCCTGATTCCCTTGCATATATGTAAAATTGAGAATGCTCTAACCTCTAGAAATAGCAAAACGTGATGCTATGTAGATAGTCTCAAGGGGATACATTGTGACGATAATTAGCCTGTTTCAGTACATTTGCTAGAGACATGAATTATCCTGAGTTTGATTTAAAACAAAAGCTTATTCTTCAAGAGTGGTGACACCATCAAGATAAGACAGCTTTAGTTCTTGACATCTGTCAAGAATTAGTACTGTGTTCTTGTCCCTGTGATGGCTTGTGTTGTTTCCTGAGATACGATGTTGCTGCTGTCTCTAATGGGTTGGAAACGTGACCCATGCTTGAGTCCTTGAATGTGGTGACATCTGGACCAATTTAAGTTAAAAAAAAAAACAAAACAAAAAACTCTGGAGTGTTTTCCTGTCCATTGCCATAATAAACCAAGTTGTGAAATTATAGCCACAAATAATAAAAAATAAAATACTTGTTTCCACATTTTATATTTTTCTAGCCATAATAATTTATTTTCCAAAATGTTTAATTAGTGATAAAAATTTAAAAAATAAATATGAAATTTAAAAAAAACAGGACTTTATAAGTGCAACAGTGATGTTTTAAAGATAGAATTTAAATATATTAGTATTTTGTAATATCACGTCCACTTAGCATTGGAGTAAAAACTCTTCTTTTTATCTTTTAAACCCTGCACTATATTCTAGGATGGTGATGAATCATCTCCAATTTTAACAAGTTTTGAGTTAGTGAAAGTTCCCGATCCTCAAATGTCTATGGTAAGTTGTACAAAACTTCTAAGAACCTATTCTTCTCTAGAATGAACATAACTTAGACCCATGTGATATATTTTTAAACAATAGTAGTTATATCTCGGTTATCCAGATATGATTGTAATAAGTGCGCTTTAGCTATTTGGAATGAAATTAAATGGGATGCTTACAAGGAACAATGACATCCTAAAAGTAAGGTCTGATTGATGCAAGACTGGGTAACCACTTTATTTAAACTGTAAAGAGCTAGTAGTAGATGGAGTTGTTGAGTAATGGTTACATGGCTCTACTTGCCCTGTTCTGTGTTATCTGTTTACATACATCACCAGTAGCAACTTGAGGAAGAAAGACTATATTTGACTTACAGGCTGTAGTCCATTAGAGACCATGAAGGAATGTTCTTGCTTTCTTACATCACCCAGAACTACCTGCCTAGGAGTGGCCCTGTGCACAGTGTGCTGGGCCTTCCTACATCCATCAGTTTTTAAAGCCCCACAGGCTTGCCAGTCTGATGGGGACATTTTCGTAACTGACGTTTCTCTTCTCAGATGTCACATGCTTATGTCAAATTGACAAAAACCAACCAGCACAGTCATGGAAATAGTTTTGTATAGAAGATAAGTGGATTAACATTTTATAAAGATTGACTTTATTATAAGATTGTTGCAACTGCAAGATCTATATATCAGGCAAAAAGCTTATGTAAAGAGATGCTAAAGGCAAGACAAAGGATTCAGAATTACAAATAAGTGCAATGACAAAAGTTAGTAAAAATGTGTTTTAATAAAGTAAAAATTAAAAGTACACTTTTTCTATGCCTATATTACCTATAGGTAAATAAATTCATTTATTTATTCATTATGGTTTTTCAAGACAAGATGTCTGTGTATAGCCCTGACTGTCCTGGAACTAACTATGTAAACCAGGCTGGCTTTGAACTCAACAGAGATTGGCCTACCTCTACCTCCCTCTTGAGATTAAAGGCATGTGCCACCACCACTCAGCGATAGGTAAATGTCAAAGGCTCCATAGATAGCATTAATAATATCACTGATGACTTTGGCCCTGTGTCAAGTAGTCAGCAGCGGATGAGGAGGTTTGAACAGCAGGATCACTGTTCAAATGGCCTCAGTTATAGGGAGATGGCTGGGATGTTTAAAGGTAGTAGATCCTTGACAGAGGATGTAAGGATTCTGGGTTTTTGGAAGGTCTTGGAAGTGGGCTATCATCCACATATTTTACAACTAGAGCTAGACTCACACATACTTTCACAATCTGTAGTGGGTCCATGGGACTGGAGTGACAACAGAATTAAACATTGGGCATCATAAAATGGCTTTAAGAAAGAATTTTGCTATTTTTGACTACTGAAGCTTCCCTTTGGTAAGGTTTATATTCTTCATGTATCTAAATTATAGGAGAACTTAGTGGAGAGCAAACATCACAAGCTTGCTCGGAGTTTAAGAAGTGGACCATCTGACCATGATCTCAAACCCAATGCTGCTACAAGAGATCAGCTAAACGTAAGATAATTTACAGACTGCATAAAAACAATTAAATGGACAATTTATTATAGCTACTATTACACATTATTTCAAAGTTTTGTGACTTATGTAACTTTATGACTTTCAGTTGTTTCATGTTATCTGCAGCATTTTTGTTTGTTTGTTTGTGTCGCAAGTCATTCCGGACTTGCAGTAATTCTGTCACTGTGGAAACTAATTAGAAATTGTAAGCTTTAGTATTTTTTGAAATGACCCTTGAGGTGTGTTTCTTAAGAAGGCTAGTATGTAAGCACACAGGATTGTGTTGATTTGGCAAGTGGAGGATTTATTTTGTTTTACCAATTTTATGGGAAAGGCCCTTGCCTCTTTGGCTTTCTTGCTATTTAGGTAAATTAAATAAACTCTAAAATCACTTGTTCATATGGTGCATGGTTGTCTTACCTTTTCTTGTATGTCCTAATGACTTGCTTTTCAGATGGATGCAGTACATTATTGCCTTAGTTGGTTCTGTGTTCCTTCTCCTGGCTTGTGTAATAATTATGTTACAGAAATATTAAGCAAATGAAAAAAATTAAATGAAATGGAAATACATATTAAATGTATGTTTGACAAAAGTAGTTTTTTATCTTTTTTTTTTTTTTAGATTATTGTGAGTTATCCACCAACCAAGCAGCTCACATATGAAGAACAAGATCTTGTTTGGAAATTTAGATATTATCTTACTAATCAGGAAAAAGTAAGTCTCTTGAATAGTTTATGTATCAAGTTGACTATAAACTTTTTTATTAATGATCAAGGGAAAGTAAAACTACATCAAAAGTGAAGCTATGATAACATGCTATGCAGCAGTGTACTTGCTACACTGGTGTTTACAAACATAGTAAAAGGTATAAACGCAGAGGCACATATTCCTGGGTATCAACTCCTAGAAAATGTCTGAATGAATTTTCAAGGTAGATTTAGGTTTAGTTTCTGCCTCTGCAGTGTGTGTACATTAGACAGGATAGAGTGGCATACTTTATTTCTTCTTTTCTAATGGAGACATCTTTTCATCATAGATCAGATGACACAGTACCAGTTTCATAGTATGTGCAGAGTAAGTCCTGGTTCCTTTCTTATCCTCTTTGCCTCTGCATCCCTTGATGATTAGGAATGCAGTTACACTGATTTTTAAAAAGCTTATGAATTGTGGAGATGATGGGAATAGAGGAAGAATGGGAGGGATGTAACTTACCAGGTGGGAATTGCATTAGTAGACTGTCAGACAGCTAGTATGCAGGATGGAGGTGAGGTGAGAACTGGATATGTGGTAAGGAAACTGGAGGGTTGGAGATGCCAGGGGGAGAATGGGGCGAATTGCCCTAGTCTGAAGACTTTGTGTCTAAACTTAACCACTGAGCATTTCTTAACTATAGGACAGTTGTTTGATGGGCAGAAGCATTAGTTTACTATGCTTAATATGTGATCATTCCATGTTAATGAATTTTGTGTCTCTTGTAGCTCTTTAAGTAATCTATTTTAGGTTGAGGGTCAAAGATTCTTTTCTTTTTAATTGGATTCATTTATTTTATTTTATGTGTATGGGTGTTTGGTCTACATGAACATATTCTCTGTATGCATTCTTATATAGCTGGTGAATCCCAGGGACCTTTAAATCCTACAGCAAATTCACTGTGTGCATTGTACATCACTGTCACATAGATAAGGATCTATTACCAAGCCACAAAGGTGTGCATGCTGCTTCTGAGATGCTCTTGTTTATGATTTAGAAGGGAAGGGTACATGAGGATGCAGAGCATAAAACATAGAAGCTTCGCAGCAGGATTTCTAAGTACATTGTGGCCATAGCAGAGATTCATCAGGAAAGCTTTGCACCAGGAAACTGTCATCTCATGATAGAGAATGAACCAGTGTGTTGCAGTGTTATGACATGCTCTACTTGTCTTAGTTTATTTTTTTTTAAGGTAAAAATAAAAATGAAGTTAGTGATCATCTTAAGCTCCTTAGTGTTGTATGAAGTTTCAGGCCTGGCCTTTCTGGCCTAGCCATGAGGTTTGGACCTGCTTATGACACTACTGCTGCCTAGCCCCAAATAATCACACAAAGTCTTATATTAATTTCATGCTCTTGACCTATGGCTCAAACTTATTGATGCCACTGTGTCCTGTGGCTTACCTCTTTCTTTACATCTTGCTTCTTGGGCTTCTGGATCACATCTCTGAATGACTCTGCCCTTCTTCCCCTGTATCTATGCTCGGATTATTTCCTCTGTTTCATTTATTGATGGCTTTGGAAAACCTTTGTGGATGAGTGTTATCTGCTATCCTTTATATCTATGAAAAGGGGAAGAGGATTTTGTTATTCCAGTTTTGAGTGTCTGTTCTTCCTCAGTAGCATGTGGCTTATTATTCTGTATTCTATAGAGCTTGAGTTAGTTGCATCATACTATGCTAAGTGAAGAGTCATGTCACAGAAACTGAGGCTTGAATGCTGCAGGCATGTAATCTGCATGGCAAGATGGGGAATTTAATGTGAGGATGCACAGCGGTCAAAGCATAGGTCAGCTTCACAGACCAGAGAGCTTCCTTGTCAGAAAGGCTTATAAGATAAGTCTTTCGTTTTATCTTAGTAGTCCCTTCCTACTGAATTCAGTCACTTCCTAGATGCACACAAAAGAAACTCAGTGCCGGTGTGATGTAAGATGTGTGGTACATGTCATTTTGTATCCAAAGCTGCTGCTGAAGCCTCAGTTCTCTGACGTGAAGTATCTTAGGTCACTGCACAGATAAACAGTATTTTTAATGTTCAGGAAGGGCTGTTGAGCAAACCAGTATAAATTGGCCTTGAAGTAGCTGGAGTAGTTGTTACCCAGCAGCCTGTGGATCCTGTTATAATGCAAATCGTTCTGTAGAAATCATCTGTGCTCCAGCCTTAACTCACACCTGGGCATTCTTTTAGTCTGATTCTCACGTTGGGAGTGTTTGGTTGGCTGTTGGTCTAAAGGACAATCAATCCCAATCTTAGGAAAGGTCTAGAAACATTAGGTGAAAATTAGTTATTAGAAAATGACACTTTTATTATTTTCATAATTTTTTTGCCTAAATGACCTGTCTAAAGAGTGTTGAATGAAAATCCTGAAACCCTTACTTTATTTGCTACTAAGAAGTTTACAGTAATAACTGTTTGCTTAGACTATTAGTGCTCATTAAATATACTTACACATTTTTATTTATATCCGACAAGAAATGAGTCCAAAGAGTAATTATATAATTTTCTGAGCTATCTTTTATGAGGAACTTTCTTAAAAAAAATGTTAATTAATACTACATGTTGGGCCATTGGAGA
This sequence comes from Sigmodon hispidus, assembly GCA_004025045.1. Classification (NCBI taxonomy): domain Eukaryota; kingdom Metazoa; phylum Chordata; class Mammalia; order Rodentia; family Cricetidae; genus Sigmodon; species Sigmodon hispidus. The sequence goes on along the minus strand of PVIH01000175.1, from coordinate 143,198 downwards.
TTGCTCAGTGGGTTCAGGTGCTTGATACCAGGCTTGATGACATGAGTTTAATCCCCAGGGTCCACATGTTGGAAAGAGAGAACCAACTCCTGAAAGTTGTCCTCTGATCTGAATATGCACGCACGCGCACACACACACAAATAAATGTAAATTTTAAAAATTAATTAATTAATTCCTTGTGGGTTTTTTTTTTTTTTTTAATTCCATCATGGTGAAAGTAATAGGGAGATCCTGTCTCAGTGAGGATAGTAAAGATGTACTTGTTTTTTTGAAGGCAGCATCCGACACAGTGACATCAGGGCAGAAGTCATCTCTGTGTTGCCGATCAGTTGGTATTGAACTAGAGCAGAAATGGACTTAGCTTAGGTACATTTTTTTTTTTTTTTAATCTGCCTTTGGCCCAGCTGACTTCCAACATTCATGTCTCTGCTTACATACATTAAAATTACTTTAGACACAGAATGCTGACATCTAGTTGAAATGGCACAAGGACAGACTGTGTTAGTGAATGTAGGTCATGCTGTAATAAAAAGTTTGAGGAACAGTGCCTGTTTGCTGTGGACTGAGGAAGACACCAAGCTTGAGTGGACTTGGTTGGCACTGGTTATCAGTCATCATTGTATACTGGTGTTTAGGTTCAGGCAGGAATGGTGGTATAAAAGCAGCCTAGATTCCTACCTGGGAATTGGATTTCACTGGCAACTGGAAACCCCAAGTCGGAAAGTGTGGCTTAACATGTAGTGTTTTAGGGAAGATGAACTCAGGTACATTGGAGCAGAGCTGAAATTTAAGAGGAAATATGATTACAGGATCTATGTAACCCAGGTACTTAGTGATGGAACAACATGGGGGGGGGAGGTGAGAGGACTGTGCTCAAGATAAGCTGATTTTTGAGGCCAGTACCTGTTAGTTCCGTGTATGAGAGCAAGTACACACTAACAAGGCCACACACTAGAGTTTATTTAAGAGAAGAGTCCCAGGTGGGTGAAGAGGCAGAAGAGCAATACAGAAGTCAGGGGACAGAGAAGAAAAAGGCTGGAACACATGCTTGCAGTTGCTTTTAAGGAAAGGGGCAGCACGGGTATGCCTCATGGCTCCAGGGAGGTGCTTCCTTATGCAGTGTTTACGTAGCCACGCCCAGGGCTACCCACCTGGGCCAGCTACTTGGAATGCCAGGAATCCTTACAGTACCTACCTACCTGGGGTTAGATCTGACAGACTGAGGAAAGGAAATGTAACCAGAAAAGCAGAATGAGGAGGTGGTTTTTCGTTCTCTCTCTCTCTGTGTTGATTGTTTAAAGTGAATGTATTGGAACAGCAAAGTAGAAATTAGAAATGTGTAGTGGTTGCCTAGAAGTTGAAGCATGAAGTCTATGTGACAAGTGCTCCAGCAGCTGGATATGAGAGTTACAGATAACACCAAAGGGCTTCCAAACCAGAAGAGAGTTAAGAGAACACACATGGTCAGTTGTACAAAGTCTGCTAGGGAGTGTGGTAAGAGTACCTTTTTCTTATTAGACTCAGCATGAAGTTACTAGCGATGACTCATAGGAAATTACCATCAAATGTTGCTCTAAATGTTTTACCCACACATGTGATCTCCTCTTCCATACCCACTAATTCAGGCCTTTTACTTTTGTTTAAAACTTCATCCAGCATATTTATAGTCTCTTTTGTCCTCCAATCACTCCCAGGTCCTCTCCACCTCACCACCCATCCAATTCCATGCCTTTTTTCCTCTCTCTCTAGAAAACAATGGGCAAATCAAAGAAACAAATCAGAATTTAAGATAAAAAATAGCTAAAACATTTAAAAACAAAGTTGGAAACCATAATATACAAGCAAAAGACCAGTAAGATAGGAAATCCTCAAACAGACCAATCTGAAACAAACAAACAAATGTCTACAGAAACACCATTGAGTTTGTTTTGTGATGGCCCTCTACTGCTGGGCATGGGGCCTGTTCTTACCTGTGGACTGTATACTCAGTGAGGCCCCATTGGAGAAACTGGATTTTCCTTTGCAAGAGTTGTCATTTGGCGATAGCTTCTTCCTTAGGAATTGTGTCTGTTTCCCTTCTCAGTGTTGGAACCCCATCTGGCCTGAACCTGTACAGACCCTGTGCACTCTGCCTCATTCCTATGAGTCGTGTGTTAGTCCTGTTGTGTTTAGAAAACACTTTCTTTGCAGTCATTCATCCCCTGGCTCCACAATCTTTTCTCCTCCGCCTCCTCTTCTACACAGTTCCTGGATTGTGGGGGGTGTGGTGGTGGTGATTAAGATATCTAAGTAAAGATTTTGTATTGTAAAGTCTCTTAGTCTCTTCACATTGTCTAATTGTGGATCTCTGTATTATTGCCCATCTATTGTAAGAAGGCTCTGAAGATGGCTGTGAGAGAGACTGATCTGTGTGGGTAACAGAGTGTCATTAGGAGTCACTTTGTTGCTGTGTTCTTTAGCAGAACAACAGTATTTGTTTTTCCTCTATACCTATGACCTACCTACCTAGTTTCAGGTTCTTGGTGACCCGTTCAGTTTTAGGCCTGAGTTACATCTGATGGAATGGGCCGTAAGTCCAAACAGATGGTGGTTGGTTACTTCCACAAGTTTTGTGCCACTATTGTGCCAGTGTATCATGCAGGCAGGTCACCTTTGGAGATCACAGTTTGTAACTGTGTTGGTGTTTGACCTTTCTCCTCCAGTAGCATGCAGAGTACCTTCCAACGTTTTCAACACTAGTCAGTGGGGTTCAAGTCTCTAGTTTGGCATCAGCTTGACTTTTCCATGTTTGTTGAGATTCCTCAGTATTGTCTTCAACACCTTCCGTTTGTGGGGAACAATCAAAAGCCTTGGCAATTGCCTGAATTGTTTGGTGCTTTCCATGGGTCCCCTTTGACTCTTCTAGATGTAATCCATTCCAGGCCCTGGAAGTTTCACTTGGTGAAAGACCTAGTTGGAGCATTGCCTCTTCTGTTATTTGGTGATTTCACTTAGATATCTTTCATATACTTACTTACATACATACGTGTGTGTGTAATAGGTTTCCATGACCCCTCAAATGACCCTGTTAGCTGCCTCTCCCTGCATTCCCTCCTTTAAGCCCCCCACTGCCACCCCCTCCTCTACCCATTTAATCCATTCTAGTCTTCTTGCTATTTCTCCATAACTACATATTCTATTGCCCCTTCTGAGATACAGTCCTTTCCACCTAGTCCCTTACTCTGTACTCAGCCCCTGTGGTTATGCAGATTGTAGCATACCTATCAAAGGCTTAAAAAGCTACAATCTCCAGAGATAGAGAATACATACTGTATTTGTCTTTTGGGGCCTAGGTTGCCTCACTCAGGATAATTATTTTAGCTCCATCCATTTTTCTGTAAATGTTTTTGTTAAAAAAAAATTCTTGTATAAATGTACCACATTTCCCTTTTCTATTTATCTGTTGGTAGACATCTAGGCAGTTTTCAAATTTCAGTTATTATGAATATGTCTAAGAGTGGTATAGATGTGTCTGAGGTAGATCTATTCCGTGGTATTTGAAGTATCACTGTATTGTTCTCCATGTAGTGGCTATACAAGTTTGCACTTTTATCAGATGGGTAAGTCTTCATAGAATGGAACTGACAAATGGAAGGAAGTTATAATATGACGGGTTTTGGTGGTGGTGGTAGGGTTTTTTTTTTTTTGCCTTTTGATTCATTATAGGATGTATATATATATATATATATATTATATGATATATACATATTTATCAACACTGTTAACATTACAAGTATTTTGGAAATTAGTCATTAGAGTAGCATAAATATTGTTTGTATCTCTTCCTTGCAGGGGTATTATAGGATCAGTTACTTCTGATAATTTTTGCTAAGATCACTTACCACCTTTGAACTAGTTATAGTTTGTTTGAAACAATGAAAAGAGAAAGTATTAAGGTGTTTGATATTTTTTCAAACTTCAGACATGTGCTATCACAAGAATCAGGCTGTGGGAATTCAGGAAGAATTAGTAGTGATCAGGAATGGATTTAGAAGAACAGACTTGGGGATTTGGGAGGATTTCACTAAGTATAGAATGACACTGTCTGCTTAGGAAAGAGGAGGCCTCTGATTTTAGATTCTTGAGTCTAGTTAACTAATTGCAGTTTTTAAATTTATTGAGGTTATATGTGATTTAAGGTAGCTAATGATCTATCTCCATACTGCTGCTGGTAAGTTTGTGCGTGCGTGCGTGCGTGCGTGCGCGCGCGCGCGTGTGTGTGTGTGTGTGTGTGTGTGTGTGTGTGTGTGTGTGTGCGCACGCGCACACGCGCAGATGTGTGTCAGGGAGTTGAGTATGCATGTACATACAGTCAAGTGTCTTCCTTCTTGATTGCTCTCCAACTTATTTTTTGAGACAGGTCACTCAGTGAACCTGGAGTTCAGTCATTTGGCTAGAGTGGCCTGTGGAGCCCCAGAGACCCTTCTGTTGTCACCTCCCATACTGAGTTCCTCATGCTTATGGAGCTGGCACTCCTGGGAGAACTGAGTACAGTTTTGTTGAAACAGAATTTTAAAGTATTAGAGCTATCTTTCTTTAATTGCTAATCTGTAGGTGACAAATTATTAACAGAGCTGTGTTTCTGCCAGGAGTGCTTCCGAGAGACCTGGCTGTAGGGTTTCCCTTGAGGACTACTAACAGGAGTGTGAGTGAGCAAGTGTTGGTTGCAAAGAGGAATGACCTCTTCAGGGCACCTGCAAGCAAATGGGGACAAAGAAATAAGCTTCCATAAAGATGCAGCTTTGTCCATGTAGACCATTTGTGGCTGGTTCTGTACCTAGCTGTCTTAGTGTTTGGATTTTAGTGTCTTGTTTTATTTGTTTTCATTGTATGTTCCTTTAAGGAGTTGCTTCTCAGAGAGACATCCTGGTTTCTATTTTATCTTTATTATGAAACTATCCCTGATCAGATACTGAGTGAGGCCAGTTGTGGGATTTTCACCATGGCTTCTGTGGGATTTCTTGTGAAGTGCTGTTGATACTGTAAAGCTAAGATCCTTACCAAGATGTTTAAAGTTCATGGGATTTGTCTCAGCTATTTCCTTGTCTTGAGGCCCCCAAATTTTTAAACCACTAAAGCAAATTTAAAACTTAATGAGCCCTGCAATGTCTTTTAGCCTGGAAAATAGAAAGTTACAAGGAAGATGTTTTTCTGTTCTGTGTCTGTACTGCTGCTCTGAGACCAGGACCCTTCTGCTGTAGATTCTCCTGCCAAGGCCACATATACCTCTGCCCTCCCTCACCATTCAGCTGGCAGTAGGATATGGTTCTAAACAGCAGATCTTTTCTGATTCTAGGCGTTGACAAAGTTTTTGAAGTGTGTTAATTGGGACCTGCCCCAGGAAGCCAAGCAGGCACTGGAACTTCTGGGAAAGTGGAAGCCTATGGACGTAGAGGATTCCTTGGAGCTGCTCTCTTCACATTATACCAACCCAACAGTGAGGCGCTATGCTGTGGCCCGCTTGCGGCAGGCCGATGATGAGGTACATTACTGTTTATTTCCCCTGCTTGACTGTGACAGATACATTCAAAGGTATCTAGTTTAAGACTACTTGCTAGTTACAGATTCTTATATGTGTGTGCTTGCAAGAGAGATGGGGACAGAGCGGGGGTGGGAGGGAAGAGGAGGAGGAGGGAGTTTCTAAGGGAAACTGTAAACAGATATACTAGTTGGGTTTTCAGAAGTATGTAAATTATTTCTGTAAGAGCTGCTCTCAAGAGAAAACCAAATTCTAGATCTGTTACAAGATGGGACCTTCTCCCCTATCGCGGAACAAACTTGTCACTAATTGATATGTTTTAACTAAGATTTATTTTGTTATAAAAGAGCAAAAGAGAGTTTAGCCACGCGCCGAATCTGTTGCCGTATGTAGCTGCCGCGTGCGCGCGCGCTGGGCCGGAAATCTCGCCTCTCTTTCCGCCCGCAGCTGCTGCGCGCGCTGTCTCGGAAACCTCTTTTTACGCTGCCGCGGCGCGCGCTGCCCCAAAAAGCAATGTCTCTCTAATACAATCAGGGATTCCTGCTACATCTCCCCATTTTGTCTAAATATGAAGGTTTTAAATTAGGTATAAAATTATATATTATAGGGATTATTATAAGACAGTGTGAGGGAAAGAGGAAGGAACTAACATAAGTGAGGTTAGACTACCGCTAGCAAACAACTACAAAGTGTAATTTAATATTTAAAATGTTGATATAAAAAATATATATATATATATAGGGATTGTTTTAAGGCTGTTTATCTTAAATAATAGAGTTTTAAGACTCGAGTGTCTTTGTTGGAATGTGAAGTAATAACAACTTTATTATTTAATCTTTAACACCGTCAAGACCTGAGAAGGAAAATATATATCTAAAGTTGGAAGCATGAAGTAACTTTTAGAATATAGGAGAAGACAACGACAGTTAACTACTTGGACAGTCATCTACCCCTTCTCTGTGTAATGGGAGCATTTATATTTGTGGCTATTGGCCTATGATATTTGACAAGTCTCTATAGAAGCAGGGTATTTTTGGTAGGACTGTTTTATCTTGGCTAGGCAGGCTTTGGCAGTTTTTATTTCTTATTTTGTAGGTCTATTTTGGACAGTGAGCAGCTGACAGCAGAGGGCGCAAGTGTAGTCTTTTGCCCCTCAGGCCATTATTTGCCAAACTAAACAATCTTTTTGTTAGATGTTTGTGATGTTTAACACTACCTTGAGAAAGGAATGGTGATATTAGTTGTCATGTCTCTTAAGGCCAAATTTAAAATAATGAAATCTTGAATGTCATATTTTTTTGGTCTATGAAGTGGTTGAAGACACTTATCTATTTGGTATATTTTGACATGTTTTTGAAAAGCCTGAGTATTTTGACTGTAAGGTAATAAATCTGAGTAACTAAAATTTGTAATTTTAATTAACTAAGAAAGTGAGGCTAACATTGTAAAAATAGGCATTTTAAAATGAGTGTACAGCTCCTCCAAATAATTTTAAGTATAATAATCTTAGAAAAATTGACTAAAATATGTTTTTTATCAAGTGGCAACAATATTTTAATTATATATTATTATATATAAAAATATATTTAAACAGATTTATATAAAACAACTTGTGTGTATGGTACAACAAATGTTATGACTATCATAAATAATTAGAGGTAGAAATTGCATTATGGAAATGACAATACACTTAATATACATTAATGTGTAAAATATTTTAGACAGAGGTAGACACGTGCAAAATAGGGCAATTATACATTTAACTTTGTATTAATATATATTATCTTAATTAGACATATAAATTAATTTTTTATTTATGTCAATATATAAACATTTGTACTATGTTTAACTTTGTATCAATATATATATTATTTAAATTAAACATATAGATTGATTTTTTATTTGTATCAATATATAAACATGATTAATAGTTTTTCGTAAGTATAGTGATCTCCTATCTGTTCCCTTTTGGGCCGCCAAATATCACAAAACAAACTTGTCACTAATTGATATGTTTTAACTAAAATTTATTTTGTTATAAAAAAACAAAAGAGAGTTTAGCCACGCGCCAAATCTGTTGCCATATGTAGCTGCCCCGCGCGCGCGCGCTGGGCTGGAAATCTCGCCTCTCTTTCCGCCCGCAGCTGCTGCGCGCGCTGTCTCAAAAACCTCTTTTTACGCTGCCGCGGCGCGCGCTGCCCCAAAAAGCAATGTCTCTCTAATACAATCAAAGATTCCTACTACACTCCCCAACTGTTTTCCACTGGCACTAGAGCCTGGTAATCAGAAAGGGTGCTTAATGGAATCCGTGGGAGGTGTCCTCAGCATAGAGTTTTTATTCCCATGGAGGTTTAGAGTTAGCATTATCCTCTGTGTAGACACATTCTTCATGCTACTGTTTTATATTCTGATCACTTCCTCACATTTTAGTAATCCCTTGGTCATTGGTGACTAAAACTTCCCTTTGGATAGGCAGTTGTAACTTTTGGACATTGATTCCTTCCATAATCTTTAGAATAACTTTTATGAAACCTCTATGGGAATCTTAATCTTAAATCAAAGTAAGAGATAATTGACAGGTTTATGAAGTTCAACCCTTTTGTATAGCAGTATGAATTTTTATTTACATCTCTTATAAAAATGTAAATAAAAGTTTAAATTTTTAAACTCAATGTATCATCTGGCAGTTATGTAGACAATATGTTACAAAATGTTCTCTCATTTCTCATTATGCATTAGGTAAAATAAAAAGCTATCATTTTATACATTGTATAGTGCTCACCTCACTGTCCCTCTTTCTGGTTCTTCTATGTTTCTTGAGCTCTCCCGTTTCCTAGGTGTAAGATATACTGGCAAAGCTGCCTCTACTTTTCAAGTCTGTGTTGCTCTTCTTTCATTGAAGCTAAGCATAAATGATGCGCATGTTTGCCTCGCTTGTGTTTTAAGAATGCCTTCAGTATCTTCCCTCGGAAGTGTGTTTCACTGTGGTGTTACTCAATTCTAACTTTGTTTAGAATGGTTCTGTTTGTATGCTTGTGTTTTGAGTGTGCATATTCACATCAGGAAAGACTCTATACAATCACTTTTGGCTCTTGGTCCTATCATGACAAAAGTGTATTGTTATACATTTTCCAATACTTTACCACTCTTAAAATTGTAAAGTAAATTTCTTCAAATGTGTATGAATTTAATGTTTTAGTAATTCTATTTAGGAATCCTTACTCTTGTGCTGGACCTAAGTGAGTGTGTACTTCACATGCTGTGCTCCGCTAATTCAGTCTCTTTTCCACTCGTTTATTTCTAGGATTTGCTGATGTACTTATTGCAGCTCGTCCAGGCTCTGAAATATGAAAACTTTGATGACATAAAGAACGGTTTGGAACCTACCAAGAAGGATAGTCAGGGTTCAGGGTCAGAAAATCTGTCAAATTCTGCAATTAGTTCTTCAGAAATCGATAGGTATGGCTCTCAGGAAAGATTATTTTACATGTGACACTTTGTCCCCTTTCACAATATCTGCTTCCTCATTTATATTGTTGTCTTCTTTCCTTTCTTCCCTCATGTCCCAGACAGACTAGCTTTTCTGATTTTGATTTTGACTTTGGCATGGAAACTCACCAAGTGAACTCAAGAATACATATGCACAGATTACTAGAGACCACTCTTGCCTTCTGCCTAGTCAGAACTCGGTTACAGTCTCAAGTCTGCCTCCCCACTGTACAAACGTACTGTCACGTACTCATTGACTGCTTTTTTCTATTAAAAGTCAGGATAATAGTAGCAGCTTTTTCCTTGCAGATAGAATGATTCTACAGCATTTACATCTCAGTTATCGTTTCTGTTTTCAGCTCCCAAATTCTAACCAACCCTCTTCCTGCCGTGGCCTCCCCTCCACCTGCATTGAAATCAAAAGAAGTTTCAGATGGAGAAAATCTAGAGGTGAGTAAAAGCTTTCCAAAATTATGATTCAAGAGGTCCTGTCAGTAGACATTCTGTGTTGATCTTTATGAATGGTTTGATTAATAAACTAACCATTGTAACTTTATTCAATAACTGGCTCTATGGTGCATACTATGACCTTTCCCCTTGTGTAATATGCTGGATGTTGTTTGGTTCCTTTTATTGGTGTTTGTGCATATGTATAAGTTTATATCTAATGTGAAAATAAGCTAAGTTCAAATATTTCATCAGGGAGACTCAGGATGTTGATTTTAATATATTAATGAATGTTAGTGCAATTGTCAGTATTTATAACTGTACCATAGAAATGTATGATTTTATAGAATCATATATTAAGCAGGTGTTATTAATTTATACAGATAGGTAAACTTATTTTGGAAGGGAAACAACTCTCCTAAACTAGTCATTATCTGAAAAAATACACCAGCTCTTGTGTGTGTTGAGAGCTAGCAGGGGTCAGTCCTATGAGAGGACATGAACATGGAAAAGATGAAGTCTGAGGAAGAGGTAGATGTCACTGGTGAAGGAGCTGCAGGTCATCACATGAACTTTCTTTAGAAGTTGAAATAATTGAGCTGAACATCTTGGGATCCTTATCCTGGGCATGTTGTGATGCTACCAGGTAGTGAATATTGTGTTGAGAATGTCACCCTACTTACTGCCTAGCACGTGAACTATAGCTTAAACAGTTTTGTCTATTTTTGATATTTTTTTCTTGTGGCTGATGAACCAATACCTTTTGGGCTGACTGCTATTTACAGTGTTCATATAATCCAAGCTATCATAGAGTGGTGGAGATCCCTTTGCGTGATGGCCTTCCCTCTTCTTCAGCCTCAGAAAAGTAATATTATACAAGTCATCAGCACCTTCAAGTTGGTACTCATGGAGGTTGGTCACACCTCTTTTCTCTGTATCGCAGACTGAGATACCCAGTTTCTCCTTCTTCACACCTGAGCCATGTCTTCTGGCCTTCTTTGTTTCTTTCTTGGAGATTCAGATATCCATTTATATGACCAGCTAAATGTAAGAACACCTGAATTTTTTGAGATTTTGGCTAGAAGATTTCAGGTGTAGTATTGAAAAGGTGGTGGTAAGTGACAGGACTCAAGCAGGTAACCCTCAGTCATGAGCTGCGAGCACTGAATTAATACATACATGCTTGTGTATGTATACACTTCACTCCTCTTTCAGTTCAGGTTCCCCTGCCCAGGGAATGATACCACCCACTGGGTGGAAGTTCCTTCCGCATTGATGTAACCCAAAATAATCCCTACAGACATGCCCACAGCCTAAACTAGAAAACCCTTCATTTAGTCTCTCTTCCCAAATGATTATGTCAAGTTGACAAGTCTGTCACTTAGAGTGAAGGTTTTCTGTAAGATAGGGAAGTTGTGAGTGTTTCCATGGTTTGTTTTGGTTTGGTTTATGCCTTATATTTCAGGTTTATCTCTGAACATCTCAAATAATGAAATTTCTACTTTAAGACTTGTTTAGCATTCTGCCTTAGGTGAAACATCTACCTTACTTATTTTTGTTTTCTTTTATTGTTGTTGTTTGGTAATTATTGCTATTTTAATAGATCGTCTTACATAATATTCTCCTTTCTTAGTTATATATAAATATATGTTTTTTCTTGTTCATCTTTAGCTAAATTCATCATCCAGTCCTCTATCTGATCCCTGGTTTATAAATTCTTTATATATTTTTATTAGTTAACTTAGATATTTTAACTTTTTTGTTTCATAATCATTACTTTTTTTCTAAACAATGTTGGAAGCAATACAGACCCTGTCATTACTGGTATGTCATTTTTATCAACTGTCTTATTCTATAGTCTTCTAATTTTAGTTGTGAACCTAGCCTTTAATGGCTGAGCCATCTCTTCAGCCCTATTCTTAACTTCTAAGTTAGATGAAATTATTATTACTAGACAATTGGGAATTATGTAGAGTCACATGCCTCTAACAATACCTTTATCCTTACTGTTTCTTATGTAGCTTCTGATCTGCAGTATGAGCTCATTTTGTTTCTGCCCACAGCATGGTTGGTTTTTGGTATTGTTGTTTATTTAAAATGTTTAAGTATCATCTAAATTGAATTTTAAATTTTAAAAGATAATATTGCATATTATGACAGTCTTCCATATTTATAATAAATTAATTATTTTTAAAAAAAATCTTAATAACAAATGAAATGTGTTAAACATGTACCTTATTGTAGAAAATTTATCTCTAATTGACAACTGCTTACAAAGGAAAGTTAGTTCTTTCTAATTATGTTTCATTAAGTTTAATTAACCACATTTAGTGTAGGCCCCACGACCAACAGTTGAAGGCCAACAAAAATGAACTCAGTGATGTTATTGTGAGTTTTTTCTGTCATATTACATTGTTTGGACATTTGCTTTTCTCATTGGTCCTTTGTTTGTATATTATACTTTCTGAGTTTGTATTTTTAATGGATTTTGTGTGGTTGTTTCTTAGTTGGTTACATTTTTTAAAAAAATTCTGGTTTGTTTGCTTTTTTATTTTCCTGTTTTCTAAAGAGAAAGAAAAAACAGGAATGGAGTTTGATGGGTGGAGAGGTTGAGAGGATCTGGGAGGAGACGTGAGGCAGGAGAAAGTGTTATCAGAATGTGGTGTATGAAAATGTTGCTTTCAGTTAAAAAAGTAATGTTTTCACCATAGTTTGAGGATAAACCTTGAGCTTATCTCTGTGTCTTTTGAGCTTATGCACTAAACTTTCTTGATAGATGTTTAAAATACAGATCTAAAAATATTCTCTGGGATGTAGCTTAGTAGTAGAGCTTGTCCTTACCATGTTCGGAGTCCTTTCTTCTCTGCCCATTACCATAAAAAGAAAAGCAAATCCCGAGAACTGGAGATACTGTTATCACCACTGGAAGCTTCAGCACACGTGCTTCCTGACGACCTCTGATGTCTCCAGCTTTCCTCTTGGAACTTTGCTGCAACGAGACCTCTGGTCCCTGTTTGCTCTCCTTTCCTTTATCCACCTGCTCAGCCTCTTCAGTATTTGCTTTCTTCCTACTGTAGCTTTTATCGTCTGCCTCATCATGTTAGTCATTCTTTTATGGTGGTCTTCATTTCTTCTGGAAAGATTTTAATTCCTGGTAAGCCTAATTAATCACATCATGTCTCCATGCCTGAATGTTGCCGAGGAAAACACTTAGCTTGATTTTTACTGTCAATACACATTTATAAACCTCAACTTTAATTTAGACTCCACAACCTGCATTGCCCTACATGGGCTGATATTCTTGCCCTTCAGTGACCTTCTGTTTTTGGTCTTTATGTTCTACCTCCCACTGTCTAGGCTCCATGGTTGCTGGACACAGTAGAAACCACTCAGAGGAGTGGTAAGTTTCTATCTCCAGATGTGTAGACACAAATCTCTTCTGATTCTTTCCCTCTTTTCTCTTCCAGAGAGGAAATGTAATACCTTAAAGATGACACTTTCTTCATTGTAGAAATATCCAGATGTGCATTAATATCTCTTCTTTTAGAAATTCAGAAGGTGTCCTGTGGTGCTCATTCTTCTAGCACCTAGCTTTGTATGTGCCTTCAGGACCAACCCAGTGATTTTATCTTGACTCTAATCCCTCATTCCAAGGCTTTAGACTCTGTCACTTTTGTTTTGCTTGAAACTTACTTTGCTAGGTTTCTTTGATATGGTCACATAGTGTCCAGTTCTAGTGAAGTCTTTTATCTTGAGAAGCTGTTGTAAAGGCATTAATTTATTTTTATAAAGCTTTGTTTTAAAAAGGTATTTGGTGCCTGAGGGCGGGGCCCAGGTCTGAGAATGCGCCTAACAGCCAATAGATACAAAAATTAAGTTTGTGCCAAAAGTTCAACCAGCAGATTCAGAGTTTGGGTTCGTGCCAGAACATTTAGCCAGTAGCTACTGTACCCCAACCTCCTTTGCCCAATCCTAAAATGCTAAGATGTGCAGCACCCTGCTTATTTAGGCTATTCTTTAAAATGCCCCTTCACCTCTGGGCTTGGGACTCATGACTGTCCTCCACTGAGTCAGAACAAAAGATACGGACTCAACAAAAACCCACATGCGTTTACATCAAGTTCAGCTCCCTGGTGGTCTTTGAGAGTCCCTTGACACAGGTACAACACTGTGACCTCCTATGACTTTAGGCCATAGCACTCATCTGTTTTTCTTTTCAGCTGTTCTGTTTGTTTCTGTATCCTCTATCAATATCCACTTCTGTACTTGTCATTATAATGTTCTCTAAGGACCGCTGTTACCATTCATGTTTTCTCTGAGCTGTACTAATTAACATATACTTCCAAGAGCTCAGTCTCTTGACTGAGTTTCCAATTTGTGCATCCAAATCCTTACTTAATCTCTGTGCTCTATCTGACAGGCATGTCAGAGTTAATGCCTTAGAAATTATGTTCTGCTTGTGTGATGTAACAAATCAGCCTCTTTATTGAATTTAGAAATGTAGAAATTACGTCAGTTCTGTCTTTCTCATTTCCTCTTTATCTGAAATTCCTATTAGTTATGATTTCAAAACATTTCTTACCATGTTTTATTTGCCATCTTCACTTTCTAGACGATTATTAAGACATCCTAACTGACCTCAGGTCCACACTTTTCTAACACCTGAACTGACTAAATGTCAATCAGACTGTCACCCGCACCTGTTAAAATTCTTTCTTGGTTGTGGATATCCTCTGCTTTTCATACACAGTTCACACTCTATTTTTATATTATACAGTTGTTGAATAATTTTACCGTTGTTTATATCTTAAATCTGTTATTTTAGTGATCACTGTAATTGAGCTTCATGCCAGGCATAGAGCCTTTTATATACACTGTCATCTTGGGTTGGTCTAGATGTGATGGTTTCACCATTGTCTTTTCAGATCCACTGAAACTATTTCTATGATTGTTTTCTCATTGTTTTGTTCATTGCCAAATACATTGATCATGAGAACAAGGAACTCCACAACCTTATGTATTGTCTTAGTTTGTAGTCAGTTTCGGGTGGGTAGATTATAGGATGCATGGGACAGGTAGATGGCTAAATGAAAATTTATAGTATAAGTTCAGATGAAAACTGATGGGCCAGCTTAGGACCTTTCGTTTTCCTCCTGTTAATAGCAGATGATGATATGTATTTCTTTTAATTTTTTTCAGCAAGATCTATGTACCTTCTTGATATCAAGAGCTTGTAAGAACTCAACACTGGCTAATTATTTATACTGGTATGTAGAAGTAACTTTGTTTCATCTCACTCCTCTGAACTACTTCTCTCATGTTGTAAACAGAAAACTTCTGCAGAAGGCCATGTCCAAATGCCTAGGTTCTGTGCTTAGGCCGTCGTCCATCACTGTCTTAGCTGTGTTACATTCTTCTGCTGATTTTTTTTGAGAACTAAATTATAAATGGCTTTGGTGACTTTCCCTTCCCCCAGTCTGGCTGTTTTTCTTTTTTGTAATTTGATAGTGTATAGTACCTTATAACTTTTTAAGAATGTATTTTGACATTATTTGCTAAACAATTAAAATCCTATGATAGAATATGAAATTACAAATCACCTTTTCTCATCTTAAAGATGAGGAAGCTGAGACAAAAGGATGCTCTAACTGAAGCAGACAGGTACTCATTAAGGTAGCTTATTTACCATTTGCAAGGGTGTCTCAGTGACTGTCTTCCAATCTTCCCTGAGTTTGTATGACATAAGGGTAACATAGTTTATGTGAAAACACTGTAAAACAAAGGTACAGAGAATCCACTTCCTGCACCAAAATTAGTATGAAGTGTGGCTCCCTCTCTGTCTTAGAATCTTAAGGTGAAGTCTATATTGATAAATACATTGAATCATTGGGGGAAAATCATTGAGTTTAGATGCTGACAAGTGAGTCCTGTGTACTCTTGGCAGATCTCAGGGCCTAGCTTCATAGGTGAGCTGCACTAGCAACCTGGGATTTAGTTATAGAAATGGAATTCAGTTGAATCTTATACTTATTTTAAATAGCATAAATTAATAGGTGTTCATTCTGAAAATTCCTTATTTTTCAATAATCATAAGACATTTACTTGAAGAAATTAAAATGCCATCTTCTTTTAGACAGGGTCTGAAAACCCTGTTGTATGGGTTGAATCAAGCTTCAGCTCTTTCTCCCATTCTCAAAAAAAGGTAGGGGGGGAACCAGAGCACTTGTAAAAAAACACAGATGCCTTGCCTGCATAAACAGTATTGTCTAAGCCTTTATGGTTTTCTCTACCACAAAAAAACTAATAACAGTGATCTTTATGACATGAGTCATTTTCTCCTATGCGACCTGTGAGGTTTCCTTTTGCCCAATGTCAAAACTATTGGAAAGCAAAGTATCTCCAGGTGTCTGCTTCAGCAGTTGAATATATTATTCATAAAAATACATTCCCTCCACACTAGATGTTAGGATGCCCTTGAAAATACATTATAGAACATTCTGGTTAGCTTTAATTACCAGTTTTCCATTTAAGAATTTACTTAACAAATTTTCATAATGCCAGATTATTATCTTGATTTAATAGAAACCTACAGTTATTGTTACTTGCATTTCTATCTGAAAGCTTTAGTGTGCTTCTGTTCACACTATTATAGAAAAGCATTTTCTTGTGAAAAGCTAAGTAAATATTTCAAAAAGAGAAGACAGGAAGATCTTCCCAGTAGCATAACACATGAGCAGCACCCTCACACTCTTGAAGGCATTCTGTCAGACTCCATGTGGGTTACTGTCTGTTCACTCTCAGAGGGGTAACTACCGTCTTCTTATTAAACTACACATTATATATCCAGAAATAACCATTGGTGAGAAAAACTATTGATAGTGATGCCTGACTTTAGTAGACACTACTATTAGGAGTGTAGGGTATATAATTTTTCATATATAATTATATGAAAAATAATTTCTAAGTTTTCTTAAAGTAATGAAGCTTCCTCTGAATGTGAACTGAGTGTGAGGATGTAGAACCTCTCACCATGATTTTTCTGTCCTAACAGATGAATTTAAATTTTAACTTTAAAGGATTGTACTGTTTTCTTCTGAACACCCTGAGTTCCTTTGCCATTTTTCTCCTCTTCCCAGTAATTTCAAAGGATTCCTGCCATAGCTAAATACGTCAGGGGCCAATAACTGTGCAGACAACACCTTTAAAATGAGTAGTGTCAACACTTTAATCCACAGAGGAGAGTTATGTCTCAAGTCCGTAAAATGTTGGCGTCAGAATCTATAAATCCTTGCAGTTTTTTTTTTATTTTTACAGTCATCATGCTGTGTTGAAAGGGAAGTAAACTTTGGATGCTGTGATATGTTTCCTCTAACTTCTTAGATCTTTGAAATTAATGGAAGTTAGCTATCCCACAAGATGAAATTGTCAGGCAAGAGTGAACCTGCTGATGCCATCTCATATTGAGTCCCTAGATAGATTGTCACTTTTCCCCTTTAGATGACAGCTTTCCAGGAAATACCATGTAGGGCTCTGTAGAATCTAGTTGATAGGTGTGAACAGTGAATTATGAAATGATTAAACTCTGGGTCTTTTGGTCCTCGTATGTCCATGGAGATGATGTGCATTTGTATTTTAGATGACTTTTTTTTTTTTTTTTTTTTTTTTTTTTTTTTTTTTTTTTTTTTTTTTTTTTTTTTTTTTTTTTTTTTTTTTTTTTTTTTTTTTTTTTTTTTTTTTTTTTTTTTTTTTTTTTTTTTTTTTTTTTTTTTTTTTTTTTTTTTTTTTTTTTTTTTTTTTTTTTTTTTTTTTTT